>CM060433.1:86701650-87226287 GCA_030545235.1 Helianthus tuberosus
TGATAACATCGAAGAGTATGATATGAAGTGTCAAATTCTCATTGAATTTCTAACCAAATGCCCGATAGCTCAAGCTCTCACAAAGACCAAATGCCCGATAGCTCAATCTCTCACAAAGACCAGAGAGGTACCGCAAGAACTCATACAACAAGTTGTAAAAACTCTCAAAACCTCAAGTCAAACTGAGCTAACAGCATATGTATGGGGAAATATCTTTATTAAAATTTCACCAGAAAAGATAAGGGAATGTTTGGAACTACCCTTACATCAAAGCTTTGAAGAAGCACCACAAAAAGAAGATATGTTCTCACAACTTGATGTTGTAATGGGTTACAAAACAAAGATTTCAAGAATCAATGAATTCAAGAGAAACAAGCTACCTGCCTTTTGGCAAGTTTTAATGGAAATTCTGAACAAGTGTCTGTCGTCAAAGATTGGAGGTACAGATCAGATAACTATGAATGTTCTAACAATCATGTTCAGTCTCATTAAAGGATTGAATATTGATTTTGGAGCAGAAATATTTATTCTGATCAGAAGATCAATTCTGACCAATGTTGGAAGAATAGATTCACATCTACCCTTTCCAAGATTTCTATCAATCATAATTTCCGATGCTTTTTCAAAAAGGAACATAGAAATTCCAGCGTCAGAAAGAATGTGGAAGACAAAAATTATGAGACCTTGGAATGCTGCTGGGTATTGGGAGTCAGATAATGATGTGCCTGCTCTGAAAGAAAGAATGATGAATCTGATACTAGAAGAATCACCATACAGAGCAGAATACCTGAAAATGTTGAACAAAAAGTCAGAGAACAAAGGAGTTTTTGAACATGTGTCCCCTATGGAGCATGATGCACAGTAGTCAAGCACATCAAGAATGGAACAGCAGGGTGAATCTAATCCTCATTCAACTGATGAAGATGTAAATATGAGTCCTGTGGCTGAAGAACATCATGCTGAAGACTCACACATAGGAGAAACATGTGCACAACAGTCTAAAATAAACATATTTTATGATTCTGAGAATGATTCTGATGAATCAATTCAAGGAAAACATGAAATCTTACTTAGAGATACTATTTCTTCAAAACAAGATGTGAGTAAAACCAAAAACCCATTTTCTGAATCAGATTCTGCGGAGGAAAATGTGGTGGCAACAGGTGGAGATCAGCCTGCTGATCAAAGAAACCTGGATGAGAAAACTAAGAGTTTCTCAACAACTCATGGAGAACCTGAAAAGGTTCAAGGATATAAGGAAATCCAGAACTTGAATATGTTTCAATTTTCTGGTAAGGATATAGGGAATTTGGAATCTTCCAATCCTCTTAACCTCAAAACAGCAGAGAATGTGTTTTCTGCTGGTGTTAAAAGAGGAACATCTGTTGTTTCTCTGATTTCCCAAGGACATCAATCTATGTCCCCTAAACAACTTCACAAAGAACTTGAAGATAGAACTGCTATTGTGAAAACAGCAACTGAAGAAAAACTTGATCTGATACTAGAAGAAATCAGAAATCAAAAGTCAGATATCAAGGTTTTGTCAGAAACTGTCAAAGCTGTCCAGAAGCAAACTGAAGACAATACTGCAGCCCTCAACAAATTGAAAAAGTCATCAGAAAACAAAGAAAGCTCATCAGAAATTGAGAAAGCTCTCAAGGAACTGCATGATATCAAGAAAAAGATGGTTGAGGTTGCAACTGCAGGTGAAAGCTCAAGTTCAGGAAAGCTTCTTGAAGAAATACAGTTCCTCAGAGCCAACAACAGCAGCATGGCTGAGGCTTTTGAGAAATTGTTGATGGAATTAGCTACACAAAGAAATCAAGAAAATCAGGAGTTTCAGAAGATGAAGAAATAAGAAGAATCAAATACTCAAGCTCTTACTAATGTTCATATGTTAGTAAAGAGATTGCAGTATAATGTTGCCAGACTAGCAAATGTTGATCTTCATGAACTGAAAGCTCCAATTCCACAAGAAAAACAAGCAAGAAGATCAAAAACTTCTCAACAACAAACAGAAACCATTCAACAAGATCAAACCAAACAAACAGAAACCTCAACTGCTCAAAAACAGAAGCAATCCATGGGTCCACCTCCAGATAAACAAAAGCTACTCATGGGTCCTCCACCAAATGTCCCAAAGGCAGACTCATCAAGGGTACAACAGAAAGACCATGTTCCAGTACAGCCATCTTCTACAACCATCACAGGAGAAACAGAGTTAAGCATTATGATGGATACAAAAGAAAAGAGAATAATGGAACATGAAGTGACTTCCTCAAAAAGGCCAAGAAAAGAAATGATAGAAGATTCAGAAAGGAACATCAAAGAAATGGTTGTGATAAAAGGTGATTTACGCACTATATTGTACCCTGAAGAACATCTAAAGAATTACTATTGGAAAGGTCCAGAAGACAACCCAAAGAGACCACTCTCTCCAATTAGCAAAGGTATTGTTGAAAACAGAAACAATGGAGGTTGGGTAATTCTACACAAACACATGACCAATCCAATAGTATCAATTGAAAGAATTGATACAATGACCACTGGAGGAGGCGTCTTAGGTTATGAAGCACAAAACAAGTATACCCTGATTAGAAAAGATAACAGTGAACAAAAGGTTACTGATGCAGATCTGGCTGATGATATTCACCCAATGGGAATAGTCAAAATGAAGAATATCATTGATGAAGAAAAAGGTAACTCAGTTGTGATCAGAAGAGCCCTTGATAGCCTGAAAAATGCAGGAGCAAAGCTATACAAAAGAGCTGCACTGGCAGACTTTGATCTATGTATCAATTTTGAGTATAGCAACAAGGTGCTAATACCTCCTCCCAACACCAGTATTCCAGCTGAGATCCCTTCAAAGCTAGTGAGAACTGGAGCAATCTTTGACCAACCAGAAATGGGAGTAGTCTTCAAAGATATCAATGAAGAAAAAGCTATGTTCAGAATCAATGATATATGCAGGTATTCAAATCAAACTCTAAAATATATAAGGAACTGCATGAATGAGAAACAAGAGCAGCTTAAGAAGAAGGGAAAGAACAATGACCAGCTGAGAAAAACAATTGAAGAATGCATTAATAACTGGATGGAAGCAAGAGGATGGTACAAAGAAATGTACAAACAAACTCAAAAGGCAATTGATCACAAGAAAAGACTGAAACCAGGAGACAAATACAAAAGTGGAGTGAAGATCAACTAATGAATTGATAAGATTAAATTCTTGTTTTTGAACAAAGTTTTAAATTTTTCTGTTTTATGGTTGGTTTGACTATGTTCTATGTTTCTGAACTTAGTTGTTTTTAAATTTCTCTTTCAAAGAAAGTTGTTTATGTTAGATATAGAAGTAGTTCATTTTCTTACAATACTTAGGGGGAAACTGTTAGGACACTTTATTTGTAAGTATTGAAGAAAATCACAATCAACTGGATCTATGAAGAGATCACAGTCCTGAAGATCACGAACTAGAAAAAGAAGATCAGATGGGACAACTGGAATGCATAGCATCTACTTCAAAGAATCACAAGTTGACCAACAACAGAATTGGATTATCAGAAAAGGTCACTTCTGATGGATTTGATGATATTTCTGATGAAATATCATCAGTTTCTGACGATTCTGATCATCAGGATTTTTCTGATGATTTGTTCATCAGAATTTCTGATGAAGTGGTTTATCAGAATTCTGATGAAATACCCCACTTGTCTGAAATTGGCTCTGTCCTGCCACACTTACCGAAGCAAGTTGACATTAATTGATATCATGATGAAAAAGGCAACTTGAACGTTGGATTCAATGAATATGTCAATTGGCCACTTTTTGCAGGACTTATTGCATGAATAAATTATTGTTTATTCCCAGCCGTCTATAAATAGAAGGCTCAACCAGGAGAAGCAAAGTGAGTTTGAAGCTTAGCATTTACACATACATCAAAACTCCATTGCCCTCTCACCCACAGAATTCAAGATTCGTTTGTACTAGATAATAATCTTACAATCACCTTGTAAACCATTTTGTTTCAAAGTGATATAAACTTGATAAATCTGTAGGTCTTGTTTCTTGAAAGTCTGATTTCCATTTTCGCACATCTTTTTCACATCTACTGAAATCACTTGCCATATTACGTGAAAAGAAGTTGTTTTAAAGGCCATACTGGGTCCAACACATCTCCTATAGCGCTACTATTGTTAAGGCGGAACTACACACCCTGGATTAAACGTTCACATAGCACAAATAGAATACAAGAATCACGAGTTTCACATACACTTAGGATAGAGTTTAGTTTGCAAAAGTCTCAAGTATCGTAGTTTAATAGAATACATGTTACATCCCAAAGTTTAAAGCAAAAAGGGATCGAGTACACTCACAGTGATTGTTTAACAGATTAACCGTTATTGGATCAAAGGGAGCTCTCTAGGTTTAGCCTGATTAGATTGCAACGAATAAGTGTCGGACAAAATAACGAGATTGCACAAGTGTCGGAATAGTCACTGAATCGGATGGCCATCCGATCGGATTGCCAGCTGATTGAGATGACATGTGTGTGATAGAAACGGATGGTTGCCCAATCAGATGGCTATCCGATCGGGTTGCCACTCGATTCAAGGTTGTCAAAAGTGTGAAGAGAAACGAATGGCTGTCCGATCGGATGACTATCCGATCGGGTTGCCACTTGGTCCAAATTCCAATACCCATGTTGCCTTGATCGGATGGCTGCTCGATCGGATGGTTGCTCGATCGGATGGCTATCTGATCGAGCTGCTACTCGACGATCATGACGTCTAAGTTTCAAATGTTTAAAGTTTAGGGCAAGTGTCACTCGATCGGGTGGCTGTTCGATCGGGTGGCTATCCGATCGGGTTGCCACTCGATCGGGTTACCTTGTCTCGTTCTTAATTTTGTAAAACTCTAAGTTTCGGTTTAAAATAACGACGACATGGTACGTACTACGACAACTGTGAACCCCTCAGTGTACAACCAATTCGATCGGGTGGGAACCACCCCAGTCTGCTCGGTCGTCTGTTCGTAACAAGTTTATGTCGGAATCCGTACTGTGGTCGTCCTTTCTGGTAATAATCCGTTTCCAAGCCAACTCTAGACTAATAACCGAGTCTATAGTCCGTTCAGACCCGGATTCCACCGTTTAAAGTGAAAAGTTGAAGAAAAGATGAAGATAAACATAGGTTTTAGCTTGAAAAGTGTAGATCTAGTATGGATTTAGTGTAGAACGCATGAAATTCTTTAGATCTAAGCTAGATTCTATCAGGAATGACATCATATAGTAGTTTGTACAACCACCATTGATGACATCATCCTTAAGAACTCAGATCTAAGAGATTTCACGGTGAAAAGTGAGATTTCAAAGGAGAATCTCGTAGAAAATGTTGTGTAGATCAAGAAAGTACAAGAATCAAGTGTAAAACGTACCTAAATCGCCAAGAAATGGAGGAAAATAGGAGTGCGTGCGTCTAGTCGAGTGAGGCTGTCACATCAGTGAGAATGGTGATGTGAGAGGCCTATTTATAGTGTGAGAAGGTGTGAAGGGTGAAGGTGTGCACGGATCGGATGGTGGTCCGATCGAGTGGCCATCCGATCAGGTGGTCATCCGATCGGATGGCTATCCGATCGGGTGGTCATCCGATCGGATGGCTATCCGATCGGATGGTCATCCGATCGGATTGCCACTCGGTCAATCCCATCTTTTCCGTTTCACGTCTCCGATTCGATTTGCGAGTTAGATTAAGCATTGCGTATTATTGGGTAATAGTATAACTAGATTATAGCAATAACACAAGAGTCTTCAAAGTTTCATAGTTTCCGCCAGTGACAAGACTCCCGTCCCTCGTTCAACCAAGTCTCAAGTTTCAAGAGCCTCAAGAGTCAAGCACCAAAGTATCTAGAATTAGGCATTTCAAGCATATAGAATTAGGCATTTCAAGCATATAGAATTTGGCATTTCAAGTATATAGAATTAGACGTTTCAAGTATATAGTATATGACATAGAATTCCCAAGTACCAAAGTATTAATGACTACATAGTTTAGGGATTAAATTGAAAATCAGGCAAGGTCCAGGGACTAAACTTGCCAATAGTCTAAAGTTTAGGGACGCAGGGCGTTACAACGTCGACGACACCAATGGGGGTACGAAAATGATGTGTAGGTGCGGCCCTTTAAAGTAATAGCATGCCTTGTGGTTTGGAAGATAAGGGCATTAAACACTGTCACAATGGCAATGTGAGCACGAACATCGTCCAGGTGGAGCGCTAATGGGATGCGAGGGGCAAGGTGGTGGAGGTATCCATAGGCGTGGGGGTCGATATGTTTGATATATTTTATTTGTAATTTCTTTTAGCCCATATCATCGTTAATTTTTTCAATTTTATTTTATTACGTAACATGCCATATTTCACCTTCCCACACCATACCTCTAGCCTTAGAAACATGTGGTAGTTAATATTGTATTTTTTTTTCTAAACACAAGTAATGTATGATGTTTAATATAACAAGTATCCTTTGTAAAATAAAATTGATAAAATAATAGTAATAAACTAAGTTTTATTATTATGTAACTTTCTTTTTTTTTTTTTTTGGATTTTCTTCTTCGATAGCTAAATCGAGTGTCGATACAATATCAATACCGTCACAAAACGAACGAATAACAGTCTAATTCCGGTCGCCACAAGTGTGACGTTGCCGCCACAACGCGCGTCACGAGCAAAAATCTAACTATATCTTAAAAGACAAAGTCGGTGGAAACCCCACCGGCTTTGCCTCCATCCCCCATACTTTTACGATATTGCAATTTTAGCCCATTAACTTTGGTACTTTTAAAGTTTCATTAAATAACAAATTTAGTCCCTAAACTACTACTTCATTTTATAAATAGTTTGCTTTTGACACCCCATTTTTGTTGTAGTTTCCTTTACAGCCCAAACTTTGTTATAGTTTTCTTCTTACCCTAAAACTTTATCAAATTTTATTTTTACCATTTCTTAGCCCTTAAGTTTAGAAAATACAATTTTTAACCACTTAATTTTTTATGAACTTTCTAAATGCCACTTTGACCCCCTCGAGAGTTTTTAGATTGACGATATAAATTCGAGTTAGTCGTGTCGCTTATAATACATTATGATTGTACGATATAAATTCGATTTACGTTGCGTTTTGATCCAATCGCAATACAACTATAGGATACATTGAGTTCAATCGGATGCGTCAAAACGTACGTTTTCATATGGTTAACACATCGCACAACGCTTGGACTAATCCGCTCAATATTTGCGAAGGCACGGGTCTTATTACTAGTGTTGACTTATATTCCAAAGTCGGTCCACCTCAAATGGGTGTGACTTGTTATATTAGTTGAAACTGTCTAGGACACACCTCAAATAACGTTATTGTGTTCTTTGAAAATTAGCAAAAACCCCACCTGAAAAAAAAGTGTGCGAGTCCAGAAGGGTTTTAAAAGTGATTTTTGCTAGTGGGCTAATAAAAAAATCCAAAGAGATTTTACACCTGCGAAAATTTTGCTAGTGGGCTAATAAAAAAAATCCAGATTCGGAGTGTTCTCCACTACACACCCACTAACCGTTGTGACGTTAATTAAAAATAAATCGCGTATGGATTTATAGCCTAACGGTATCTTATGAATGAGATAAGGTTTTGAAGTCAATACGTCGTGGGTTCGATTTCTATAAGGGAGTTTTTCCATGTTTATAGAGTTTTCTCCTGAATTAGTGTATATGTATTATGCCTAGTGGAGATGGATGTTATCGGAAGGTTCCACTGGTGGCACGATTATTCTCTAGTGGTTCGTCAGTGATTCAAATGTGCCGTTCAAAAAAAAAAAAAATTTTTTAAAAAATCCAAATGGATTTTTTTTCATGAGTTAAACCGTGGGTTCAAGAGATAAAAACCGAATCCGGTTTTGTTTTTGGAGAAATGTCGTGTCTTGACATATAGTAAAAGTTCGATATTAATAAGAGCTAAAATAAAATTCAGACATCATCAATGAAGAAGGTTGAAATTGGTTTTAAGATCTTGAACACAAAGAACCTACACAAATATTACAGAATTGATATGTAAAATCACAGATGATACTTTCGGCTACTTGGCGCCGGAGGCAGTTCGGTTCTTGTCTAGAGTTCAGCGTGTTGTCCACAGCAACTTTTCGACCCCTCAGGGGCGAGGCTTTGTTTTTAGTAGAATATGGTTTTCTATTCAGAAAGGGATGGCGGCGCAGTTTGTTGCTCGTCTACCCGCTATCCTTATGTAATTTGCCCTGTTGAGTCGAAATTTTAATAACCGAAAATTTACAATAAAAAAATTAAAAAAAAAACTTTCAATTGCTATTTTTCATTAGATTTACTACAGGGGATGACCCCTATATATAGGTTTTGAAGGGGTGTGAGACCCTTTTAGGCCATTGGATGTACTCTAATATCTAGAGTGTTAAAAATGACATGACATATTAACTAACATTACAAACCACTTTCTCCTTATGTTAAAATGTATTAAATAAGTTATATGTTAACATGTTAACCCAATGTTAAGAGATGAATTAATTATTATTTTCTTTTTTAGACAAAAACTCAATGTTAAAGTGAATTAAATTGATTTATGTGTTAACATGTTTGATGTGTGCAAAATGCAACATATAAATTACATCAATTGTGGCATAAAACTAACTTTTTTTAGTACTAATGTTGGAAAAAATGTGCTTTTGTCTTCCTTTTATACTTTCAGGATTAAATGAGCTCAAATTAACAAAAGAAGCAAAAAGACATCAAAATCTAACATAAATACAAGAAAGGAACAAGACGTGACATGTCCGACCCCACGACAGCATCTTCCCAAGCAAAACAAGATAACAGAAGACTGAACATGCCCCGTGCTCAGCCAGCACAGGGGCGTGCCCAAGTGTCAACAGAAAAGACAAAGTGGTAGAAGCTTCTATTGCCCACCACGGGGCCGTGCTCAGCGGACACGGGGCCGTGGTCAACTATAAGATTCGCACAATCCAGGCAAATCTTCATAGTACAAAGATTCTTCTGCACACGGGGTCGTGCTTAGCGGACACGGGGGCGTGGTCAACTAATAAGACAAAGCTGCATTAAATGAAGAAAGAGAGAATGTGGACACGGGGCCGTGCCCACTGGACACGGGGTCGTGCCCGAGCTTCTGTTCAGCCTATAAATAGGAGTGCTTGGCTCAAGCTCAAACCATCCCTTGGCACACCACCTCTCTCACACTTCACCTACCACCCACCACCACCATATCACCATCATCCACCACCATCATCCATTGTCCATCGTAGAGTGTGTGAGTCGTCTCGGGATCCAAGATTGATCGTAAGAGTTCTTGACAATCAAGGCCATGTTTGCCTAAGTCTCTTACATCACTTGGTAAAGACAAAGTGTCTAGTGTAATACTTTTTATTTTTAATATTTTCGCACTTTTTATTTGGTTTTGTATTAATGACTTTAATAACTAGTTTCTTATGTTGAAGGTGATCTTTCCTTATCGTTTGTCCGTGGTGTCTTGGCATTATTTTACTGTCTATATAAAATAAAAGATTTTCACCATTCATATCTCCACGGTCTATATGGAGGTATGTTGGCTACCTGGTCGGGGGTTAAGTGAACGGTTTCGTAAAGGTCTTGCCATTGTTCAGCGTTTAGAGGTCCAACAATGGACCTGGGTCAAATTTAGTAGGACCTCCTTCAATACTTAACGGTATTGGATGGCGGGGGTCCAAACTCTTTGATCCCCTCATAAGTTAACTACTATTAATACTATAACCCGGCTATTTAGGACTGTATCCCTGCTGACTCAGACTACTTAGTCGAGGGTAACGTCACCTCCAAAAGAGGGGCCTACCATAATTTGCATTAATAACTTAATTAATTATCTTTCAATAATCCACCCTTTTAGGATTGTATCCTTGCTGACTCAAACTACTGGGGTGAGGGTAACGTCACCTTCAAAAGAGAGGCCTACTACAATAACTAAGATAATCTCTTAAAAAGTGCAAAAGTGCGGAAATAATCAAAGGTTACACTAGATACGAGTCGGAACCAAGTGATTCATCTTGTCAATCTGTTTTTATTTTTATTTTTATTTTTCAGCATTTTTAGTTAGTTTTTATTTTTCTTAGCTTAAAACATTTTTCTAAACTTTTTGATTTGATTAGACGTTGAGGATAAACCGGTATTAAAAGCTCTTGTGTCCTTGGACGACCTCTGTATCTTACCAACACTATACTACGCTCACGATGGGTGCACTTGCCCATATGAGTGTCTAGTGTTAGTGAATATCGTGTTTTATAAATTTAAAACTTGACTAAAAAGTGTTAAAGGGGCTTAAAATATACAACTAATATATATAACACTTGACACCCATCAATGTTAAACCATTTCCTTAGAGTAAGACAAAGTGAAATGAGGAAAACAAAGTTGATGTGTCACTTAGGTAGAGTTAAGTTAGGTTAAAGTATACCCAAAGGCCATACAAACATACAGGGGCGGATCTATAGCCATTTAGGGGGTTCCCAGGAACCCGTTCGATTTGTAATTTATAGTGTTAAGTTATATATAATATTCTGAAGGAACCTATTAGTATTTTGTAGGGGAACCTCTTAAACGAATCTACAACGTGGTCCACTGGTTAATACGTATGTAGATTATCTTGAGGTGGTGTGTTCGACTCGGATTGAATCCTTTTTTTTTTGCCTTTTTTAAGTGAAAAACGAATTAGGGTTTAGTTCATTAGTTGCCACCCTTTACTGTTTACTCTGAAACCCAAACAGAAGAACAGAACACATACGTCGGTACCACTCATCCCCTATCTCCACTCTCCCGCTACCAGCCCACCGTCGGCCATCACGCAGCCCCTTCTTCGGCAATCCCTCAGTCCCTCACTCGGTCACTCTTTTCAGCCTTCAGGTTCTTTTAAACCCTAAACCCTATAAGGGTATATGGTGTTGATTTTAACTTTCAATTTGTTGATTTACATGTTTGTTTAGACTTTAGACATTCAATTTAATTTCTAGGTAATCAATTGTTAGATTTTTTCTCTAAAAGTTTTATGATTTTTGTTTTTGATTTTGGGTAAACTGATGATGTTCTTGTGTGTATAAAAAGCATTTTTGGATGCAATTTGAAGGGGTTGTTGGAGAACGATCCAAACTGGTATGATATTTTCATTTTGATTTTGTGTAAACAGAGCTCATAGATTTTGCCCACCAAATACTTGATAAAATGACTAGCTCTTTCAAAGTTCCTGCCCTTTGTAGTTCTATTATTTATTTTGTATAATGACCTCCACTAATTAGTTTTATTCAACAATATTAGGCAGAAAACATGGTTCATAGAAGGGGAAGTAGTATTTGATGCCATTTACCGGTTTATCTTGAGTTGGTGGTCAAACTAATATTTGGTGTAAACTAATTTGAACTTGATTGTTATGTAAGTTATAGTTTTATATTATGTATTTCTATTAAGTGGTTGGTTTTGCTATTACTGTTAGTGATACTTTATTGCATATACATAATCTTTATGTAAGTTCAAGGATTTTTGTAAGCAATTCTTATGTACAAGTGTTGTTGTTGTGGGTGGAAAATGTTCACAGATGGCTGATACAACATTTTGTTTGCTTTTTTATATCAATTAATCTTGAATAGAATGCACTTGAAACTATGGATGCTAACCTTCAAACGATTGCAAAGATTGCTGCTTTGGTCAATGATGTAGACATTGAAAAATCTAAACGGTTATGTAGCGACTGGAATACCAATTGAAGCAACATCAAAAGTATTAGTTACCATAAAAGGTTTGCTTTTTTATATGCAATCTTAACTTGTGCTTGTCTTATTAAGAACTACGCATCAATTGTGTTTTTTTTTTTGTAGGTTCTTGTTGAGGAATTGGCTCTTCCTAGTTCCTACTGAATTGGGTTGTCGTTCATCTATAGGAGACAATGACCTTATGCGTAACTCGCTAGCAGTTTCTTTTCTTAAATAATTTAGAAAACTAATCTTCACTAATGGTTATCAATTTTGCATTATGTTGTATTTTTATTGTGTGATGAACCTTACCCGACCCGAACCGTCGAACTGACCCGGTTTTTTTATGCTCGGACATATAAAACTAGAACATTTAAAAAAGTGAACCCCTTGGAAAAAATTTATAGATCCGCCACTGCAAACATACGCTATCCTTCGGTAATCAAATATTGCTAGTAATGCCTAAGTACACACAAACTTAGGTTAAATCTAATATAATGCTAACTTAGGATTCAATCAAATATTGATCTGACATATTCATGCCCTTTATAATAATAACATGTGGTCATTACTCTCATGATCACCATGACCCTCTATAAAGGCGTCATGTCATCCATCTTTAATTCACAATCCAAAATCACTACTCTAAGGGTGTGGTTATAACCCAAACCACTATCCACTTATTTATTTTAATTTATTTTTGTCTAAAGAAAAAAGAATTTTTTTTTTTTTTGAAAAATAGAAAGGAGGATCATGGCTGTCATGGTTTAATCCATGAGAACCATGGTGGGTGGATCAAGCAAGGTGATGGTGTAACCATCCATTCATGTTCCTCTGTGATGAATCATTTTCCAACCATAATCCTCACACCATTCACCCTAATAATGCACTATTTAATAATATTTTAAAAAGCTGAAATGTTTTTTTAACTTATGCTTGATAGACTGAATCTTATAATAAATATTAGGAAAAAAATTAAAAAGAAAGTTTAGTTTGAGCAGGAAGGATAGGAATTCTTCAGAGGACATGTGATAAAAGAACAAAAATGATAGGAAAGGGTATCTAACCCTAAATCTAAAAAAAACCCACCACCACTTGTTACCACCAAGTAAGACTAGTGGGTATGGAGAGCCCCATCCTTAAGGGGATGGGATGCCACGTAAGCGCCACGTAGGCTCGGCTTGGAGGGATGGACCTAGGGGGGTGGGGGATGAACCCCTTTATATATATATATATATATATATATATATATAGGATTAGGTTCAAACGTGAACAAAATCCCAAGAGTGAACTGCGTGAACTGATTTGGGCCCTTGATTTTTATGATCTTGAGATTAAAGTGAGTGGCATGATGGTAATTATTTAGTTAATTTTTTTCATTTAATTAAATACAAAAAGGGTATATGTGTAATTTCAATCTTAACTTGATTGCATAAATCTCTCACAAATCAAGTAATCAATTATCCTCTTAAATTGATTGCATAAATCTCTCACAAATCAAATAAAAAATTAGGAAAGATGTAACTTAATTCAATTATTAAAATAATTATTTGCTTAAATGCGATGTACACATGTGTATTCTGATTTTGCGCTCTTTTTAATGCGATGTACACATGTGTATATCGTCTGTTTTTGTGATATCTCAGAATTTTTTTTGTGTTGAATGTTGATGTACACCTGTGAATTATTGTACACATATGTACGATGCTGAGTACACATGTGTACTGTTCTATTTATATCCAAGTACACATGTGTATACCGTAGAAATATGAAGGTTACGTGGATCTTAAAAATCAAAATTTGAATTCTGGTGATGAATTAAAATTGAAATCTGGTGATTTGTTGTTTGCTTTGATAATTATCATATTAATAAATAAACATAATGTGGATAATGAATTTAAATTAGGAAAGATGTGACTTAATTCAATTATTAAAATAATGATTTAAATCTATTTTTTTAAATAATTACAATCATACCCTTAACAACTAAAAAGGAAATCAAGGGTCAGTATCTGTTCACGCAGTTCACTCTTGGGAGGTTGTTCACGCTGGAACCCTACCCTATGTATGTATGTATGTATGTATGTATGTATGTATGTATGTATGTATGTATGTATGTATGTATGTATGTATGTATGTATGTATGTATGTATGTATGTATGTATGTATGTATAGATGTGTGTGTGTTAGGAGAGATGAGAGAAGGGCGTCGAGTTCGGCTAGTGGGAGCCGAAGTTGCCGGGCTTGGGGCGGCGACGGGCATGGGGGGTGGGGAGTTTGGGGCGGCGGCGGGAGGACGGGCCTAGGACGAGCCTCCATACCGCTTAGTCTAACCACCACCATTCCAACCTTGTTCACTTCTGTCAACCCACAGGTCCCACACACAAAATTTTCACCCTGCCTCCTTAGGCTACACGGTATGGGGGTCGTCCCCCTACCGTCCCGGTCCGTCACCGGGTGCTACACCGGCCCGCCCCCCTCCGTCCTCGTCCCCGTCCTTTCCGTCTGAAAATGGACGTTGGCGACGCGCATGTGAAGACAAAATAAGTGGGCCCCAAGTTGAAGATGACCGTTTAAAAAAAATCAAATTCATAATTAATAATTATAATAACGGCTATAATTCAAAAAATCTCCCCAATTCACTTCCATTTTTATAAATACTCACCTCTTTAACCATTTTTTTCACAAATTTTCACCCACCACCACCCCATCTCTCTCACATTTTATAACCACTCTTCCCTTTTTATAAAAAAACTCATCATTTTTTATACCATTTTTTACCCGCTACCACCTCATCTCTCGCTCAAAAATTATCATGGCTTCACCCATTTCTTCAATTTCTTCCATCTCTTCATCATCTTCGTCTACGGGGTATTCATTATCTTCGGAAGAGGATGCTATTATGCATAACATGATTATGAACGCGACTCAGGTCTTCATGGCGGGTGATGAAGCGTTGTCCCAACGGCTAACTAGACGAGCAAAATATAACCGAGACCAAGAAGGTATTTTACTTTTTTTTTCCTTATGTTTTATATAGATTTGAAAATGTATTTTATAATTAATTTCACTTATGTTTCGTTTTAAATTTATAGCCGGCCACGTTAAACTAGTAGCCGATTATTTTGCCGACGAACCCGTGTACGCAGCCGATATTTTTCGACGCCGTTTCCGCATGAGTCGTCCACTTTTTTTACGTATTGCAGGCGACATGGCCCAGTCTGATCCGTTTTTTACACTACGAAACGACGCTAGGGGGCAACGGGGTTTCAGTAATTTACAAAAATGTACGTCGGCCATTCGCCAACTGGCATACGGTTACGCATCCGATGCATTAGACGAGTATATTAGGATGTCTGATAGAACCGCACGTCTATGTTTGCACAAGTTTTGCGAATGGGTTGTCAAATTGTATTGCAAGCGATACCTGCGGAAACCGAACGCAAACGACGTTCAAAAATTATATCAAGCACACGAAGAGAGACATGGTTTCCCAGGAATGCTCGGGAGCATTGATTGCATGCACTGGCCGTGGCAGAACTGCCCAGTTTCCTGGCAAGGTCAGTACACCAGGGGAGATCATGGACATCCGACTATTATTCTAGAGGCTGTTGCGTCACAGGATCTCTGGATCTGGCATGCTTTTTTTGGTCTATCTGGTTCGCTCAATAACCTTAACATCATATACCAGTCACAGATATTTGAGGATGTAGTGGCGGGTACAGGTACAGACACAAGCTTTACAGTTTCGGGGGTGGAATACAGGCGAGGTTACTACCTAGCCGATGGAATATACCCAACATACTCGACAATTGTTAAAACTATTCTGTTGGTGCATCCGTCTGTCGTCTACGTCTTCAGTCATGTCTCAGTTCGTTGCGAAGACGTTCAAGCATGATGTCATCATGACATCATCAAAGTGATGTCACAATGACATCATTACATATAAGACAAAAGTGTTGAAAGTATTATTAGATGATATGTTCGGTCAAAATGTTTCATTATGATAGGACCGCTCATAATTCATGTCAGGTTCGCTTATTTGTCAAGTTTAGGTCCGCTTTTATGTCAAATGTCAGGTTCGCTTATTTGTCATGTATGTTGGAGCGGACCTGATCTCCTATAAATAGTCACATAAGCGGATCTACACACATAGTTAGAAGTGTTGTCTTCCGGTGAGCCACGAAGTGCTGCCGAAGTGTCGACAGGTTGTAAACGTCTTCTAGATCAATAATATCGACAGTTTTATGTGTATACGTGCTGAATTACATCGAAACACTTGTTTCCGCCTTTTGTTTTGATGAAAAACTCTTCTACACGACTCGTTTAGGTCAGAATTCGATCCTACAATTGGTATCAGAGCCAGTGAAGAAGAGTTTTCTACAATTCAGCCGAAAAATCTGTTTCTACACCTTTCTTTTTCGAAAAACAAAAATTTTTACGGTCGGAATCGCTTTAAATTCACACAGTGTGTTCGTAATCATGTATAAGTAAATCCTTGAAAGTTTCAAAGCTTGAATCGACCTAAAACCTTGGATTTTTGATGTTTCGCTCATACGGACTCGTGATATTGATGATGTCATCAGCTGGTTCGCTTTTTAGGTCCGCTTATTAGGACATGTTTGTCGACAGATCAGCTCATCTGGTCCGCTTATCCGGACATCATCTGATCCGCTCATCTGGTCCGCTTATCCGGACATTATCTGGTCCGCTCATCTAGTCCGCTTATTTGAATAATCAAGTCCACTCATTTGAACATAAAGGTTTCGCTCTTGTATCATAAAAATTGAGAGATTCGGCTCCAAAATGTTTAGATGATCAGAACCTTTTCAGTCGGCATGAGATAATTAATTGAGTTGTCAGCCAGTTATAAATTGAGGTCCAATGAGATTTTAGTGGACAAAAGTCTTGCATGTGATATTATCTTTTCAAGTCTCGTAAATTGAAGTCACTTGTTACATGTGAAGCCGTGTGTCAGCATCATTCATCAATTAATGTGATCTGATTAAAGTTTTGTCGGCTAAGTGGGTTTGTCATCAACCCATGTGAACAACATCGTTCGGTCCTATCAGATTCATACATACTTAACTTTGTCGAGTTTGTGGTTTTGAGACCCAAGATATAAAAAAGTGTTAGCTACGTTAATTGAAAAGCACGGTCAAATCTTGTTCAGAAATTTAAAGTTGTCAGCCTACATGATTGTTTTAAGTGCACCGGCCCACTTGTGATTTAGAGGTCAAATAGAATGGTGACTAGTTGATTGTTGTCTGCCCATGTCACTGGAATCATATCCATGTGTTTTAGATTGTTGTCAGTCCACTAATTGTCAAGGTCCAATCAGCATTTGATTTGTGTTACTTGAAAGCCCATGTGAAAAGAACTGAGATTATAAGCCCAAATTGTTTTTTAAAAGTAAAGCCCATGAGATATTATCCTTGATTTGGTCATTCCGAGTTTGTAAATTCTTTTCACATAAATATCTCGGCCCAAGGTTTGGGATAGTCCATAGCAAATTCAACTCGCATCAGTTCAGTTTGTGTTGTGAGTTTTGGGTCAGTTTGCACCAAATTAAAGTTACATCAATCTCATTCATACAAGGTTATTGAAAAATTCATCAGAATAGATCCGAACCAAAGCTATCCTCACAGTGTGTCTATCTTCAGTCCGCATAAAATAATCACAAGTTCGATTACCAGTTTGTTTTAGTTAATTGATAAGTGGTTAAACTGATTGTGTTTGTTTGTTTGTTCGACAGGTGATTTACAAGGTGATACATTTCATTTGAAAATCCGAAACATGGACGAAGAATTCTACAACGCATTCGCTACTCCGGTTACTCAGATCACTATTGCACAGAACACAATGCTCGAAAACGAAACGGGAACAATGCAAAAACCGCCAAAACTAATGAACATTGAAGAATATAAGGGTTGGGAAGGCCGTTTCGAGAATTGGGTACAAGCTAACTACTTGGATGCGTGGGAATGTGTTGAGACAAAATACATTCGACCAATGAATGATGATGAAGAAGTGGTTCCGATTAAAGATCTAAGCGCCGATGCTAGAAAGAAATACAAAGATGAGAAAATGATGCTGAGTCTTCTACAACAAGCTGTGAAAGAAGACATCTTGGTGTTATTACAACATAATGGAACTTCCTACTCGATTTGGAAAGCGTTAAGATCAAAGTTTGTTGGTAGTCAAGAAATGATAACGAACAAGAAGTCACTTCTGAAGAAAGAGTTCGATTTGTTTCGTGGTTTGAAGAATGAAAGCACAAAGCAGATTATTGAAAGATATTGCAATCTGCTAGCAAACATGAAGAGATTGAGTATTGAGAAAGACAATGAAGAGTTGATCGAAAAGCTTGCTGATTCATTGCCACATGAGACTTGGGGCACATATCTCATGATGCTTAGAAACAAGAAAGGTTTTAGCAGTTTGACACTCAGCAAATTCATTGAGAAGTTGGAAGCTCAAGAGATGGAGCAACGAAAGATTATTCGAATGAAAGATTTCGATGGTGAACAGGATATTGGGTTGTATTACAAAGCAGGGGTGAATGAAAAGTCTACAAATTTATCTCCAAAAATAGAAACTGCTTACAATGCCAAGAATTCTTCTGGAAGTTCATCATCAGGATCAAACAACAAAACAAGTTTTTCATCATTTTCATCTTTTGATCCAAATGTTTCAACAACAAGAAATGGCAAAAAGCTTCAATGCAATATTGTGTTGAACATTGAAAATGATCAGGAATATTCTGAAGAGTTAGCAAAAAGTCATATGTCTTTATTGGGAACTGTTCTTGAATCTTATGGTAGCTTTGTTGCAGGTCGAATCGGGAATCCAATGCTGACAAAGGAAGATTACGACCAGATAGATGCTGAAGAGATGGAACTGATGGATATAAAATGGTGCTTGGCCAGCGTGTTGAGGAGAGCTGAGAAATTCAAGCAAATCACTGGAAGAGATGATCTTCGTGAGGCTGGTACTTCTACTTTAGGTTTTGACAAATCTAAAGTCACTTGTTTTCGTTGCAGGGAGAAAGGTCACTTCAAGAGGGAGTGCAAAAACCGCGAAGCAAGTGGAGCTCAAAATCCATTCAACAACAACAACGATTATTACCGAAAAGCCATCTACCATCAAGTTGCTCAACAACCATCTCAACAACAACAACATCAGGCACAAACTGCACATGGAAGACACATCATTGAAGACTCTGGAAAGAGAGCGTGTGCGATGAATCAAGATTCTTTAAAGAGAGTTAATGGTAGTGCCTTGATAATAGATCAAGATGACGAAAAGTTAACTGAAGGGTTTAGCTGGGCAAATTTCAATTGGGATAATTATATTCCAGATCAAACTCAGGCTCATACAGCTTTTGTAGCTCGAGTTGAAGAAGATAGTGATGATGATCGTGAGTATTGGGCGAGAAAATTCAAAGCTGATATGAAACTGATTGCTGAAAGTGACAGTGAAGATGAAAAGGTTAAAAAGAAGAAGAAAAAGATCAAGACTCCAGTGAGCAG
This sequence comes from Helianthus tuberosus, assembly GCA_030545235.1. Lineage (NCBI taxonomy): Eukaryota > Viridiplantae > Streptophyta > Magnoliopsida > Asterales > Asteraceae > Helianthus > Helianthus tuberosus. The sequence continues at coordinate 86,720,973 of CM060433.1, forward strand.
TGATGACGAAGAAATTCCAGTGATCAAAAGGAAAGTAAAGGTTGAAGTTGCAAAATTCAAAGTTGATGAAGAAGTTGATGCAAAGAAGATTCCAGTGAAGTGTGAAAACTGTGAAGCTGTGAAAAAGCAGAACAGTACATTGATCTATAACTTGAATAGTTTGAAGGAATCTTACGATGTACTGAACAAATCAATGAACCAATACAATCTAAGTAGTGAAGAACAAGCAACAGCGATGAAAACACTTCAAGGAGCTTTTATGACGAAGCAAAAAGTGGTGAACAACTACATTGAGAAGTGTGCTGTGCTAGAACAAAAGTTGGAATTGCAAAGAATTGAAACTGAAAGAGTTAATCGTTTGTTGAAAAGTTACTCATGTACTTCTTATGTCATTGACAGGATTTATCCGACTGTTGAAGGCATGAAGGCATTTGAAGAGGATGAAGTAACTGAAGAAAAGAATAATGAAAAAGTGGCTGAAGAAAAGACTCCAGAAAAGAAAAACAAGAAGAAGTGTGATACAAAGAAAAAGACTGACAAGAAGGATTCTGGTAAGAAACAAGATGTTGGTTATAACAAATGTCCACCCCCGCTAGAAAATGGATATTTGCCCAGAAATCCAAATCAGGAAAGAGTCGAAAAAGCAACAAATTTACAATGGGAGTCGGAGTCCTCGGTCAATTTGCCAGAAAATATTGATGTCGTGTTTACATCATCTGACACTGATCATGAGTCCGAGTTAATAAAGAAAGTCGTCGATCAGGTGTTGGATAAAGATGAAACTGAGGAGTCAAAGTTGGAGTCAAACTCAGAGTCAAAGTCAGAGTCAGAGTCAAAGTCTGGTTCTGAAAGTTCGAGTTCGACAGTCAATAGTCTAAAATCTTCAGTTAAAAGAGTTTACAATAAAGAATTCCTGTTATCAAAATCTAATTTGAATGACGAAACGTTTAAAGTTGCATATACTTTGAATGATTCCGACAAATTATATTCTGATGAGGAATTTCCAATAAGAGGTGTCAAAACTGAATTGATAAAAAAGGTTTTCAAACTTACAGAAATTAATATTTCTGAAATAAAAGATTTAAATCTTAAAGGTAAACCTTACACCTCAAGAATTCAACAAAGATTAAACAGGAAAAAAGGTTATAGTTCTGGTTCTGGTTTTCAAAAGAAACCAAATCCTAACCGTAATTTCAAAAAGAAAGGTCTTGGATTTATTCCAACAGAAAAACAGAAAAATGAAAAATATGTTCGTGATTTTAAAGCAAAAATGACATTTGTTTCAGGTACTTCATCAGAAGAAGAAGAAAAGAAAGAATTCTGGAGACAATCGAACAAAGAATTTCTTGCAAAGAAGCAAGAAGAGATGAAAGAAATGAGAACTTGTTTCAAATGCAACAATGTTGGACATATTGCCAAAGATTGTTCAAAGGCAATACAGTCAAAACAGGGAGTTTCTCGTAACTCGAAAGACAAGAAAATTGTGTTTGAACCACTAATTGACAGAACCAAACTTTTCAAAAATTCTACTTTTGAAATTGGTGAATGTTCAAACAAGTTTTACAAGAAGAGAGCTAAATCTGACAACCAGAAATGGATTGTTAAGAAGTCTGGAGGTAGTTCTAGTGATGATTCTGATAGGTCAAAATCAGAGGAGCCATCTTCTGGCGATGAATCTGATTCCACAAAATCAGATGAGCCACAGGTTGAGTTAAAATTGAAAACTTCAGTTCCTCCAATGGATGATATTCATTTTCCACCATTGAAGGCTGAAAATTTTAAAAAGAAAATTGGTAAGGTTGAAATTTCAAACCAATTTTATGATGACAAGAAGGAATTTGATGTTGAAAAGGCCTTTAACCCCGCGGTGAAACACATTTTTGGTAAAATGATTGATCGAAAAGTCAAAGGGGTTAAAGAGTTCTATGAGAAGAAGATGCAGAAAGATAAAGTTGAACCATCCCTGGTTTGTGACTGGGATGGTACATACTACGAACAATGAGTCTGTGGACTTGCCGGAGATCCCAAGTTGGTAATCGTGGATCAGGAATCGGCATCTTTCTGTGTATTTGATTGTGTTTTTTTTACAAGTGGTAAATCAGGGACATTAATTTGTACTTGATTTTCTACAAATGGTTGAAGCAAAATGATGAACCATATCCTCAACTTTACAAGTGGTAAAATCAAACTTATTTTCCGGAAAAACCATTTGATTAAAACAAACTTAAGTGTTTTGAAATCTAAATGGGAAAATAGTTTGAGGGGGAGTTCTGATTGTTTATGCCAAGTGAATGGCGAATTGAGGTGATTCGATATTGGTTGTCATTTTATTGTACAGTTTGTTTTCAAATTTCCTAAAATGTGTTTGTATTTTAGGGGGAGTAAGAATTTTTAGAAAATCCAAAAACATTTGAAAATTTGAAAAAGACAAAAACATGATAAAATAAAAAATGAGTTTTTGTTGCATAAAAGAGGAAATGATAGTACATCAGTGGACGATCACAGCATGCTAAAGAATTGGAAAGTAAAAATGTGATAAACGGTCTCACTGATGATGTGCCAGTAGGTTTTTGCACATTTAGTAGATTGTGACGAGATATAAACCTAAATTTCAAACTTGCTTATATCGTGGGGAAACATCTCTCGGATATATGGGTAACCCCCGAAATCTCGTTTGAAAGGTGTCATATTCTGATATACTAGGTCTTTATACTCAATGATGTCTGGGGTATTATTCCGGGACTTCTGCTGAACGGTGGTTCTGACCTAGTCCTCGAATAATACTTTTCGCAAATGCTTGAAACATAGCATCACCCTCAGCATATATGATAAGACAAATGCTATTGTAAAAAAGATCCTCTAAAGGGGACACACCCAAAAGTTGAGTCATGATCTCTCTGCTGAACGGTAGTTCTGACCTGAGCTCTCATGATTCTTCATAATTTATTAACCCCTTACAGATATCATTTGTGTCATAATTACCTGTAAGACTGAATATTGGGATCTGGATACGGGAGTATATTCTGAGGTGGGACACGCGATTGAGTTTAAGTGCTTAAAACATTAATCTCGTATCTCGAAGCAATTGAACTTTGTGTGAGAATTTAAGTGGATCAGTATACTGATAATCTAAGTGAATCGTTTAGAACTTAAAATGAAATGAAGCTTAACGGTGTTGGTGATTTGTCTCAAAAACTGATATGATCCTCTTACACAAACTCACAAAAATATTGTTTGTAAATATTTCTTTACTGCATTTCATTTTATTCAAAAATGCAAAAAGATTTTTAGTGTGTTTTAGCATAAATTTTGAAAAATTCAAAAAGATTTTCGACAACTGGTGTTGAGAAGCTAATTTTCAAAATTCCGAGTGCTAGACATGATGAACAGATGGTTTGGGAGAGTGTGTTGTTTTGAAAATGAATATGATATTTCTGCAAGCGGTTCATCAGAGACTAAATGTTAGATCAATTTTGTGATATTTTCGAGTGATGTCTAATTGTGTTCAAGTTATCATCAGAAAATTTATTTTTGGGTAGAGAATGTGCAGGTTATTTGAATGACAGAGAGTCAGGTTCCGATACCTGAGGTTTCTGTGAGTCTATCAAGCCAGGCTAAGATCCCAGCAGATTGAGAGGGGGAGTCTGAAGTCAAAGCTGAAAAAGCAGTTAGAGCCAGTGCTGATTCCGAAACTATATTTGAGAAATAGAAGAATGAAAGAGAAGATAGAGATTAAGGATACTCACAGTGTCAGACACTTCAAAGAGTTCAAGATGACTGATAAAGACTGAAGATGCAAAGACTCGACACTGAAGACTCCGTCAACATCCGAGGGGGAGTTTGTTGGTGCATCCGTCTGTCGTCTACGTCTTCAGTCATGTCTCAGTTCGTTGCGAAGACGTTCAAGCATGATGTCATCATGACATCATCAAAGTGATGTCACAATGACATCATTACATATAAGACAAAAGTGTTGAAAGTATTATTAGATGATATGTTCGGTCAAAATGTTTCATTATGATAGGACCGCTCATAAGTCATGTCAGGTTCGCTTATTTGTCAAGTTTAGGTCCGCTTTTATGTCAAATGTCAGGTTCGCTTATTTGTCATGTATGTTGGAGCGGACCTGATCTCCTATAAATAGTCACATAAGCGGATCTACACACATAGTTAGAAGTGTTGTCTTCCGGTGAGCCACGAAGTGCTGCCGAAGTGTCGACAGGTTGTAAACGTCTTCTAGATCAATAATATCGACAGTTTTATGTGTATACGTGCTGAATTACATCGAAACACTTGTTTCCGCCTTTTGTTTTGATGAAAAACTCTTCTACACGACTCGTTTAGGTCAGAATTCGATCCTACATATTCCGCACCCGACAGACGAAAAAAGAAAAAAGTTTGCGAAGTATCAAGAGGGTGCGAGAAAAGATATTGAACGGGCTTTTGGTGTTCTACAAAAAAAAAAATGACACATCATTGAACATCCAGCACGTTCGCAAACACCAAAGAGGTTACGACACATTATGTACGCTTGTATCATCCTTCATAACATGGTCATTGAAGACGAAGGTAGAGCGATATGCGAGTATAACAAAACGCGTCTACTGGAAATTCTGTTCCAGTTAGTGGGGAACAACAAGATTTGAACATGTTCGCTCTACGTAACGAGTACACACATCATAACCTACAAGCGGACTTGGTGGAGAACATCTGGAACAACGCTCAAAACGAACCCGACTACGACATGGAAGACGAAGACTAGTAGCTTACTTTAATATATTAGGATTTGTTTAAGTTTATGTTTTTTTAAGTTTATGTTTTTTTTTTCAAGTTTATGTTTTTTTTAAGTTTATGTAATATTTTTAAATATTAATGAAAATATTGTGTTAGTTTATTTTTTAAATGTTAAAAAAAAGTAGAAGATTAAAAAAAAACATAAAAATGGTGGGAGGACTATGACTAGAACCATCCTCCCATACCCTTTACTTTTGGGGGGATGGAGCATCCTTGGGAGGACTATGCCGTGACGCCTACGTGACGGATCATCCTCCCTTGGAGGACCATCACCATACCATGTAGCCTTATTTCCTCCTCTGTCTGTCTCTGCCACATCTACACCGTAAACCACCACCGGAAAATCCAAAAATGTCGATTACCACCAAAATTCTCATCGATTTTACTCTCCTCTTCACTGCTCCATTAACGGCTGAGATCAAATCTCTCAAGATCCGATCCGATAACCATCGTGATCTTCTCCGTCACCCCCACCTTATTGCAACCGGATCCCGCTCACTGTTTCTCGCTAGTTGAGGTTTCGCCAAACATCATCGGGCTCTAGATAATTAACATAGTTGTTTCCGCTCCGCCGTCATCGTCGTTAACCACCATATTACCACTGCAATCGAAAAAGAGCTTTTTTGTAAAACGCATTTGTTGAGGTTTTATTTTATTTTATTATTATTATTATTATTATTATTATTATTATTTTTTTATTTTTTTTTTATTTTTTTTTTTTGTAAAACGCTTGTTGAGTTTTCTTTTTTAAACGCAATTGTTGTGTTTTACAGTTGAGATCTTGAGACGATTCGATGCAGAGAAGACATGGATTTACAGTTTCTCAACGTTTTTTTATTTTGGAATTTTGGTGATTCTTGTGCTTATCAGATGATGATGATGACTTGCAATTTTCACTTTTGTGGAGGTTAATAAATCAACGATCTGATCTTATCAAGGCACATGTTTTTAATTTAATATATTAGTTTTGGAGATAATGTCATTTTAGTCCTTGTCGTTTGAGACATTTTGTCAATTTATTCCAAAGGTTTTATTTTTCACTTGTGAATTCAAAAAGGTTTCACCGTTACCACTTTAGTCTACTGGGTTAACTTCATCCATTTTTTCTGTTAACAATAAGGGTAATTCAATCATTTTATATATAATTCTGTTAACAATAAGGGCAATTCAGCCATATAAAATGATCAAACTACCCTTCTCGTTAACATATAAATGAAAGAAGTTAACCTAGTGGACTAAAATGACAACGGTGATAACTTTTTGGACCCACATACGAAAAAAGAACTTTTAGACTAAACTGTCAAAATGACCAAAACCATAAGAACTAAAATAATATTTAACTCTTAGTTTTGTATGAAAATGATTTAATTACTCTTATCCTTTTATTCATTTAACATTTAAAAAACAATGAATTTGTAAAACGTAATTTTGTTTTTAACTCAATGTTTATATGTTTATGTGAAATTTGTAAAACGCAACTTTTATGTTTTTCACGCAATGTTTATATGTTTATGTGAATTTTGTAAAACGCAACCGTAGAATACAACAGAAAGGAATGGTATCTCCATTTTGGTTTAATGATGTTATTGTGTTTTATTTTGCCAATTCGTTACGTTTTAAGTTACTCTATCAAGTTCATTGTGCTTAGAGGATAGATCCTGACTTTAAAAACGTTTCCAGTTTTGGTCCGGATGTTTGTATTTCCAGTTGGATAATTAAACTGTTGAATCCATTTTTCATACTTTTTTGCCAAAATCTAAGCATAAATAAATAAAACACTTTTATTGCTAGATATCATACGAAAAAAATAAAATTAAGTGTTAAAGTAAGATCGGATAAAATTCCTAACCAAACATTTCATTTTACAGTCTTGAAGGTAACACGGAAATCCATAAATCATTGTCACGTAAAACTGCAATAGTATCAATTATATAGAATCAAAATCAATAACATTAAGAAACAAATGAATACAATCCATTAACGTATGCAATACATCTAAATAAAAGGTGATACAACTAATATATATCAAAATAACAATAGACGACATCGAAAAGGTGAGAATACATGTATTTTGTTATCATATCGAAATATATATATTTTTTTACAGCAAATCATATAATTAAAACTTAAAACCTACTTTTCTGATTAAGTATCACAAATAGACATGGAGGATCATCAGCTGAATAAATTGTATAGAAAGACAGGATAGTGACTTGTGTCTGTACCAAACAAAAACCTAAAAACAGTATACCAACTACTAATCAAAATAAGTTCAACTTTACAAATACACATGAGAATACATCATTTAAAATCGGATATTTATATCATAATTCAAAATAACATCGTTACATGAACAACTTTATAAACAACTTTACAAATAAACATGAGAATACATCAGTAAAGATCGAAATTTTATATAATACATCAGAATCACATGAACAACTTTATAAACAACTGTACAAATACAAATGAGAATACATCAGTAAAGATCGAAATTTTATATCATACATCAGAATAAGATAAATACATGAGCAAAGTGAAATCCAATAAAATCAACAAGGGATAAGACATATGGTAAATACACCAAATGCAGATCACTTTTTTTAGATTTTGAACGATTTTGGAGCAAAAAACAAAAAACAAAAAACAAAAAAACAATACTAATACCAATTTCAAGAATACTAATACCAATTCTAAAAAACCAAAAAAAGACCAATTTCAAGAATACTATACCCAAACAATCAAAATGATGAGCTTAATAATCATCCAAGTGTACTTCATTTTTACTTATTAGTATAAATATTAGGTTATTATTATCTTTACTTATTAATATACATTTCTTACTATTATAATTATTATATAACTAGATCTAAGATCCGCCGCGTTGCGGCTAGGGCCTTACAAATTACGACACAATGGATCTATTTTATACTACTAGGACCTTACAATTACGGCGCAGTGAATCTGTTTTATCATTGTTCTCGATATGCATAACATCTAGACAATGCCTAACTTGTAAATGTCTCCAGTATGGTAAGTCCCAAAAGATTGATCTTCTTTTCCAATTAACACCTTGCTTCACACAAGTTCTTTTTCCCAACACAGTTTCTAGATTTGTAACTCGTGAAAATGCATCAAAATTCTTGGGTGCTTTTCCAGTCTTGGTACTTCCATTAAAGTCGTTTGTGTTAAATCGATAATTGTGACCACGCGGAAGGAACCTTCGGTGTCCCATGTATACCAGTTTTCTGCAATTATTTAACCACACCGAACTTGTCTCGTCTTCACAAACAGGACAAGCTTTTTTACTTTCGTACTATATCCTGATAAATTAGCGTACGCTGGGAAATCATTTATGGTGCAAAAAATCATGGCACTCAATTTCAAATATTCCTTCTTATAAGCATCATACACATCTGCACCAGAACTCCATAAAGTTTTTAGGTCATCAATCAGATGGGATAAATAAGTAAAATCTTATTACCAGGTTGTTTCGGACCCTGAATCAACAACGACATCATTATGTATTTTCGTTTCACGCATAATCTGTAAGATTAAATATATTATGTTTAATATTTAATCTAGTAGCCATTATAATCATTTATATTATATAGATCAAAATATATAATAACCTATTAAATAATTAGTTGGTAATTGTTGATGGACCATATTACCCTTATTAACTAATTGGGTTTCCTCTTGGGTGCTTATATAAGGAGACTTATGTGGAGGTTAAAGGGTTACACAGTTACACAATTAGACATACCCTATAATCATCACATCATCATCATCGACCTCCTCTCCAATAACCGATTACCCTTATCGGTTTAATCATCACCATCATCAGTTAGCACCCTAAGGAGGAACCAGATCACCTTGACAATGATGTCGAACTCCAAGGCTTCTTCCATCACTGGATTCTCCTCTGCACTATCTGCGGTAACAGGTATGTTTTCATGTTTTCCATTATGTTTAGAACAGAACTGAACCAACATGTGGTATCAGAGCATATGTTGATTAGTCAGTTCTGTTTTCGTATCCATCAATTCTGGGACAGAAATCTGGAAAACGGAATTTTGATAACTTAATAAACCTAACAGCCGGTTTCGAGTCATAAAGATCCACTCGAGATCACTGTTCGAGGAAAAGAATTTGTTTTAAATATCTTGAAATCAAAACGTGTAAACTTATAACCGAAATTTGTTTTAGAAAAGCCTTAAAATTCAAGTTTCGGGTTCCAGAATTTATGTTTTAATTTTTAGGGTTCATCATGTTCTTAGGAAAATTCGAAAATTCCTTTATGTTTTGGAATGTAATTAGGATTGATGAGTGTTTTTTCCTGTTTGATCCAATTTTATCTTTTAAGTTTATTCGAAAACTGTTAAAAAGATATACAGTTATAATTTTCAAAATCCTTGATAAATTTGGATCAACAATAAAACAGGAAACACTATCACACAATCCCTTAAATTTTGATTTTTCAGTTATTATCACATTAACAGCTGTTAACAGGAAGTTTCGAGGTCCCTTTCAACAAGCCGAGACCAAGATCTCAACTCGAGACCACGAGATCTCGACTCGAGACCACGAGATCTCAACTCGAAATCATAAATGTTCTCAAATATTCACAACTCGAGACAACGATTTCGACTCGAGACCACTAAGGTTTCGACTAAGGGCTTCAATCTTCACAACTCGAGACCATGGTTGCGACTCGAGACCTCATAAGGATTCGAGATCTCATAATTCACAGCAGTCGAGACCATGATTGCGACTCGAGACACTGAGGTTGCGACTCGAGACCTTAATGAGTCGAGACCTCATAATGATGAGTCGAGATCTCACTCGAGATCTCATAATGGAGTTCGATCCACGCTAACAGGTGGTTTGCTATTAAATAAATGGTTTTTATAAATACTTAGTTAATTAATCAGAATCCGATAATGTTTTACAAAACCAAAGCTGATTTGATACATCTACTTATCGTTCAAGTATTACGAAAGCTATGTTAAGTGTGCATCATAAACATGAATGTCTTAATATCTGGCCAAAGCTGATTTAATTCCTTCATAGATAACATACTTAACGAGTGCATAAATAAAGTGATTGTCTCAATTTCTGGCCAAAGCTGATTTGTTACAATCATTTTGCACACATGCTTAAATGATTACACTTCTGGCCAAAGCTGATTTGTCTTCGTTTAAGTAGAATTTTAACTAAGTCTATTATTTTGATGTTAGTAATAGACAATATCACAGCTTCATAATGTAAAATGGTCATTATTTATGCCTGCTTTAGTTTAACGTGCCCTTAGATCACATTAGGACTTCTTACTTAGTATCACAACTTACTCATCTTATTTCCACTATCAGCGCCCAATTGCGGGATTCCACCTTTGACTAGTGATAACTTTGCTGCATGGAAGGATGCTCTCATGCTTACGCTTGGGCTGCTGGACTTTGACTATGCTCTAAGAGAGGATAAGCCAGCGGACCTTACTCCACAAAGTACTGTTGCTCAGCAGTTAACTCATGAAAAGTGGACTAGGTGTAACTGCATGTCTCTCATGTTCATGAAGCAGTCCATAAGCAATGCAATCAGTGATGGTTTCCTTGTTCATTTCATCATTACTTCGCTTCCTTCGTCCTTTGAAGCATTCAAGATCAATTACAACACTCAGAAGGACAAATGGACGATGAGTGAGCTGGTGGCTATGTGCGTACAAGAGGAAGAGCGTATGAGGATGGATCGCACTACTGATGTTACCAACTTCACTACCTCCAACTCTAAGAAGAGGAAGAACATTCATCAGAGGAATGATACTTCTAAAGTCCAAAGGCCCAATCCCAATACAAGTGCACCTTCCAGCTCTAAGAACTCCTTAGGCAGAATCCACTGCAAGTTCTGTAAAAAGACAGGACATATGCAGAAGGAATGCACTGACTTTAAGGAGTGGCTGGCTAAGAAAGATAACGATTATTTTATGATACTCGAGTCCTATAATTTAAGTGTTCCTGCTAATTCTTGGTGGTTTGATTTTGGTTCTATGGTTCATGTTACCAATTCAACTCAGGGATTCCTTACAATCCGGAAGCTGGAAAGAAACCAAAGAACGCTTAAGGTTGGGGATGATTGAGAATTAGAAGTGAAGGCCATTGGAACATTACAATTATTTATGAAAACTGGTTTATGTATTAAACTTTATGATACCTTATATGTTCCTGAGGTAACTCGGAACCTTGTATCAGGACCAAAGTTATACATGGACGGTTTTATTGTTTCCCATGGTCATCGCAAACTCTCTATCCTCTATGATTCTGTTCTTTATGGTACTGGTATTCTGGATGGCAATCTCTATAGATTAGAACTAGATGATAATTTTTCCAAATCTTTGTTGTCGTCATATAACATTAATGAATCACTCACAAAGATGAAAGAGAAACGAGACTTAGAGACTTCGTCCATGTTGTGGCATCAGCGTTAAGGCCACATCTCAAGAGAACGATTAAATCATCTCGTAAAGGATGAAGTCTTACCTCCTCTCTATTTCTATGATTTTGGAACATGTGTCAAATGTCTTAAAGGTTAAATGACATTAGCGAATAAGAAAGGTGCCACTCGGAGCTCTAATTTATTAGAACTCATTCATACTGACATTAGTGGTCCCTACCAAATCGCTGGCATAACAGGACATACTTCATTTATCACTTTTATTGATGATTATTCTCGTTACATGTACTTGTATCTAATTAAGGAAAAATCTGAATCTCTTACAACTTTTAAAGATTATAAGGCTGAAGTTGAAAAGCAATTAGATCGTCAGATTAAAGTTATGAGATCAGATAGAGGACGTGAATATTATGGAAGACATACTGATGTGGGTCAAGCTCCTGGTCCATTTTATGAGTTTTGTAAGGGCCAGGGGATTGTGAACCAATACACCATGCCTGGTACACCTCAGCAGAATGGTGTCGCTGAAAGAAGGAATCGTACCCTTATGAACATGGTGCGCAGTATGTTAGCCAACACTAATTTACCATTATTCCTCTGGACTGAAGCGTTAAAAGCAGCTGTTCATATACTGAATAGAGTTCCTTCTAAGTATGTCCTTAAAACTCCTTATGAACTTTGGACAGGAAGGAAACCGAGTCTTAAATATATGAAAGTATGGGGCTGCATTACTGAAGCAAAACTTTACAATCCTTTCCTAAGGAAACTTGACCCTAAAACAGTTACCTGTTTCTTTATCGGGTATCCTGAAAACTCAAAGGGTTACCGTTTCTATTGTCCTTCCCATGTCACCTGTATTGTTGAAACCAAGCGTGCTGCGTTCCTGGAGGATTTCAAGGTCAGTGGGAGCAGTACCAACCCTTACGAAGAATTGCAAGAAGTACAAGACGCGGGGGGGGGGGGGGGGGGGGGAGAGACTCGTCGCTTACCATTACTTCGATTACTCCTCTTGTACCCAACGCAACTACTGTACCCGAAGCTACTGCACCAACTCCAAATTTACCTCTACAATCAGAACCCATTATACCTCATGACGAAGGCACATCAAACGCTCAACACCAAGACAATGCTGAACCCGATAATCCACTCAGGAGGTCATCTAGGCAAAAAAGGCCTACTAATTAGGATGACTATGTTACCTACCTGACTGAAATGGATCCCGGAAAGCTAAATGATCCTATCTCTTACAATGAAGCCATTAGCAGTGATCAGTCTTCTGATTGGAATAAAACAATGATTGATGAGCTTAAATCCATGAAGAAAAATGACGTTTGGGATTTGGTAGAATTACCCAACGGAGTCAAACCCGTAGGATGTAAATGGGTGTTCAAAACAAAACTGGATCTGAATGGGAACGTTGAACGCTACAAAGCCAGATTGGTTGCAAAAGGCTACACTCAGAAAGAGGGAATTGATTATCAAGAGACGTTTTCACCTGTCTCTCTTAAAGATTCATTAAGAATCGTCATGGCCCTAGTAGCTCATTTTGATTTAGAGTTACATCAGATGGACGTTAAAACAGCTTTCCTTAACGGAGACTTGGACGAAGATGTTTACATGAAACAACCTGAGGGCCTTAAACCTGAAGGTCAGGAGCATCTAGTCTGTAAGTTGAAGAAACCCATTTACGGGTTAAAACAAGCATCACGTCAATGGTACCTCAAGTTTGATGAAGTCATGAAGAAACAAGGTTTTATGAAGAATCAAGTGGATCAATGCACCTACTGTCGCAACCCCCGATCCCTGATTCCCGGGAACGGGCGGACGCGATCTCAGAGTTTCGGTGGTATCAGTTATTTAATCTTGCAGCGGAATTTACATCAGGACCGTAGTTAGGAAATGTTTATCAGAGTAAAACCACCTCATTTAATATTAATAATCACATGGGTAAAATCCAAGTTTCTTATTACAATACATTTATAGGGATAACCCTATTTTATTGAATTTTAAAACATCGTTTATTTGGTAACTTTTATAGCCACATTTTCCCAAGCCTTCAGTGTTCTCCAGCTGGCTTTTTACTAATAGGGTTGTCACATTGGGTTACCTGAAACGTGTTTTAAAAACATTTGTCAGTCGGAAATACTGGTGAGTGAATCCCAGTTTAATCAAGTTTAAATGAAAAGTCACAGTGAATAGTATTGAGAGCGATCACATTGTTTATGTATACACAATTACTCCATTAGTACTGTCAACCCTGACTTGTGGGTCATATTACCCATTGGCTAACTCATTGTCCAATGGTAACGTATTGTCATCCTCGACTTACTACTCACAGTGTAGTACATTTTGTATACAAAACCCCAACATACCGGCAGTAATTGAAGAACTACAAAGACTCAATCACTGCTAAATTTCATAGTAAAACATTTAAGGTTTGGTAAAACATTACCAAAAAGATTAACAAAAAGAGGATAAACTCACATTGCTATCTTAGACTTCGCGTAAGGGTTTCCTGGATATAATCTATAATTTATACAAATGTACATTGGTTAGTATCGTAACCCTTTGAAAATATTAATGATACCCTCCCCAAGACGGCATTCCAACAACTACGTCGGGCAGAACTATGACAGTTGTTACGGAACCCTAAATCAATCGGGCAGCGTAACTATTACGAAACTGGGTTATAATACTTACAACGGAGCAGAACCTCGCTATTTAGGGGTATAATACCCGACTATAATGCTTATAACTTCAGAAATTCGTTTAGAAAGAAAGATGTGAGCGACGGAAAGTGAAACCCGATGGCCTGCTTATATAGTTGCAAAACCTGACTCTCACGCGACCCGCGTAAAGGTAAGCTGAGGCTTACGCGGCCCGCATCAACACCTGGTCAACATATAGCTTAGCTAATTCGATGTGTAGGTCAGCCACGATTTCGACACGTGTCGGCCTAGGATGTCTCCACGTTTGATGATCTCTAGCGGCCCGCGTACGTTGTCGAGCACTCTTACGCGGCCCGTTTGAACTTAAGAAATCAAACGAATCAGATCTAGACCCTCATACCGCCCGCGTGAGCTTGAGGTGAGGTCCTACGCGGCCCGCCTCAACTTACTTAAACTTGTTTTTAATTTATTATATATATTATAACATATTCTGGGCTCGGTTTTCACATACGGGATGTATTAAAAGACATATAAGGGTATTTTAAGATATAATAGGGTATCGGAAATATGCTGAGGGTGTTGGTTTTACCGAGGGTTGTTACACCTACCTCAAGATGAGTGGGAGCAACTTTACTATACTTGTCCTTTACGTAGATGATATTCTATTGGCAAGTAATAGTTTAGACATGTTGCATGAGTCGAAGCGGTTACTCTCGCATAACTTCGACATGAAGGATCTCGGAGATGCTTCTTACGTCATTGGCATCGACATTCACCGAGATAGACACAAAGGGATCTTAGGATTGTCCCAGAAGGCTTACATAGATCGTGTCCTTACACGTTACAACATGCAACAGTGCAAACCCTCCGTCGCTCCAGTAGTTAAGGGAGATGTTTTCGGTTCATTCCAGTGTCCGACAACAGAGGTTGAGAAGGAGCAAATGAGCCAGATACCTTACGCGTCAGTAGTCGGGAGCCTGATGTATGCTCATGTCTGTACTCGCCTAGATATCGCTTATATTGCTGGAATGCTAGGCCGTTATCAGACTAATCCTGGCCTAGATCACTGGAAAATAGCTAAGAAGGTACTTCGATATCTGCAAGGGTCAAAAGACTATAAACTGACTTATAGAAGAAGTGATCATTTAGAAGTGGTGGGCTATTCTGATTCTGACTTTGCCAAACGCAAAGATGACAAGAAATCCACTTCGGGCTATATCTTTATGTTAGCAGGCGGCCCTATCTCTTGGAAGAGTCATAAACAACAGTTGACCACAACTTCCACAATGATGGCAGAGTACATTGTTGTTTATAACGCAACCTGTCATGGAATGTTGCTTAGAAATCTGATCACTGGACTCAAAATTGTTAATTCCATTTCTAGACCATTGAAGCTTTACTGTGATAATTCAGCTGTCGTTAGTTTCTCAAACAATAACAGTTCGACTAGAGCTGGTTTATATCTTGATACAAAATATCTGTTCGTACGTGAACGAGTTTAGGAAAATAATCTTTGTATCGAGTATATTAGTACTAAAGATATGCTTGCGGATTCGATGACTAAAGGTCTCCCTCCTAAGGTTTACGAAGAACATGTTCGGAATATGGGATTTAGTAAAGACCTTGTTTAGCATATTGTACTAGCTTATGTTTTATGATTAATGAAATTTCCTCAGTTTGATTTTGTATGTCTCTTAGAATATGTTCAACCGGTATAATGGCATATAGACAAATAAAGTTACAAATCAAACAAAGGGCTTATGCGTATTTTGATCATGACGATTAGGTTTTAAATTAAGGCTATAGTATGACTAATGGGGGTCCTGAATCGCATAATGATTCAACGGCTGTATTTCTCTGCTATAGTACTTGTTTAAGGCTAAAATGAGTGTTAACTCCTGATCAGGCTTATCTAATACTCATAGTAAATGATTATTCGGCTAAGTGGGAGAATGTAAGATTAAATATATTATGTTTAATATTTAATCTAGTAGCCATTATAATCATTTACATTATATAGATCAAAATATATAATAACCTATTAAATAATTAGTTGGTAATTGTTGATGGACCATATTACCCTTATTAACTAATTGGGTTTCCTCTTGGGTGCTTATATAAGGAGACTTATGTGGAGGTTAAAGGGTTACATAGTTACACAATTAGACATACCCTATAATCATAACATCATCATCATCGACCTCCTCTTCAATAACTGATTACCCTTATCGGTTTAATCATCACCATCATCAGTTAGCACCCTAAGGAGGAACCCGATCACCTTGACAAAGATGTCGAACTCCATGGCTTCTTCCATCACTGGATTCTCCTCTTCACTGTCTGCGGTGACATGTATGTTTTCATGTTTTCCATTATGTTTAGAACAGAACTGAACCAACATAACCACGGTGGAAGATTGTAGATGCAAAGAAGAACTGGCCACGTACTATGACCACTACTAGCGTTTCCGAAAGGATTGATTCCATCAGAACTAAGCCCAAACCTTATGTTCCTAGCCTCGTTACCGAATTCTGGATATTTCCTATCAAAATTTCTCCATTGAATCGAATCTACCACATGTCTTAATTTCCCATCTTTTGTACGCTCATCAGAATGCCAACGTAACAGTTTTGCTTCCTTCTCGTTTCAAAATAATCGTTTTAGTCTTGGTATAATTGGAAAATACCACAATACTTTGGCTGATGGTCCATTTTTCGTCACATCATTATGATATTCACCAGTTTTACTTTTTCTCTTGTACCTAGATTCGTCACGTACAACACATTTATGACTACTCTCTGTTGGTGCACACATCTGTCGTCTTCGTCTTGTATCGAGTCTCGGTTCGGTGTGGAGCTAATCAAGACATGATGTCATGATGACATCATCTAGATGACATCATCAATGACATCATATTACAAGTTCACGTGAGATCACATCACAAAAGATAAATCAGATTCATGACTTTGTCAATTTCGCTTCAAGACAAAAGTAATATGAAGATATCGCTTGAAAGGTGTCGCTTGAAGCCTTCATGTTTGCTTCAAGCGAAATCATGCTTCTTATATATAGGCCATTTGTCATTTCAGTTGTAACAGTTTTCTCAGAGCTATACCGAAGTGCTGCCGGTTTCTCTTCTGAATGTAAAGGTTGTCAAATCAATATACAAGAGGTTTAAATTGTGAAACAAGCTGTTTACAGATCCGTTTCTCTGTTTCCGCCTTTGAAACGGGCTAGAACTCTTCCGAACGACTCGTTAAGGTCGGAATCCGATCCTACAATTGGTATCAGAGCTCAGGACGAGGAGTTCTTGCCAAAAACAGCCTGTGTTCATCACGATTTCTGTTTCTACACCATTCTTTTCTGAAAATTAAAACTTTTCACGGTTAAAATCGGACAAATTTCACGTATATTGTGCGCAAACATGGTTTAATCAATCCTTGAAAGTTTCAAGTTTAAAATCAGCCTAAATCCTGTATTTTTGTGAGATTTCGCTTCAATTGCTCGAACAAAATGATGACATCAGCAACTGTTTAGATCTGATTTCGCTTGAAAGGTTGAATTGCATGATAATTTCGCTTGAGTATGCATGTTAGCATGATTTCGCTTCAAGTTGATGTATTTCTGTTGATTTCGCTTGAGAACATCATTTGATTTTGCTTGAATAGTTGAAGCGAAACTGATCTGATTGCATTTCGCTTGAAAATACGTTGGCATCTGATTGAAACCTGCAGTTCACTTGATATATTCTGATGTCTTAACTGAATTTTGCTGTTCATTGAAACCTGCTGATTAATTGAAAACACGTATTGTTTGTTGATAAAATTGCTTCGAGTCTTGTGAATATATCGGTTTATATAGTGCTTGTAAAGTCAGTAACATGAGTTCAATGGATTTGTTTTGAGTATTGGTATTATCGACACATTAAAAACAATTTATGTTGCATATATAAAGATGTCAGGAACAGTTTCAGGACACGAGAAAGGGCATTGAAATGTGAAGTAGTGATTTTTTTAAAAAAAAGGTGTCAGCAATAGTTGAATTTGATTATCTTAAAGTGTCGGCTGCATGCATATTGTTGATACAGGTGATCATGTGAATACATCGATTATAGTTAATTGAGTTGTCAGTGTTTGTGATATTTCATGTGATGAATATTTGCGGTCCAATCATCTTAAATTGAATCTTATAGTTGTCTGCCACTTCTGAACAATTAATAGCATTGCATGTGGAGCAGTATTAAATACATCTGTTATTGAGATTGAATTCAGGTTTGCATATGATAACATCATTAATTACTTGATTCATTCAAGATTGCATGAGATCTGATTGTTTAGTTTGGAGGTCAAATAGATTTTGTTTGTGAGTATAAGGTGTGATATAGAAGGCCCATTCACGTCAGTTTGCTTGAAAGTCACAAGGTTTGGAGTTCAAAAGTTTCAAAGGGTCAAGTCACTTGAATTCGATTCGGGTCCTAAAAGTCCGCACAGTTGGTCAACGTTTAGTCCGCACAGAAAATCATCAGTTCGAGTACCAGTTTGTTTCAGTAAATTGATAAATCTTTAAACTGATTGTGTTTTGCTTGTTTGTTTGTCAGGTTCTACAAGGTGTTTCATGAGGTGAATCATTTCGTTTGAAAGAGGATTTAATTTTATTTTAAGTGTTTTCGAATCATGGACTTAAATTTCTTTAGTATGACTAGTGAAACAATTAATAGAATAAATGTATTAAAGAAAGAATTTGACTCGTTTTCAAGCATGCCAGGTGAATCTACAAAGACTCTTATTGAAAGATATTGTCATCTTGTACGCACCATGTCACAGTTGAAGATTACAAAAACTCCAGCAGAATGGGTTGAAAAGCTTGCTGACACGTTACCGCAAAAGGAATGGGGTACATATCTGATGATATTGAAGAATTCCGGACAGTTTAGAAGGTTATCGATTGCACAGTTTATAGAGAAGTTGGAGGCACAAGATCTGGAGCAGCAGAAGATTGCTAGAATGAACAGTTCTACTCATCAACAAGATGACGAGAAAGTGATTGAAAGTTTTAGCTGGGACAAGTATATTCCAGCTGATCCAAATGTTAAAGCGTTTATTGCTCATATTATTCGGAAGCCGGAAATGCTGAAGGAATGGATGGAAGTGTTATCTGATGATGAGGAAAGTGAAGATGAAGGATCTGTTTCATCTAAAAACAGTTCGTCAGAGACAAGTGATAGTGATGAAGAAATTGAACAGATTAATATTGAAAAAACTCACTTATCTTCTGATAATTTTGAATCGTATTTTGCAGACAAATTGAGGAAGCTCAAAGAAAGAAAAGCTGCAAAAGTAATGAAGGAAGTCAAAGTTGTTGAGAAGATTGTTGAAGTGGAAAAAGTGATAGAAGTTGAAAAGATTGTAGAGGTAGAGAAGATTGTTGAAGTCACAAAACCTTGTCTTACATGTTTGGAATCTTGCAAACAATGTGAAGAAAAAGACAAGAGGTTTAGTGATTCAGAGAAGATGAAAGAAAAGTTGCTGTTTGATTTAAAAAATGTGAAAGAATCATACGATGTATTAAACAGAACTGTGAATAGTTTGCAGAAAACTAATTCAGAAAGAGAAGCTGCTTTGAAGATGTTGAATGCAACAATGATGTCAAAGCAAAAAGAGATAAATTTTTACATCGAAGAATGTGCTAAATGGAAGCAAGAGTTAGATGGTGAAAAAGTAGAAAATGAAAGAATTAGACGATTGCTGAAAAGTTATACAAGTTGTGATTACATAATTGATAGAATTTACCCTACTGTTGCAGGTTTCGAGGCGTTTAAAGATGAAGATAAAGACAAGAAATCAAAGAAGAAAACGGATACTGGTAAGAAACAGAACGTCTGTTATAACAAGTGTCCGCCTCCAATTTGGGAAGGGTATTCGCCTAGAAAACCAAATGAGGAACAAGTCCAAAAGGCAGTCAATCTAAAGTTAGAGTCCGAGTTAACCGATGTGTTACCAGACAACATTGATGTCACGTTCACAGCGTCCGATACAGATCATGAGTCCGAATTAATTAAAAGAATGGTTGATCAGGTGTTGGATAAGGATGAGGAGTCAGAGTCAAAATCCGAGTCCGAAAGTTCGTGTCAGTCAGTCGGGAGTTTGAGTTCGTCCGAAAAGAGTTCAAAGTCGTCGGGAAAACGGGTTTATAGTAAAGAATTTTTGTTGTCAAAATCTAATTTGAATGACGAAACATTTGAAGTTGCATATACTTTGAATGATTCTGACAAATTATATTTTGATAAAGAGTTTCCAATTAGAAGTGTTCGTTTTAACATGATTAAAAGGGTTTTCAAAATGACAGAAATTAATATTTCTGAAATTAAAGATTTAAATCCTACTGGAAAACCTAAAAAATACACTTCAAGAGTACAACAACGTTTGAACAAGAAAAAAGGTTACAATTCTGGTTCTGGTTTTCAAAATAAATCAAACCACAATCGTAGCTACAAAAAGAAAGGACTTGGTTTTATTCCACCTGAAAATTATAAAAATGAGAAAATTTCTAAAACAAATACAAAATATGTTGCAGGAACTAGCCATGAAGAAGAATCAAAAAGCTCATTCTGGAAGCAATCAAACACAGAATTTCTTGCAAAAAAGGTGAAGAATGGAGCTTATCAGAAGAAAGAAACAAGAACCTGTTTCCGATGCAATGAAGCTGGTCACATTGCATGGAACTGTCCGAAAGCGACAAATACAAAACAGGGAGTTTCTGGAAAACTGAAAGAAGTTATTGTTGACAATGCTGAACCACCAACTGAAAGATTCAAAGTATTCAAAAATTCAACATATGAAGTTGGTGAATGTTCGAAAAGATTTTACAAGAAAAGGGGAAATCTTGACAACCAAGCTTGGGTTGTTAAGAAATCAGAGGTAAAATCTGGCGATGAATCTGATTCCACAAAGTCAGAGGAGCCACAGGTTGAGCTAAAAAGTGAAAACTCAGTTCCTCCAATGGATGATGAGAACTTTCCATCATTGAGGACTGAATATTTTAAATCAAAAGTTGGGAAAGTTGAGATCTCAAATCAATTCTATTCTGAACAGAAAGAATTTGATGTTGAGAAAGCGTTTAATGGAAACATTAAAAAGATGATTGGTAAAATGATTGATGGGAAGGTTAAAGGGGTAAAGGAGTTTTATGCTACAAAGAAGGCAACTTATAGCCCAACCCCTAGTGAAGTTGAAAAGCTTACACCCAAGGCTGGTCAGGCTTGGGTGGATATTTTCTTTCACTGAAAAACCTGACTTGCCGGAGCTCCCAGGTTGGTAAGAGTGGAGCAGGAATCGGCATCATTCTTTATATCAGATTTTGATTGTGTTTATTTACAAGTGGTTGAAAGAGGTTTTCAACGTCAAGTGGTAAATCAAGGACATTAAATTGTACTTGATTTTCTACAAATGATTGAGGAACGATATGATGAACCCCTAACTTTACAAGTGGTAAAATCAACAAAACCTATTTTCCGGAAAAATCATTTTGGTTAAAACAAACTTAAGTGTTTTGAAATCATAATGAGAAAATAGTTTTGTGTAAGGGGGAGTTCTGATTGTTTATGCCAGGTGGATGGCGAATTGAGGTGATTTGATATCGGTTGTCAAGTTTATTTTCAAATTTCCTAAAATGTGTTTGCATTTTAGGGGGAGTAAAAATTTTCAGAAAATCCAAAAACATTAGAAAATTTGAAAAATACAAAAACATGATAAAATTCAAAAAATGAGTTTAGTTGTGAATAGAGGAAATGATAGTACATCAGTAGACTGTCACAACATGCTAAAGAAATGAAATGTTAAAATGTGATAAACAATCTCACTGATGATGTGCCAGTAGATTTTTGCACATTTAGTAGATTGTGACGAGATATAAACCTAAATTTCAAACTTGCTTGTTCTGTGGGTTAACACAAACTTGGATATATAGGTAACCCCTGAAATCTTGTTTGAAAGGTCCCTTATTCTGAGATACTAGGTCTTTATGCTCAGTGATATCTGGGGTATTATCCCGGGACTTCTGATTTTGCGGAAGCAATGGCCTAGTCCCCGGAGAATACTTTACATTTGCTTGAAATATAGCTCACCCTCAGCTAAAAAATGATGAAACATTGAAAAATGCTAATCATGGCTGTTGAAACAAAAGATCCTCTAAAGGGGACATACCGAAAAGTCGAAGCTGATATCTCTCTGCGTATACGGAAGTATCGACCTGAGATCCCTCGGCCCTCGCATTACCTAATTTATATACAGATATCATTTGTGTCATAATTACCTGTAAGACTGATTATTGGGATCTGGATACGGGAGTATATTCAAGTAGTGGGACGCACGGATAAGTTTAAGTCTCTTAAAACAATTAACATCGTATCTCGGATCAATTGAACTTTGTGTGAAAATTTAAGTGGACAAATATACTGACAATCTAGGTGAATTGTTTAGAACTTAAAATGAAATGAAGCTTAACGGTGTTAGTGAATTGTCTCAAAAACTGATATGATCCTCTTACACGAACTCACAAAAATATTGTTTGTAAATATTTCTTTACTGCATTTCTTTTATATTTCAGATAATCCAAAAAAAGATTTTCAGTGTGTTTTAGCATATTTTTGAAAAATTCAAAAAGATTTTAGACAACTGATGTTGGAAAGCTGATTTTCAAAGTTCCAAGCGCTGAACATGATGACATTGATGTGAGGAGGAGTATGTCTAAATTGTCAAAATATGTTTTTAAATCATCAGGTGGTTCATCATGTATATGTGATCTGAGGGAGAGTGATTGTTGATGCATATGAGAGTTGTTTTTGATGCATTCAAATTGTTAAATTTAGAAAATTTATTTTTGGGTAGAGGATGTGCAGGATAGCAAATAGAGTGCCAGATTCCGATACCTGAGGATTCTGAAATTCTGTAAAAGCCAGACTACGATCCCAGCATGTTTTGAGGGGGAGTCTGTTAGAGAGAGAGAGAATTGGAGATAGAATAGAGCCAGGTAGAGATCCTGAAGGAAGTCCAAAGACTGATAAAGACTGAAGATTGCAAAGACTCGACACTTAAGACTCGTCAACATCTGAGGGGGAGTCTGTTGGTGCACACATCTGTCGTCTTCGTCTTGTATCGAGTCTCGGTTCGGTGTGGAGCTAATCAAGACATGATGTCATGATGACATCATCTAGATGACATCATCAATGACATCATATTACAAGTTCACGTGAGATCACATCACAAAAGATAAATCAGATTCATGACTTTGTCAATTTCGCTTCAAGACAAAAGTAATATGAAGATATCGCTTGAAAGGTGTCGCTTGAAGCCTTCATGTTTGCTTCAAGCGAAATCATGCTTCTTATATATAGGCCATTTGTCATTTCAGTTGTAACAGTTTTCTCAGAGCTATACCGAAGTGCTGTCGGTTTCTCTTCTGAATGTAAAGGTTGTCAAATCAATATACAAGAGGTTTAAATTGTGAAACAAGCTGTTTACAGATCCGTTTCTCTGTTTCCGCCTTTGAAACGGACTAGAACTCTTCCGAACGACTCGTTAAGGTCGGAATCCGATCCTACACTCTCATACTCATTTCTATACAAGATGCAATCATTCGGGCATGCATGTATTCTTTCCACTTCCAATCCCATTGGATTCATCATTTTTTTTGGCTTGGTAAAATGAAATTGGTAACTCGTTATCTTTCGGAAGTATGTCATGCAAAACAACTAATAGATCTGTGAAACTTGTATCGCTCCATCTGTTTTTTGCTTTCAAGTTAAATAACTACAACACAGCTTCAAGTTTTGAAATCTCACAATCGTTGTGTAATGGTTTTTGTGCATCTTCAATTAGATGTTGTAATTTTATATAATCATCGTCGTCGATATCATTCTCTAAATCCTTAAACATGTCATCTAAATTTTTATCATTTAAAGTGTCATCAGTTAAGTCGTCACCATTTAAATCGTCATCATTTAAATCATCAACGTTTAAATTGCCATCATATAAGAGATTTTTATTATCCTCATTGTCTATATTAGTCGATGTTGTGGCACCATCAATCCGTGATTCCCCATGCTTTGACCAACAAGTGTAATTAGGCATAAAACCATTTGCAAGCAAATGATACTCTATATCACGAATATTTCCGAATTTTTGAAAAGTTTTACAACTCATACAAGGACACCAAATCTCTTTGGAGCCAACATTCCTCCGATTAGCTTCAGCAACCTTAAGAAAAGAAGAAACGCCTTTCGTATATATTTCGGAAGTACGCATGACACTACTATTGTACATCCAATATTCTCTACCTTCAATCTGAAAAATTAAAATAATCAAATAAGTGATATGCAATTAAGTATGCATGTGTCGTTAGGCGGTGGATCCTAACCCACTTTTTAAATAATCTATCTTACATGTATAGGGGGAGGTTCATTTGAGAAGAAAATTAAATTGAGAAGAAAAAGAACAAAGGGTACAATTGTAAAATATTAAATAGTTTTTCTCTCATCTCATTTATTATTA
Organism: Helianthus tuberosus; assembly: GCA_030545235.1. NCBI lineage: Eukaryota > Viridiplantae > Streptophyta > Magnoliopsida > Asterales > Asteraceae > Helianthus > Helianthus tuberosus. The sequence goes on from CM060433.1 coordinate 86,745,433, forward strand.
TTTTTGACTAATTAATTAGTCATAAAGACTATCATCCTCCACACTAAAATTTTTGCCTAGACACATCAAAATTTATCCTACACGTTTTTGAAATTTATCCTACACAACTCATAATTCGTCCTACACACCTCATAATTTATCCTACACTTTAAATTAATTTTTTTCTTATTTGAAAAGATATTTTTTTTTTTGAAAATAAGTTACAAATTTAATTTAGTTAGCTATTAAAAAGGAAGACTAACAATTAATGATCTATCTAATTTTACCAATATACCCTTACACCCATATTAAATATAAAAATTAAATGAAGTAAAATGAAGCATTCTTATTGGTTGAAGTTTGTTCTTTTTTATTCTTACAAAAAATTTCTTCTCATTTGAACTCTCCACCACATGTATATATTTTAACGTGAAAACTATTTAAGAAAAAATCGGCAGCGTTTCCCCTCAACTCCCCAAGTATGCAGATAAACCACAAACCCGAAGGAGTAGGGGAAATATTGCCAATTTTTTCTTAAAAAGTTAACACGTTAAAATACATACACATCCTAATGAGATAGAATATTTAAAAAGCAGTCCCAAACGGGGACAATCCAAAATTTATCTCTATTAGTTAAATTTTGGACGGGTATACTATAAAGGGTTATATTCAATGCACAGATATCATACATATCTATATTAGAAATATTATACACAAAATGTTAGACTAATATTGCTTTTAATATACACAAATATTTAAATAAAAATAGAATACGTTATTGATAAAACCAAAATTACAAACCTTTAACTCTTGATAGAATATTGAAGAGAAATGTTTCGAAGTATACGTATAATTTTTGTCTACAAATTAATAGCCACATATAATCAATTAGTGATCATAAAAGAATTCAAGAATGAGTAAATATATAAACGATAATATGATGAAACTCTATATACCTTTGTTAATGGAATGAATTGAATGAACAATAGAATTAAATCAATATGTTGAAAGAATCAAAGAAATTGATGCATGAATTTAAAGTAACTGCTTTGGATTTTAAAGTAACTGCTTTGGATTTATTAGGGTTTTTTCTATTTATAAACGGTAAGACTTTGATGGAGAGGAATCATTAATCGAGAGATGCATGAATTTAAAGTAACTACTTTGGATTTATTAGGGTTTTTTCTATTTATATAACATGCCTTTTTTGAGCCACATTAATTTTCGCCCAAAAAAATAGTTATTTTTGGGCTGCACTTACAAGTCTTCGCCCAAAATAATTGATTTCTTTGGGCTCCACTAAAGTCGCCCATATTGTATACTTTTTAAGCGATTCTTTTATTTTTTTTGGGCGAAAAATTGTGAAGGAATATGCAAAACTAATATTTTGGGCGGTGTTAAGTGATAAAACGCCCAAAATTTAATTTTGAAACGCCTAAAATAATGTGTTTTCTAGTAGTGTAATTAATATAATAAAACGTTACTAAAACCACCCGTGTTTTACACGGGTCCGACTACTAGGTGTGTTTTATAACACAATAAAAAACACATTTTTATGTGTTTTAGTAAATTGCGTTATAGAAACAACAAATTCTTTTGTGGTTTAGTTCATTGACTTTTAGAATTGTGTGTTAGATACAACACATTTTTTTGTTTTCTATCAATTGCGTTTTAGAAACAACACATTTCTTTGTGTTTTCTGTCAATTATGTTTTAGAAAAAAAACTCATTTTTTTGTGTTTTCTGTCTATTGTGTTTTAGGAAAAAGACATTGTTTTGTGTTTTTATTCCATTACGTTTTAGAAACAACATTTTTTTTTTGTTTTTTGTCTATCGCACTTTAGAAACGACATATTTATTTGTGTTTTTGTCTATTGCGTTTTTGTGTTTTATTATATTAAATGTTTCTTGCTTTAAACAAGATCTATTTGTGTTGTGCTAAATTTAATAATAAAACCCGTATCTAGGGATAGATCCTCTAGCGATTATATGGGGTATTTTATCCAATTATTATTAACCACCTAGCTAAGCCAATCTCTAGTGTACCTTTAGCAATCTAGAGCGTAATTATTATACTTTTTTTTTTTCTTGAAATGGGAATATTATAACAAAGAGCTCAAGCAAAGGATATGGAACACTGTAAGGAGCTGCTTGTTTAGCTTTTAATGGTTCAGACCTCTTACTGGATCATTACTTAATGGTTTAAAGTGTTTGTTTCACGAGCAGATGTATAATGATTAATAGATTTACCTCTGAATGGTTAAACATTATACTAACTTTACATGGTTAAGACCTCTAATCTGAATTGGTCAGACATTTGCCTCTGAACGGTTAAGCATTATATTGGCTCTTAATGATTCAGAACTCTTACTGATTCAGCACTTAATGGCTTAGACCTCTTACTGGTTCAACATTTAACCATTCAGAAGTTGTCAAACAGCCCCTAAGAAAAAAATGACAAACCCACACCACGAAACAAACTAGGGGCCTAAACAAAGAGCAAAAACTAGGAACACTACAATGGAAAGTCCGTAGTGGCGTAAGATCAAAATGTCGCCTTTTTCCCCAATCCAACTTTTGAACATCTGCCCATGATAGAATTCAGAGGAAGGAGCAGGACTTAATTTCCCCAACCAACCTTGAAAAAGAGATCTTTTTTCCTAAAAATATCTTGTACTCCATAACCCAAAAAATAGTAGCAATAATCACATGAATCAAGATCGAGGTGTACTAGCGTTAAGGTATTATTATACTGCGTGTCCCACTTCATGACATACCCCTGCGATCGAGGTATGCACAAAATTTCCTCGTAGTAAGTGAGTATACCGAATTCATCCGTTTTGTTTTACAACATTAGATAATTGGTGATCAGGTCAGTACTTCCGTACAACAAAGAGACCAATATCTAACGAGGGTAAAGACAATACCAAATGTGGTACGATTTATGCATTATGCGCATTTGAATGACTCTCTAGGAGAGCTACTTCAATTCTAGGTTTTTTGCATTTGTAACTCTTTTAAGATATCTTGGTTGTGCCTAGGTCAGCATGTATCTGGATGCAGCAGAATGACAAACCTGAAATCACCGGATGAAATAACAATATAAAGACCCAAAACCTCAGATTTTGGCAATATCTCAACGCAAGATTTAAGGTCATTAAAACATACGCCACTGATGTGTTACCCACTCTTATTCAGTTTATTAGGTTTATATCATGTTGGTAAGTTAATTATTTCATACTTTTGGCCTACTGGTACATTATATGAGAAGGTGCTATCACAATTAATCAATTTAATTTCAAATTCAGTTTGGCATGCTAACTTGCTGATGTACTATCATTTTTTTTCACACAGTGACAACTCGTTTTTTATTTTCTATTTTTTATGTTTTTCATTTATCAATGTTAATAGATTTTTGTTAGTGCATTACGTCTATTGACTCCGTCTTGTATCATGTAATAGGTTAGGATAGGTTTATCAGTGCCCGAGGTTTGAAAAACAGTTTGTTAGGTTTAAGATGCTGATTCCGCTCGTAATGACACAGGGTCATTTGGAGTGGAATCAGCACTAGTATATATAGGGCATGTGTTGATTCATTCGGTACATGACTTCAAAACTGTAACGAAGTGCTGCCAAAATTTATCCAGGTTGTAATCTTTGCTAAATCAATCAAAGTGACAGATTAAAGAGTATAAAGCTGTTATCAAGTCCAGTTTACTGATTCCGCCTTTAAACCGGATTTAAAACTCTTCTGAACGACTCAGTCGGGTCCAACAACGATCCTACAAGTGGTATCAGAGCCCAGGAATAAGAGTTTAGCTTGATATCATCATTTTTCTGACTTCTACACTTTCTTTTTCAATCTGAACAAGATTTCACGGTCCGAATTGATTCAAATTTTCACAGACTGTTTAATATTGGACATAAACAAACCCTTGAAAGTTTCATGTTAAAATACGGACTAAAAATGGACAAAATTGATCTCCGAAGTGATTCCGCTCTTGGTTGATTCCGCTCAGAAAGTCTGAAAGTTGATCCTGATTCCGCTCCAAATCGACATTTTACTTGATTCCGCTCCTAAGGATACTTGATTTCGCTCCTAAGGATTGTCTGATTTGCTGATTCCGCTCCTGATCAGTTCCTAAAGTTTAATTCCGCTCCAAAGAGAAACTTCTGATTTCGCTCCTAGACGTAAATTTGTGATTCCGCTCTAAAGTGTTCAAAAGCTTATTCCACTCCAAAGTGCAAACTTCTGATTCCACTCCAAAGTGCAAATTTCTGATTCCACTCCAAAGTGCAAATTTGTGATTCCACTCCAAAAGTGATTTCGCTCGAAAGTCTTATTCAGCTTGAAAATAGGATTTTTGTGTCAAAATCATTTCACGTCGATCGAGTGTCAATCTGTTTTCAAAATATTTGATATTGTTTGTACTAATTGTGTTTGTTTGATTGTATGTCTCAAGGTTTACATCATGGCTGAGGAATTCTACAACACGTTTTTCAACGCGTTCACAACCGAATCGTCTGAGGTTACAAATATTACACCAAAAACCATCACAAAGGAGATCAACGAAAACATCAAGCATGATAACTTTTATGGAACTCACTCAAAGCCACCAACTCTGGAAAGCATTGAAGATTATACCTGGTGGAAAGAACGTTTCATAAACTGGGCTAAAGCGTATGCTCATGAAAGCTGGTTCTGCTTGGAGTATGGATATGAAAAACCAAAAGATGAGAAAGGCGAAGATCTTGTATTTAAGAAGTTTTCGAGAGAAGATAAAGCTGAATACGGAGCTGAACAGAGAATGATAGCATTGATCCAGTCAGCAATCAGAAATGATATTTTTGCTTTACTAACTCATGACGGGTCATCTAAATCTGTTTGGGAAGCTTTACGAGTTAAAGCTGAGGGGGGTAAACAGATTAAAAAGAACAAAATCGCTTTATTAAAGAAAGAATTTGATCTGTTTGATAATATTAAAGGAGAGACAGTGAGACAAATGATTGAGAGATTCTGTCATCTTAAAATTGAATTGGAGAGATTAGAGATAAATAAAACAAGAGAGGAACTTATAGATAAAGTGATTGAAGCGTTACCACGAGCTGATCAGTGGCAAACGTTTGTTTTTATTTTGAAAAATGATGCTTCGTATGATACAATTACTCTTGATGCTTTGTTTGAAAAGATTGAAAGTCATGATCTGGAGCTACAAAAGCAAAACAAGATGACTGATTCTTCACATCAACAGAACGTTGGCTTGTACTACAAAGGCAGTGTGCTTTCTGATAAAGGCGTTGGTTCACCAAAAACAGCATTTAGTGGTGAAAAGATGAAAGAACCACCAACAACGTCAACAAGTCATCATTCTGGATATCATTCATCTTCAAAGACAAATTCTGATGAATCTGAAGAAATTTTGTGCAACATTGCTCTTAAACTGAAGAATTCTCCTGCAATGAGCATAAATGCAGCTAAGCAACAAATGAGTTTCCTTGCATCTGTTCTGGAGTCATATGAAGGTCTTGTAGCTGGCAAAATTGGAAACTCCGAATTGACCAAAGAAGACTACGACCAGATTGATCCGGAAGAGATGGAGCTCATTGACATCCGTTGGTGTTTAGCTAGTTGTATTCGAAGAGCTCAGAGGTATATGGAGATTACCGGAAAACAATCTCTTGGAGGTGCATCAAAAAAGCTTGGATTTGACAAATCCAAAGTGACTTGCTTCAGATGTAGGCAAAAGGGTCATTTCAAAAGAGAATGCAGAAACTCTGAAGTTGCTGAAGGAAGTGAACGTCCTTTCAACGATGACTATTATCGAAAGGCAATCTACCATCGAAGCAGAGAAGAGCCAAAGTTGATTGAAGATAAACCAAAAGAAAAGTCAAGAGCATATGTAGTAATCTATCCCGATGAAGGATTTGACTGGAGCACAGTTTGTCCAGAAGAAGATCGTTTAGAGAATGTTCGTAAAACAGCTCATGGGAGAGCTATGACAAAAGAAAGAAAGTTTGTTTTTGTTGCTGAGATTCAAGATGAAAACAAAGACAAAGACACTGCTGAAATCCGTCAAGAAAAAGTTGAGATCAAAGAGAAAACTCAAGAAGAGATCTTGAGTGAGAAGACCTATAGAGAAAGAAACGTGGTCTACAACAGAATGGATGACATGCAGGAGGAGTATGAGATGGCTGTCGGTAGCAAAAGATGGGATAAAAAGAGAGAATGCTATTATAACAGAGGAGGAGAACCGGTTGTTCCCAAGAAAGACATAATCTTCGATGATGTTCTTCTCAAAGTCCCGTTGAGAGCTGAATACTATAGAAATGTACTGAAAGATGACACATACGCTAAGAGGTTTGAAAAGGAGATCAGATATGCTATGTTATCATGTTTGAGAAAAAGGGATGAAGAAAGAATGAAGAAGAATGTTGAAGAAATGGTGAACAATCTGAAGAAAGCTGCTGAAGAGGTTAAAGCAGAAACTGTTGAAGTTGAAGCTGTGAAGGAAATAAAAAATGAAGAGGTTGAGAAAGTTGTTACTGAAGAAAAGCATATTGAAGAAGAGGTGAAAAAGAAGAAAAAGAAGAAAAGAATGAGAATGAGGAAGCTGATAATGTTGGTGATGAAGTCGGTGTTGAAGAAAAGCAGAATGTTGCTGAGCAGACAGAGGTTGCTGAAAACACCGAAGTGCCAATCACTGAGGTAAATTCTGATTCTGAAAATTTGAAACTGATTGATTAGTGCAAGAAATGCATGGAACCGTGCAGAGCTTGTACTGAAAAAGATGAGCAATTCAGAACAAGAGATTTTGAATTCACAAAAATAGAAAACATTTTCAAAGAAAAATGCAAAGAGATGTTAGAAAAAGAAAAGTTTTTTAAAGAAAATGATGAAAAACTTTCAGAAAAATGTAACAAATTAGAGAAAGAAAATGAAGTTTTGAAAGAAAATGTTTTGAAAATGACAAATGAATGCGAACAAAAAGAAATTGCTTGTCAAGAAATGAAAAAGGAATATGACTCAATGAAATTATCATATCACATTACAAAAGAGTCATATGATAAAGTAAAAGACGAAATGAAATATGCTCAATCAAGAATGAATTATCTATCTGAAACAACCAAAGAGCTTAAACGAATGTATGCTATAAAACAAGATGTTGTTAATTCCTATATTGAGGATGTTGCTAAGTTAAAGCGACAGATTGCTGATTTAGAACAGGATAACAACAAATTAAAGAGTTATCACGTGTCGTCATATGTGCTTGAACGAATTTTCAATATAAAACCGGGTGAGGGTGAGTCTGAGCAGAACAAGAAAGGTATTGGTTCAGAGTTTCATCAAGTTCCACCACCGGGAAAATTTGCATTTTATGATGAGGAAAAGGTCGAAAAAGCTTTCAACATGGTAGACCAATTGCCAGACAACATTGACATAACCTATTCCAAATCTGATGAGTCTCATGATTCAGAGGTGGTAGGTAAAGTCGTTGAAAGTGTGTTGAAAGAAGAGTCAGTTGATACAGGTAAATCTGAATCACAGGATGAAGATGAAGGAAATCTTCATGATGGTTATCTAAAAAACACAAAATCCGAGAAAAATTTGAATGATGATTCAAAAGGATTGGTTTATACCATGATTGGATCGGACAAATTGTTCTTAGATGTTGTATTCCCGATTCAGAATGTGATTTCAGAAAAGGTTGATAAAGTTTTCAAAATGGTTGAGATTGAGAAGTCTGAGATTTCAAAGTTTGTTGGTAAAAGTCATAAAGGATCGTATAACAAACCTGGTTTCAAAAAGAAGAACATGAAGGCTGGGTTTGGTTATAAGAAGAAACAAAATCGAAACAAAAATGAGACGTCAAATTATCAAGAAAAAATGAGTTTTGTTCATGGAGACAATTTAGAAAAAGAAAAAGAACTTAAAATGAGACAGTCTAATGATGAGTTCTTTGCTAAAAAGAAAAAGCAACAACCACAGGTCAAAGATGTGTCCATGAGAACATGTTTCAAATGTGATAAAAAAGGACATCTTGCACGCAAGTGTCCAAATCTAAAATCTGTGGATGTTGACAAAAAGAAGATTGATGCTGAGAAACAAGAATCTGAGAATGTGAGACAAAGATCAACCAGATTTGACTCAAAACAAACTTGGAGGTACAACACAAACAAGTTTGCTTCGAATCAAAACTGGAAATCAGACCCGAACAGGTTTGATTCTAGACAGACTTGGAATTCTCACACACCCAGATTCAGAACAACTCAAGGTTGGAAAACAACAGTTGATATGTCAAAACCTCAAGAGTTTTGGAAATCAAAAGTTGTTGATCAAAAACAACATGTTCAAAAAGATTCACATTTTTACAAAAGAGGTACTCCGAAGGGTCAAACATGGAGTGTTAAGAAACATGTTGAATTGGTAAAAGATGAGAAAGTTGAAGTTAAATTTGAGAAAGTTTTTGTGAAAAATGACAAAGAATTTCCAGCATTGAATGAAAATTATTGTGTTGAAATGCCTAAGGTTCAACAGACCTGGGCTAAATTGTTCAAGTAATTCAGTTAGTTGAATGTGCAGGTGCTCAACAATTCTGAAGATTGTAAAATTGGAACTTGGAGCAGCCTGGCACAACAAGGAGAGGAGGCTACTGGATCCTGTGTTGGTTGAAACAGGAAGTTTATATGTTTTTTTGTAAATAAATAAACAATATTTTCAAAAACCCTAAAAATTGAAAATTTAAAAATCAAAAATATGTTTGTTTTTAATTTTTGTCAAATATTCAAAAATACAAAAAAAATGTGTTGATTGAATATGCCGAAACCCTCATGGCTGAACAAACATGATTACTTTCACCAGATTGAAAAACGGTTTTCAAACTGTAAAAATCAATGTGTTGTAAATCATGGGGGTATGTACATTTTCTGCAAATCAGAGCACTTTAAGCAGAAAATGGATGGCGAGACGAAGCTATCAGTATCTGGTTGTCAAATTTTCTTTATATGATTTTGCATTTTAGGGGGAGTAATGTTGTTAGAAAATACAAAAACATTTGAAAATTTGAAAAAGTCAAAAACATGATAAAATTCAAAAAATTGAGTTTTTGCGTAAAAAGAGGAAATGATAGTACATCAATAGAAAGTTACAGTATGCTAAAGATTTGTAATGATTAAATAGTGTTAAACAGTCTCACTGATGATATGCCGATAGGTTTTTATACATTTAGTAAACTTTTTCAGGATATAAACCTAAATTCAAACACTTACTTATTTCGTGGGGAACACTACTTGGATATATAGGTAACCCCTGAAATCTCGTTTGAAAGGTTCCTTTTTCTGATATACTAGGTTTTTATACTAAGTGATATCTGGGGTATTATTCCGGGACTTCTGCTGAATGGAAGTTCTGACCTAGTCCTTGAATAATACTTTCTGCAAATGCTTGAAACATAGCATCACCCTCAGCATATATGATAAGACAATAAAATTGCTTAGCAATGCTGTTGTAAAAAAGATCATCTTAAGGGGACACACCCAAGTTGAGTCATGATCTCTCTGCTGAACGGTAGTTCTGACCTGAGCTCTCATGATTCTTCATAAATTATTAACCCCTTACAGATATCATTTGTGTTATAATTACCTGTAAGACTGAATATTGGGATCTGGATACGGGAGTATATTCAAGAGGTGGGACACATGAATGAGTTTAAGTTCCTAAAATACCTAATTCGTATCCTGAATCAGTTGAAGTTTGTGTGAAAATTTAAGTGGACAAGTATATCGACAATCTAAGTGAATTGTTTAATTCTTAAAGTGTTAAAAAGCTCAACTGTACTTGTGACTTGTCAAAAACTGATATGATCCTCTGACGCATACTCAAACAAAAATATTGTTTGTAAATATGTTTGTACATATTTCTTTACTGCTTTATTTTCAGAAAAAAATTCAAAAAGATTTTGATTTCTATTTTATTTTCGACAACCGATATTTGAAATGCTGAGTTTCAAAATCTAAGTAAGCTGATTGTGTTTCTGAAAATAAAACAAGTTCATTAATTTGAAACTTGAATTAAAATAAAAAATTTCAAAAACAGTTTGTGATATCTCCAAGGTCATTAATTTGGACTTGGATGATAAACTGTGAGGGAGTTGGATTCTTTAATGCTACTAGATCAATGAAGTTTGTTGATAGGGGAAGTGGATTAGAGAAGATTGATTGATAATACGAAAACATTGTATTTATGAATGGTTGAGTGTTTGTAGGAATAGTCCAGACTACGATCCCGAGAGCAGAGTCTAAGGGGGAGTCTGAAGACAAGTTTGAAGCAAAGAGAAGCTTGTAGATGGAAAGCTAGGTGTCGATCCCAAAGCACGGAAGCTTGACGAAAGGGGGAGTCTGAAGCTGATAGAAGAAGAGAAAGATTGATGGATGCTTACATTGTTACAACTTGAAAGAAAAGGTAGAATGATCAAGACTGAAGATGTGTCATTATTGAAGACTAGACACTGAAGACTTCGTCAATATCCGAGGGGGAGTCTGTTAGTGCATTACGTCTATTGACTTCGTCTTGTATCATGTAATAGGTTAGGATAGGTTTATCAGTGCCCGAGGTTTGAAAAACAGTTTGTTAGGTTTAAGATGCTGATTCCGCTCGTAATGACACAGGGTCATTTGGAGTGGAATCAGCACTAGTATATATAGGGCATGTGTTGATTCATTCGGTACATGACTTCAGAACTGTAACGAAGTGCTACCAAAATTTGTCCAGGTTGTAATCTTTGCTAAATCAATCAAAGTGACAGATTAAAGACTATAAAGCTGTTATCAAGTCCAGTTTACTGATTCCGCCTTTAAACCAGATTTAAAACTCTTCTGAACGACTCAGTCGGGTCCAACAACGATCCTACAATTTTTAAAATTTTTAACTTACTAACTTACTCCCCTAAAACACACGCACTAACTAAACTCTTTTTTGGCTTAGGGAAATTTCTCCCCCAAAATTTACGTTTTTTTATGGAGCAAGTTTTAAAAATACGATTAAAACTAAAATTTAAACACAAATCGACTCCCACTTTAAATCTGACAAAAGTTTTTCACTTTTGAAGTTTAGAATAATCATACCAATCACTAAAGTAAATACTTCGTTACCAATTTTAACCTACTATTCAACTCAGATGCTTTACAGGAATAACGACTGTTGAACACATCAAACAGTCCTTCTTGGTCATCCTGCACATTCTCAATAACTTAGTTAGACTTGAGAACCCAAACCTTACCAATTTTAGGTTGACCATAAACATCCACATAAGATACTTCTGACCAATATCCATCACACCCTACTAGTGTCTTGGATGTCTTCCCTGTTGTTGAACACGTTTTATAATTTCCACTAGGTCTTTAATCACAAGAGTTCCAATAAACTCTCGGATTTTCCGCGCTTTGAAAATTAATATCTCGAAACCATCTTCTCCCGTCATTATAGCCTAAATTTTGGAAAAAATTTGGATTGTTTTGAAAATTTGAGTTACTAAAACCCTATATTAATTTCTTCTTTGAAAATTTCGATTACCAGAAGTCTGGTAATGATTATGATATCCAAAATTTCTACTTTGAGACTGATTTGATTGACCATTAAAATGATTTGTTTTAGTAGAATCGCTTCTTGGCCTGTCAAATCTTCTGGGTGTTGAAGATTTAGGTTGAAATCTATGTTGCTTTGTCTGAAAACTTGGTTTTACATTATTATTTGAATAAACCTGATTCACATCCGTATCCTCAACCTCAGCATCCATTTTCTTACCTTAAAAGGACAAAAACTAGCCACATGTCCTTTGTTTTGACACTTAAAACAAGATCTTTTCTTAAAAAGTTTCTTTTTGTTTGATCTCCTTTTAATTGTTTTGACCTTTTTATCTTTAGCATCCTCATCCACTTTATGAGGTGTACTGTTAGACCCAACATATTTATTCAAAGAAACTGGACTATTAGGTATGTCAACAGTTTTCGGATCCACTACAGCTAATGCAGTAGGCACAAAATTTGTTAGCTCATTTTCATTTGGTAAAAAGGAGTAGTCTTGATCCTCAGAGGGTGAAGATTTCACAAATCCCACTCTTGTCTTATCATTACTCTTTTTCAAATTTTCTTGAATGTGAGTCCTGACTAACGAAGATTTTGCAAAGTTGTCTAACTTTTCATGAAGTTCAATAATTTTGGCTTGTGCGTAAGCCAATTCTGTGCACTTTTTCGAAAACTCGTTAATCTTATCCTTCACAGTTTCACGAGCCAAATCAATGAGCTGTAACAGTTCATTGACTTTGCTTGTTAAACTACTGATTTCTTGAAAATTTAATTTGATTTTATTTTATTTAACCAAATTGACTCCCTTTTTATCAAAAGAACATTTGACTCTTTTACTTTTTCTAATTCAGCAAACAGAATTTTGTTTTGCTCCGATAGTCCATCAACTTTACCTTGTAGTTCAGTGCAGTTATGACGCGTATGACTTACATATTCTGATGTTACCTTTACCTCTGTGGTAAGTTAATTCACACCATTCAAGCACTTTGAAACTTCTGCATCCTTTCTCTCAACAGACTCTTCATCAGCTTCCTTCTTCTTTTCTACCTTAGCAGCTGCTTCTCCAATCTTCACAGCTGCAATCTCAGCTACACATGCTTGATTGCATATACTCTGTTTTGAAGAACTCTGATAACGTTTTTCTAAAGCTTCCCATAGCTCTCTAGAAGACCCATACCTATTACAAATGTTTCTTATTTCAAATGGCAGAGGCTTCTTTATTGCTGCTAAAGCTTTCTTCTCAGCGTCATACATACGTTTATCAGATTCTTGCATCATCTTTTACTCAGTCACTCTAATTCTTCCATTAACCTCATGCGTAGGAGAGATATAGCCATCCATGATACAACTCCGCTTTCTAGTATCTTCGCTTTTCACAAATACTTCAAATTTCTCTTTCCAATAAGCATACCTCGAGACATTTATCAGTTGTGGCGGATTCTTAATAGTCGCATCTTTATGTTCCAGTTTACCCATTCTATACACACAACTAAAGATATCAAATGGATTTTGGTAAACATGATTCAAAATCCATGTCAAACCTCTCAACACTTTAAGTTACAAACCCTGAACAATTTGTAACTTCTGAATAAATGGTAAACCCTGAACAAGTGAAGAATAAACCCCGAACACTTTCATAAGCCCTGAAAGTTTCACCAACTCTGAAAGTTTTACAAACCCTTTAAGCTGTATATATACGGACACAAATCCCAAACTCCGTACATAAGTGATTTAAACTCCAATCGGATAGGTATATCCGGACACTCTTCTCAAATAAGGACAGTTTATAAAAACTTGGACAAAGATGTAAATCCGTATACTCAAGTCAATAAACCCGTACACTCAACAACCTCAGACACTTGAATTAAAGTCGGACTGATAAAGAACTTCGGATACTATAAAACCCGGACACCTTCATAACATATATATCCCGGACAATGATCAGATCTTGATAAAATTGGACTTGCTGATTAAATCGAACAAGCTCGGAAACTGATTAACTTGGAAATAATTGATTAACTCGAAACCTTTGATTAAAATAAGTTTGGACCACTAGTGAGGTATCCAGACTGTAGATCCAAATTCAGAACCTAATCTGGATGTATTCTCAAATAAATTCGGAGACTTGGAAATTTTATATAATTCGGACACTAGGGGTTCAAACCCAGACAACTTGATTCGTATTTTATATGAAATCCGGACTCTAACCTCAAACTTAACTTCAAAAAAAAGCTTGCAAATCCGGACTATATATGAAAAGATTGGAACTGTTTATAAATCCGGACTATATGTTAAGTTCGGACCCTTAAAGTGTTAATCCAGAGATCACTTAACTTCGGTATAATCAAATCCGGAATTTTTTATTTAAAATCGGACCACCTGGTAAAGTCGGATGATGGTAAAGTCGGAAAAAAGATGTAATTCCAGACACTCTTCTTAAATTTGGACTACTTTACATCAAATCTAGATTTTAACAAACCCAGATGCCTTAGAGTTTGTGTGATTTTGGTAAAGCGCAAAACAGTGACTTCACTGTAATATGAGTTTACGCACAAAACCCTAAAACCATAGATGAATGACGGGGGTAGCAAAACTTCTTCAACCAATCCTTGAATGTTATATATCAATTTTGAACCATACAATAAGAGCAAATGCTCTGATACCAATTGTAGGTCCCTATCACTGGATCGTTATGAGATTGACAGTCAATCAAGGGTGCGGAATCCCCTTTGATAAATCACACAAACACATAAACAAGTAGAGGTGATGAACACAATACAAAATACTTTCAAACCGATCTTTTATGATTATCAAACACAAAGTTTACAATCATTCAAGATCACAAGAAATCACTTAGCTACTCTATGTTGATTTCTCACTCAGTCTCACAGCCTAATACTGCTCCTCCTAAACCCTAATGCACAACATGTTTATATACTCCATGTTTGCATACTGGGCTTTGGACTGGGCTAGGCCATTCTCCAAGCCCATTATAACTCTAAAAAGCTAAAACCAAATGCTAAGCCCAATACAAAATATCCAAAGACAAAACTATTAAGCTATTGTCACATAATATGCACATAGTTCAGATAAACTTTGTCCGAATACTGGATTTATTTCAGTAATATTGTCCGAATTACCAGTGTTCCGAATTTACAAACATTACGAGTCACTCAAAATTTTTGGTCGGGGATTTGTTTCGAATTATCATACTTCAGAAGTACGGTGTTCCGAACTATTGTCGGAGTTCCAAATTTTGGATAAGTTCTGAATAAACACAAAACTTCCAAGTTATGTCTTATTCCGAAGTAATACATAAATTCCGAAGTTTTGGTTTGTCTGAAGTTTCACATTATGTTCCGAAGTTGTTGGGTTCCGAATTTCTGCTTATATGATTCTGAATTATATAAAAACTTCTGTATTTCCACATACATTGGTTCAGAGTTTTATGTTCCGAAATAAAACAATTCCAAGTTTTCTTTATATTCCCAAGTATTATGAATTCTTGTTTGTCTAAAGAAAATGTTTCCGAGTTTCTTCTTGTTCTGAAGTAATACAACAATTACCAAGTAATGAATGATCGGAATTATTGGCGTCTTTTCGAGTTTTGTGTTATATTTCAAATAAACTCAACATTTCCAAATTTCTCTTCCAGTTTCTTATTATACATAACGGGTTCGAATTTGTGATTCATTCCAAATTTCTTCCGACGAAGTGTTTTTCGAATTAAAGATATTTTCTGGGAATCTTTTGAGTTAGAGGTTTCCGATGTACAGATTTCTAATAAGTTGTTAACCTGCGATGAGAAATTTCAGATCCGAGTTTAACGCGAGTTCAGATCTAGAGAATTTAAGTGTTACAAATCTGAGATAATCAGAGTTTCTTGTTTCCAGTATATTGTTCTTCATCGACATTTGAATAGTGAGTGGTGTAGATCTAATCGAAATTTTGTGAGTTTGCAGCTGGTTGTTGTTTAAAGAAAACAACAATTTGATAAGAGTTAAGAGTAATGAATTTGAATGTTTGAGAAAATTGAAGTGTAGAGAAGAAGTGAATTGTTTGTGGATGTTGAAAGTATAAAACTTAAGAAAAAAGAAGAAGATAGGAGTTGGTGGTTGGATTATATTATACTATACTATCAATACAAACCCCATGGCGGGGAATAGTGCCACGCAACTACCTAGCACTTGGTCATTGGCGGCCATGGAGTGGCGACTCATAGAAATTACGGTTTTACTGTAAATTCCAAATTACATTAACGCCATCGGTTCACTTTTCTTTTTCAAGAAAGAGGCATAAAGATCGCCACCACCACTGCTGCAAAATTGCTGGCTATTTCCGTAACGGTGTAAAAACACATGAGGATATAGAGAGAAACAGAGACGGGGTGTTGCCCTTTTGTTGTTGGCGACCTTCCGATCGTCTCTCTTTCTCGCTTTGAACCTTTTTGTGTTTGTGGTGGATTTTCGTCTTCCTTATCCGGTGGCATCGGTACTATGGTGTTGGAGGTGGTGGTGGTGGTTACAATGCATATACGAATCTACGGCGGTACGGAGAAAAAAACTTAGGTTTTTTTAGAGTGAGAAAGAGATATGTCATCGTGGGATGTTTATTTGAAGCGTGGGCCTGTGGCACTATTTATAGGTGGCATTACTAGGAGTGGTGGTTATTGTTAGGGTGAGAGGGTACTCTCTTCAATTCCCCTCACTGGGGCCAATCAAATCCGTCCATGTCAACTCCCCTCTCCCAACTCCCCTCAAGCACTTAATCACAAGGGGTGGTTTCACCCAAACATTAAAAAAAAAGGAAAATGCATGATTGGTTGAAAAAGGTGGGCCCCACATTATTCAACTATCTCTCTCTCCTTCCCCTCTTCTTCCCCTAAGTGGTAAACACTCACCGATGCAGTAAACACTCATCGGGGTGGTGAGGGTCGACGGCGATGTTGCTGCGCGGCAAACCCATTCGCCGATGCCTTCCCCGCACCCACCCCGTTCATGCTTCTGTATAAACATCAGAAGATAGAAAGATAGTATAGCAAGATAAATGGAGGAGAGAGACAAGACACACTCGAGAAACATGTATGGTTTCACTTTTCAAGGTTTAAGTCTTCAAATGCTTGTAGACCTGTAGTGCACATGGTTTTATGTTTCAGTAATTAAAACCAACACCTTGCAATGCAATTTTTTATCTTGGGAACACATACTTTGAAAAATAAATATTAAATGCAATCGAATTTTCGGTTATCAATTCTTATAAATTTAAGAATGGAGAGAAGACCCGGAGACCTCGGGGGGGGGGGGGGGGGGCACACAAGAAACATCAAGGAGGCAATATCATCAAGTTTTTCGTTTCTAATCTTCCACCGGGATGTACACCATGGGAACTGTAGTCATTTTGGGTATTTTTGGGGAGATTTCAGGATCCTACGTGGCTAGGAAGATGGATAAACTAGGTAACAGGTTTGGGCTTGTCAACTTCAAGGATGTCAGGGACAAGGCAAAACTGGAAAGGAGTCTGCAGAATGTCAAGATGGGTAACAACAAACTCCTGATTAACATTGTGAGATTCGTGGTGGAAAACACTGAGTATCTTGCTCAGATGGATCACAAGAAGAAGAAGAAGCCAATAGGTCCGACCCCTCAAGCTCAGCAGCATCAGGCTAAGGGTCCGGCATGGAGAAATGATAAATCCTTCAAGAGGTTGTAGCAAAGGGAGTTAGAGTTAGAGGTGTAACTGGGAAAACTCTCAAGATACCGGTTGAAACCAATGCCTTTGTCGAGTTGCATGGGAGGGCATTGGTGGGAAGAATGGTTGATTTGGACACTTTGGTCTCTCTAAGGAAGCTACTCTCAAAATCCGGTGTTCTTGCCTCGTCGGTCCATTATATTGGCGGTCTCTCTATATTAATTAATTTTTTTAGCCATAAAGAGGCTGGGAGTTCCTTTGTAAGCATGACAGTTGGAAGGATTTGTTCAGTCATCTGGATCTTTGGCAAGGCCAGTTTATGCCGTATGACAGGATTGCCTGGATCAAACTTTTGGGAGTCCCACTTAACCTGTGTTAGGATCTTAGGCCCTCATGATTGTGTTTGTTTGTAATAATTGAACAATGAATGAAAGTAAAACAGAGATCTAATGCAATGGAATTGAAAGCAAACTTTGTAAACACAATCAAAGGGATATAGTTTTCAGTAAACACATGTTTCTCCTTTAGTCGAAAGATTTACAATCAAAAGATTACATGCAAGCTTACATACTAAACTCCCCCTCAGCCTGATGCTCACTGGTTGATCGTACAAGATGAATGGATTGAACGAGAAAGCTCCTTAATCCATCAAATAGAACAGTGCAAACTGTTCTATACAAACACTGTTATCTAACTACTGCTATGCTAACAACTGATTACAATACAAAAGGAAAACAAACAACTGATTCTTCATACCATTGCTTCAGACCTGGCAGTGCTTTGGTCTTCAGCAGTACTTGAACCAAATCAGTAGATTGACTAAGCAGCACTTTGTCTTCAACAGTCTTTTGGAAACAGTAGTTGTTGTAGACCATCAGTAGTTATAACAGATCAGTACTTAGGGGCAGCAGTTCTTAGAATCATTTTAAGGGGAAAGTTTAGTGCAAACTACTGCTTATGATGAATCCACTATTGTGAACCAGTTTTAGCTTTACATCATCTGTTCCACTGTAGGGTCCAATCCCAACAATCTCCCCTAGAACAGATGATGCCAAAACCCTTCATTGTTTTGGATCTTTATTGTCTCATTTGAAGTTCCCTAACTTGTCCTTTTAATTGCACTTCAAAGTTTATGGAATCTACATCATTCTCATCCCTGCACAGTGTAAGTTCAATGAGATCCTGTAGATCTTCAACACCCAGGCCAAGTGCTTGTTCCTTTGATATGTACTTCACTTCACCACTGGACCTGATCAGAGTCAATACGTGGGTCTTTTGATCAGACATCCACTTTAGTATCTTTGAGTCTAGTGGGTTTCTTGGGGGAGTCTTTATTTTAGATGAGTTTGGAGATGGAGGCCTGTTTAATAATTTGTTGGCAAGATTTTGAAGTTTTGCTGAGCTATCTTCTTCTAATGCCATTCTCTTGATAGCTTCTTTAAAATACTCAGCTACTTTTTCTTTCTCTTCTGCATCAGTCAGTTGTTGCCTCTTCCTTTGGTTTAACACAATGACAAAGGTATCTGATGATGTGAACAATGGTTCAGAAGTGTGAGTCTGCTGCTTTGATTTTTCAATGTTTTTGTAATCAGGCTTCTTCGGAAGGCTAGGATTTGTTTCTCTTCTTTTTCTCAGCCTTTCATATGCCTCATCAGTGTATTGCCTTGTCCATTTTGATATGGCTTTGGCAGTTCCAACCTTTGCATCAACCAATTCTTGCTTCTTTCTTTTATATTCCAATGTAAGATCATCAATGGCCTTTTTGTATTTACTCCAGTTTGGTGCTGACCTTTTCATTCTTGGATCCCCTTTTATCCTTTCAATTCTATTAAGTTCTGCTTTCAGAGAAATAAGTGGCCAATCTTGGAATTGTTCTTCTTTGGCAGAATAGAACTTTTCACTCATGATTAGTGCCATAATATCTTTTCTTATATCCTTTTGCAGGCCAACTTCAAGAGGTAAATTTGACATTTCTTTACTCAAGTCTCTGGCATAATCTTCCATCTGTTTGACCTTGGTGAGCAAGAACTGCATCCTATTTGATATGGCATTATCACCTTCCTCTTTGCATTCATATTTAGCTCTCCACTCAGCTTGCTTGCCTTTAAGTTTTAGGTATTCATCCATATTTTTAGGATCTATAAAACCGACAAGGGAAGGGAATTTTCTCTTGGAAGGATCATCCACTAGGTAAAACTATTTCATTTCTTCTTTCACAGCATGAAGTTCTAATAGGTAAGTGGCTGCTAGTGGTACAAGATCAGCAGGATCAAATCCTTCTAAGATTTTTGGATCTTTGATAGGATTGACCAACTTTGGAGGAATGAAGGATTAGGGCTTGATAACATTGTAAGGTGTGGAGGATAAAGGACTAGGTGCTGGTATATGATCATCATTCACCTGAAATTTCCTTTTCCTTGTGTAGAGCTCTTTGGGTGAAGAAGGTTTTGTTTGTGGTATGGAAGTAGGAATATTTGGAGTGATGGGTAGTTGACAATCAGTTGTTGAAACAACTGGTGTTCCAACCACTGTTGTCATTACAACAATTGATGTGTCAGTTGTTGTCTTCTGCACAATGGCAGGTGGTTTTTTTTGTGATGTGACAGTGGGTTGTATGTTGATTGTTGAAATGGTGAGGGTAGTGGTAGATGGCTGACAAACAGCTGTTGAAATAACTGGTGTTTCAACCACTGTTGTCATTACAACAGATGTTGTAACATCTGATGTCTTCTTCTTTTTAGCAGGAGGTGAAGGTGGTGATGATGATGTTTTTGGTGGTGAGGTGATTTTTCGTGGTGGTGGTAAGGGAGTGGTTGTTGTGTGTGTTGAAGTAGTGGCAGTTGTTTGGCTAGCAGTTGTTGAAACAGCAGGAGTCTTAACAACTGCTGGCTTGAGAGATGGATTTTTGGAGCTTTTGGAAGATTTGGGAGTGTGTTTTGTAGGTCTGGATAGTATGGATTTGGGTTGCCTCACTTTTCTAGTGGGCTACTTCTTTTTAGGCTCAGGACATTCAGGCTTTGGACTTTCCTGATCATCTTTAGGCTCAGAAGTACCCTGCTCATTCAGCTCCATAAAAACTCCCTTCTCCTGTACAAATCTTGGTTTATCCTTAGCCTCCTTATCCTTTTTCACATCAGCTTTTGCCTTAGCAATTGCATCAGTGGTAACATCAATCTTCTTAGAACCATCTGGCAAGGGTATGTCTGCAAGCATGCTAGAATTGTCTGGAGCAATATATAAACCATCCTCATAACCCTTTTTCTTCCACTGCTTTATTTTCTCCCCCTTTTTGGCATCAGCTGGTGGTGGTTCATCTACAAATATAATAGAGGGAGGAGCAGTGCCAGTGGTTTTCAACAAGTGAGCCTTGATATCTTTAATTTCTGCTTGAGTGTCCTTGAATCTTGCATCTATGGCATTTCTGATTTCTTGGATGTGAATCTTATGTTGTAAATCGTCATACTCTCTTTGTTTGTGGAGCAGTGGTTGAAACATCTCCCAAAGAGCATAAGGGGATGGAGCAGTGGATGCAGATGGACCATGTGGTGGTGCAGCAGTGGGTGTGGACTTTTGTGAATTTAGCAACTGTTGCAACATTGTCTTGATGTATATAACAGATGACTCAATTCTGTCTACCTTCTCCGTCAATTCCTGATATTACAAACCATCACCCAAGTTAATGGGATCATCTGATTTCCCACCTGCAGTGGTTGTATCAATGTTTGACTTAGGGAACGAATTCCAAAAGTCATCCATTGATGCCCCTTGTTCTTGGTACTGGGGTCTTCTTCCTTCAGCACTTGATAACCTTTTGATGGTACTAGTGGTCAAAATAAACTCACTAGTGGATATCAGAGGTGCTATAGAAGGAATTGCCTTCAAGGGAGTCTGATTGATGAAACAACAGGCCAAATGTAGATCTGTTGATCCAACACTTATAGTTGCTGCTCCACTTGAACTACTGACAGGAATTACAGGTAATTCCTGCAGTGTAACCTCCTCAGATGTTAGTGGGTTAACAGTGGTAAAGACACCAGACTCAGTCACTTGTTGGGGTATGTTCTCAATGACAGGTGATTGAGATTAACTGATTTGTGTCTGGGCAATATCAACTGCATCCAACAAAGGTAATATTTGTGGTGGAATTTGAGCTGTGTGGTTGGGTGTAGAAAGAGAATTTGACCCGGGAAGTGGGCTGTGGATGATAGAATCAAGTGATTCTAGAGCATCATAATTTGGTGTCCCTGTGCTTACAACCTGATCTTTTTGTGAAGATGCAGGAGGAGTTTGAGGCAAGGGTGGAGATCTTTCTTCCATCTGCTGTGAGGAAGTAGCAGCAGTGGTTATTGGTGACTTTGGTGTTGTCACAGGTATTTGCTCTGGGATCTCATCTTCCAGATTTACCTTTTTTGTGGTTTTAGGGGGCTTTTTGGATGATTTCTTTTTGGGATTTTTGGTAATGGTAGGTGTGGGTTTCATAGCAGTGGTTGTGCTACTATGATCACCTGGAGCAGTGGGCTCAGCAGCAGATACCTGAGGAGCAGTGGTAGCTGCTAAAGTCTGCTCAGGTACCTCTGCTTGTGTTTTGGAAGGTTTTAACATTCTTGTGAATGTTTCTGCAGTTAAACTATTTATGTGAAGAGGAGCACCCTGTATGAGCACATGGGCATTATCTTTTGAAAACTTTTTCTTAAAATAATAACTTAAAAATCTAGGAAATAATAAGAAAGCCTTTTTATCAACATTTTTGACTAAATCATTAAAAATTTCTTGGGAGTAATTAAAATTTTCTTCTTGCAAAATAGCATACCCCAAGTATTGAATTTTTAATGGAATTTCATTGAATGCCATGGTCTTATTAGATACACACATAAGAAGAGTGTGAAAGAAAAATCTCATGGCAGGAGGAAAGCTGCCGTTCTGTAGAGTATCTTTCTTCATTTGTTCATCATAACCTCTTTCCTGAAAATCATTTTGATACTCTGTTTTTGGAAAAGAATTTTTACCTTCATGATCGTTGAGTTCAAAAACTTCAGAAATACTTTGAGGTGTAATGGAAAATTTTACACCCTTTATTGAAGAATTTATTGCTACAACCTTTTTGTCCACCGTTTCGAGGGTTGCATTTTTCCAAAACTCCCTTTGAGTAGTAAGGTAGACAGTTGCATCGCAGGTGAGCAAAGTTTTGTACTTGTGGATGAAAGTGTGTCGATGTTGGAATCAAAAGTTGTGGTTTCACTAGGTTTCTCAAAATACCCAAGTAATTGTGTGAAAATTTGAATGGAATCTCAATCGTGGTTGCATCCTTTTGTGTAGTTTTACCGGATTTTTTCACCATGATTGAATCAGAGATGATGAAGATGAAATGAAGATGATGAGGGTTGTGGGAAAATTTGGGGAAAACTGTTTTAGAAAGGAATTTTGAATTCGATTCGATAGTGAAAACCCTGTTTGGGGGGTTTGGTCAGGGTTTTATAGACTGAAAAAGTGTATGCTGGTGTGGCAACGGTTACAAAGATCTGACGGCCTAGTACTGACCACGTGCCAACCTCTGATGAAAGGATGAATAATGGAAGACAGTTGTTTAGGGAACCACTGATGAATCAATTACTAGTGGTTTATAAAGGTGAAATGGAAACAGTGGGTGATTATAACTATCAGTGGATAGCTTGGGTCAGTGGTTTAAAACACTGATTTTGAACAACAGTGATTACCAATGAAATGAGAGAACAGGGGTTGACTCTCAGCAGTGGACAACTTTTAGGGAACAGATGTTTGAACAAAACAGTGGTTATGGCAGACTTTTAAAGATTTAATGAAAAATTCATTTTTGGCTATTTTTAAGGATGGATTTTTTGATTTTCTGAAAACATTTTAATGCTTTTATTCATAGAAAAACAAGATTTTGCTTGTTATTCCATGTTTAGCATGCCAATCCTAGAGATCAAGCTTTCAAAGGTGGATGTGTCTAATGCTTTGGTTACCACATCTGCCAGCTGATCCTTAGTTGGAACATGATGCAGAGAAATCAAACCTTTTTCATAGCATCTCTCACAAAGTGATGTCTGATATCTATGTGCCTGGTGGTTGAATGGGAGACTGGATTTTTGATGATATTTTCTGTTGCCCGACTGTCCTACATGAGAGGTGTCTTTAGGGCAGTGATACCAAAATCCAGTAATTGATTTTGAAGCCAAAGCAGTTGGGCTGTACAGCTTGCAGCAGCTATATACTCTGCCTTAGCAGTGGATGTGGAAACAGCTGCTTGCTTTTTGCTTTGCCAAGACACCAAGCAACTGCCTAGGAATTGGGACCCTCCTGCAGTGGGCTTCCTTGTCTTGTCACATCCAGCAAAGTCACTATCTAAGAAACCTGAAAGCTTGATATTTTCATCAGCTGGATACCAGATACCAAGTGTGGGAGCACCTTTTAGGTACCTGAATATCCTTTTTACAGCAATTAAATTTGACTTTCTAGGGGCTGATTGGGATTTTGCACAAACACATGTTGCAAACATGATGTCTGGCCTAGATGCAGTTAGGTACAATAAAGACCCAATCATGCTTCTATATAGAGTTTGATCAACCAAATCATCCTTTTCATCAGACATGACAATTTTATTGGTTGCAATGGGTGTACTGCATGGCTTACAATCATCCATCTCAAATTTTCTTAAAAGTTCTTCGGCATATTTGCCTTGATGGATAAAAGTGCCATTTTGCAGTTGCCTTACTTGGAGACCAAGAAAGCACTGGAGTTCACCCATTGCACTCATTTCAAACTCAGCTGTCATGAGTTGCCTAAACTCTTCACACATTTTGTTACATGTGCTTCCAAAACTGATGTCATCTACATAAATCTGGACAATCATCAAATCCTTTCCTCTCCATTTTAAAAACAATGTTTTATCTATTTTACCTCTTGTGAAACCAATGGATAGTAGGAAAGTGGAAAGAGTTTCATACCAGGATCTCGGTGCTTGTTTCAGGCCATACAAAGCTTTATTTAGCTTGTAGACATGATTTGGATTAAATGGATCCTCAAATCCTGGAGGTTGACAAACATAAACCTCTTCTTGAATCTTACCATAGAGGAATGCACATTTGATATCCATTTGATACACCTTGATATTGTGGTTGACAGCAAAGGCCAGGAATAATCTGATAGTTTCAAGTCTTGCTATAGGGACAAATGTTTCATCATAGTCAATGCCTTCTTCTTGTCTGAACCCTTGAACCACAAGCCTAGCTTTATTCTTGACAAAAATGCCCCTTTTATCAGTTTTTTTTGAAGACCCACTTTGTGGCAATAGGACTTACACCCTCTGGCAGTGGTACAAATTCCCATACTTGTTGTCTTTTGAACTGTTGGAGCTCTTCTTGCATGGCTTCTACCCAGCTGTTGTCTTTCAGTGCCTCTTGGTACTTGACTGGCAGATGGAGAGATAGGAAACCAGCAAAAAGACAGATGTTTTGGGATTGACTTCTTATGAGCACCCCTTCACTGATGTTGCCAATGATTTGGTCAGGTGGATGAGACTTCAAGAAGATTAGATCTCCTTTGTATTGAACAATGGTTTTTGTTGGTGAGGGCTGCAGATGTGAATCATCTGAGCTAACCACTACTGGTGACTTTGATGATCCAGCAGTGGCTTCAAATGGAGGTGGAGGAATAGGTGGAACTGGTATAAACACATGCTGACTTTTATCCACTAATGGGGAACTATCAATAGTGTTTGATGATATGGAAGCAGGGGTTGATGGACTACTTTGATTAACAACTGTTGAAGTAGCAGTGGTTGAGCTTTGACAGATGTTTTGAACAACTGATGCTCTTCCCATTGAGGCAGACTTTTGTT
Organism: Helianthus tuberosus; assembly: GCA_030545235.1. Taxonomy (NCBI): domain Eukaryota; kingdom Viridiplantae; phylum Streptophyta; class Magnoliopsida; order Asterales; family Asteraceae; genus Helianthus; species Helianthus tuberosus. The sequence continues at coordinate 86,770,538 of CM060433.1, forward strand.
GAGGAATGATGAGTTCATACCCATAGTCTGATGATGAATCTTCTGATGGACCTGCATTGTTAGTCTTGACAGCAGTATTTTCAAAAGTAAATTTATCAAGATCAAACAATTCTACAGGGTTTTCTGGGATTTTCATTGATGAAAGTTCATTGAACTTTACATTCAAAGTCTCTTCCACTGTTTTGGTCCTTGTGTTAAACACTTTGTAGGCCTTAGCAGTGGTTGAGTATCTCAGATGATAACCACAATCAATTTTGGCTGCAAACTTTGAGATAGAATCTTTTAAGTTTAAAATAAAGCATGGGCAACCAAAAACTTTGAAATATGAAATCAATGGCTTTATTTTATGCAGTAGTTCATTGGCAGTCTTTTGATGCCTGGGGTTGATTAAAACCCTGTTTTGGACATAGTAAGCAGTGTTTACTGCCTCTGCCCAAAAAGTTAATGGCAAACCTGAATCAGCAAGCATGGTTTTGGCAGCCTCAATCAAAGTCCAGTTCTTTCTCTCAACAACCCCATTTTGTTCTGGTGTTCTTGGAATGTTGTACTGCCTCACGATTCCTTTTGACACACATAAATCATCTAACTCCTTGTTTCTAAACTCTGTGCCATTATCACTCTTGAAGGCTTTTACTGGCAATTCAAACTGCTTTTCAACCTGTTTCACAAAGTCTTGCAGAATGCCTGCAATCTCATCTTTTGAGTGTAAAAAGTAAGTCCATGTAAACCTAGAAAAGTCATCAACAATGACCAAACAATATCTTTTCTTCCTAAGACTCATGACTTTAACTGGGCCAAACAAATCCATGTGAAGCATTTGCAAGCACTTGGTTGTTTTGGACTCTTCAATTGATTTGAATGAGCTTTTATGTTGTTTTCCTTTTAGGCAGGAAACACAATGCTCACGACAGGTGAACAATTTTTGAGGAATGTCTCTTACTAACCCCTGTTTTGAAATAGCAGTGATTGTCTTGAGATTTGTGTGCCCCAATCTCCTGTGCCATAATTCTGTCTCTTTGTTTGAGGCAGCTGAGAACAGACATGCATCAGTCCTGGGGCTCTCTTTTGACATATCCACCACATAAACATTACCACTTCTTTGAGCAACAAGTTGGGTTTTCCATTTTTTATTATTACTTCAATCTTTTCAACCATTTCTGGTCCAACAATCCTACAACACTCTTTTGTAAAGAATGAGCCATAACCCTTATCACTCATTTGAGAGACACTTAAGAGGTTGAATTTTAGATTGTCTATTAGATTGACATTTTCAAACTTAACTTTACCAGACTGAACAGTACCAGACCCCAGAACCTTCCCTTTACTATTATTTCTAAAGGATATATCACCCCCTCCATGAGTTTTGAAATCTTTGAGAAGGGCTCTACATCCTGTCATGTGCCTGGAGCCTTCACTATCTACATTCCAAAGACTATCTAAGCATGTAGAAGCTCCCTGCACATGAAGTAAAGAATTAGTTCATTAAGGTCTCCAAAGCCAATATGGCTTTGGATGGGGTCTCAGTAGTGTCTAGGTTAAGTTCAGGTGGATGAGCAGTGGTTAGGTCAGGGGTTTGGACAGTTTTAGGACTGTTTCTCTCTAACCACTGTTGGGGGTCTTGCCCAATTAACTGCTGATAACCAAAAGGATACCTATTCACTCTTGGTTTAGAAGGCCCTTTGTAAGCGTCATAAACATGTGGGATCCTTTGGTATGGTGGTTGTCCCTTACCTCTTCTGTATTGGTTGGCAGGGGGTGCATCAGTCACCTGAACATCTCTTTTGACAGATGTTTGGTTCAGCTGTTTTGTAACAGCTATTTGAACTGGCACAAACAATGGTTGGTTCTTGCTGAACTTGACAGATGAATTTGGTAAAATCAAGGATGTTTTTGCAGTGTATTCATTCTTTTTCACATCAAATGATTTGAGATACACACATTCTTGAGTTTTGTGGTTTGATTTACCACAGATGGTGCAGCTCTCAGCAGGTACAATGACACTTGTTTTGTTGAGATCATATGCTTTTAGATTAAAACAGTCTTTTGTTAGATGATTCTTCTTTTCACAGAAATCACATAACAGGTTTTTGATCATTTCTCTTTTCTTCCTCTTTTCAGACTCCTTAACAACAGAGTTTTGAACCACTGTTGGGATGTCTTTGAGAGGAATGACCTTGGCTTTAGGAGCTTTGACACCATCAGTGGTTGAAAAATCCATAGGCTTGAAGTTTTCAAGAATGTCACACTCATCGGACCATCTGGGTTTAAATTGATATTCCTCAATCTCTTCATAGGTTGAAGAGTCCAATGGTCTTTCAAGTGTGCTTTTGTTGCCATTTTTATCAGTTATTTTGATTTCTTGGCCATTCTTGTTTGTGGGTATGACTTCCACTGAACCAGATTCATTTGCAGCTTTGTTTTCAACTTCGTCATGTTTTCTAAAACCTACACCAAATTTTACATTGCTCTTTATCTGTTTTTCAATCATTACTTCATAGCCTTTGCAAGATTCCACCCATTTTTCAAAAGTGATTTGGGTGGACTCCAACTCCTTTTTGCAAACATGATATTTTTCTATCATAGTTTGGAGTTGGTTTTTGGTAATGCTTTGCTCTTCTTTTAGACTGCAAATTTCTTTGTCTTTTTCAGCCAACTTGATTTTAAGTTCTTTTAATGACTTTTCAAATTTGAATCATCAGTTAAGACTTTATCCCTAAGGGTTTCATTCACCTCTTTAATGCTAGTAAATGCAATAGTCTGAACACAGATTTTTAAGAACCTGAGGTGATACCTTGGCAGCAGCCATCATGGCACAATCACATTGATGATCACTTCCTTCATCAGCTCTCTCTTCTTTCTCACCTTTTTTCTTCTCTTCTTTTTCTTCTTTGTCTTCTTTGGACCAGGTGTCAAACAGTGGTTTAATCCGAATTTCTGAATTTTCTCCAAGCAATATTTCACCAGCAACTGCAGTAACCAATGCTTCAGCTACTTCATCCACTGTTTCAGCACTTAGCTGTTCTCCTTCAGCTTCCACCCCTTCTGGTATTGAATCTATTGCCATAAGACAAAATTCATCATTAAAAGTATCATTAGAAGCATAGAGTGAAAAATTTTCATCACCAAGCTCATCAAGCATACTGCTCCAGTCAACAAAACCTTGGGTGAAAAAGCTTTCTTGATCTGGTTGAACCACTGTTGGAGCAGTTTGTTAAGGTGCAACAGGTTGCACTTGAGCCTGAGGGACAGGGGCTTGGACATACTGAATTTGTGGAACAGTGGTTTGAACATAATGCATAGGCATAGGGGTTACAGCATAGTGAGCAGTGTTAACATGGGCTGCAGGGGTATAGTGGGCATAGTGCACATTGCTTTGGTGTTGTGGTCTAGGGTTTGAGCTGGGATGAGTTATAATTGGACCAGTGGTTTGACTCCTGCATTCCCTAGCAAAATGGCCTAGCCTATTGCACTTATAACACTTGATTTTTGACTTATCCAATCGCACTTTTAAATTCCCATGTAACCCTGGGAATTTTCTCCCTGTTCTTTTATAGAATTTGCTTGTTCTCACACTAAGGTGCTGTTTGTTTTTTGGCCAGAAGTACTTCTGGCCACTTATGTCTGCGCGACGCAGACACGCGCAGACGTTTGATGTCTGCAGCTTGTTTGTTTTCTCGCAGACCTTTCATTAAAAAAGGTCTGCGAGACCTCTTCTTGGAGCAGACATGGACCCAAGTCTTCTCCTCGCAGACGTTTACCTCTTCTAGGCACCACCTGCACCTCCGACACCACTGCTCCGCCACCACCTCCACTCCGCCACCACCTCCACCTCCGACACCCCTGCTCCGACACCACCTCCACCTCCGACACCCCTGCAAACAAAACCCCTGCTCCGACACCCCTGCAAACAAAACCCCCAAATCGATCATAATCGACACCACCTCCACCTCCGAAACCCCCACCTCCGCCGACACCCATCGACCTCCACCTCCGAAACCCTAAATCAATGCAAACAAAACACCCCAAATCGACCTCCATCATCATTATCATCGATCTGCATCATCATCATCATCATCGATCTGCATCATCATCATCATCGATCTGCATCATCGACGGTGGTGGCTGTGGTGTAGTGGTGACGGTGGTGGCGTTGGTGAAGTGGTGGTGGTGGTGACGGTGGTGAAGTGGTGGCGGTGGTGAAGTGGTGGTCGCTGGAGAAGTGGAGGTGGTGACGGTGGTGGTGATGATGGCGGTGGTGAAGTGGTGGCGTTGGTGAAGTGGTGGCGGTGGTGATGATGGCAGACCTGCAGATTGTAGAGAGAGAGTAGAGAGAGAGAGTAGATGTGTGTTGTGTGTGTTTTAAACCTAGAAGAGGTTTTATATAAAAAAAACAAACCCTCTTCTCCTTGCAGACTGCAGACATTTGGTCCACCTCTTCTCCTGCAGATGTCTGCAGATGTGGTCCGCAGACTGCAGACATTTTCCTACAGAAAAAACAAACAGCACCTAAGTAGAGCCAATTGATGCTAAATGTCCATTTCTTCTAAGTCAGTGGGATTAAAGTGCTGTAAATCATTGAGTTCAAAGCACAAATTATCAGAGTTCTGGCTTTCTCCATTTGCTGTGAAAGCAAAGTTGGATGAGTGAGGATCAGATTTAAAATTACCTCCAACAGTTATGTCAATAAAATGATCATAACTCAGATCCTTACTGCTGCCAGACTCTTTTTGACCCAGAAGAGCTGTGTTGCCAAATGAATAATCATCTGTAACTTTGCAAGACTCTTGCAACCTCTTTTTCTGGTTTAACTCCCTTTCATAGGTCAGGAGTCTACCATGAAGTTGGGTCAGTATCAGATCTTTGAACTCAACAGAATTTCTAGTTACAAAGGCAATTGTATCCCATTTTTCAGGTAGTGATCTAAGAAACCTACTATTTTGTGTAGATTTAGTAAATTCAACCTTAACAAGTCTTAGCTCACTAATGAGACAACTGAATCGCTCAAAATGTTGAGTCAATGATTCTCCCTTAATGTGACAAAAGGTTTCATACTGCTGATTCAGAATTTCCCTATTATTTTCAATTACTTCTTCAGTTCCCCCAAATTGTTCCTTAAGTGCATCCCATAATTCCTTAGCACTGTTACAATGTAACAACCCATCATAAATTTCATTGGGTAATGCAGATGCAATGATGCTGAATGCTTTGGCATCCAGTTCGAACTTTTGTAAATCAGTTTTAGTATAGTTTTCATATTTTTTAGGTTCGAATTTCTTTGGATCCTCAGCACTCGGCACCATTGGAACATGGGGTCCAAAGACAACCGATCTCAAACATCCAGTATTTTGTTGAGCAAGGATATGACCCATCCTTCTCTCCCAGATGTTGTACTCATTTCGTTTCAGCATGGGTGGTTTGAAAAGTGAACCGATGTTATTCTTATCATCTTGTGATTGTGACGTCATCCTGGTTGTTTTACAGGCACTGACTATTCAACTTTGAACGTGATTAAACCTTACTCTGTTTTTCAACAAAACGAACAACTATCAGTATCAACAATTGCGAGCTGAACTATTTATGTCAAAATGATTGTTAGATCAAATTTGACTGTCCTAGCTCTGATACCAATTGTTAGGATCTTAGGCCCTCATGATTGTGTTTGTTTGTAATAACTGAACAATGAATGAAAGTAAAACAGAGATCTAATGCAGCGGAATTGAAAGAAAACTTTGTAAACACAATCAATGGGATATAGTTTTCAGTAAACACATGTTTCTCCTTTAGTCGAAAGATTTACAATCAAAAGATTACATGCAAGCTTACATACTAAACTCCCCCTCAGCCTGATGCTCACTGGTTGATCGTACAAGATGAATGGATTGAAGGAGAAAGCTCCTTAATCCATCAAATAGAACAGTGCAAACTGTTCTATTTATAATACAGATCAAACCACTGAAGCATCTAAGCTGACGTCACCATGAAAGTGACATTTAACAACCTAACAACCTCTAACAACTGTTCTCTACAAACACTGTTATCTAACTACTGCTATGCTAATAACTGATTACAATACAAAAGGAAAACAAACAACTAATTCTTCATACCACTGCTTCAGCCCTAGAAGTGCTTTGGTCTTCAGCAGTACTTGAACCAAATCAGTAGATTGACTAAGCAGCACTTTGTCTTCAACAGTCTTTTGGAAACAACAGTTGTTGTAGACCATCAGTAGTTATAACAGATCAGTACTTAGGGGCAGCAGTTGTTAGAATCACTTTTAAGGGGAAAGTTTAGTGCAAACTACTGCTTATGATGAATCCACTGTTGTGAACCAGTTTTGGCTTTACATCATCTGTTCCTTTGTAGGGTTCAATCCCAACAACCTGGTAGAAGAGGAAGTGTTCAGAAAGATTGAGCAAGAGTTCAGAAAAGTTCTTAATGTTTCTGGTTTAGGGCCAAGGATGAGGATCTCTCAGTAAACAGGGTCGGTGTCCTAGTTGGCGGCGGGAAAAGAATTAATAGCAAGGTCACCCTGTCTTGGAATAATCAGAATTTTAGGGTATGGATATCAGAGGAAGTTGACGATTGGATTCTGGATTGTCTTAAGACGGAGGAGAAGGATGGAAGTTTGATCGGAGATTCATCACCTGATGACGACAGTTTGGCCGGAGATTGGTCGTCAGACAAAGAGTTGCCTGAGGAAGATACAGAGTTTCTTTATGAAGTAAATGCTCCCTTACACGAGGAAAAAAACGGTGAGGCAACGAAGAGTTATGTGACAACTCGTATTTCAAGAAGCTTTTCTTATTACTGATTCCCTTTTCACGCCTTATACTTTGATGTAACTTACGGGTACGATCATTTGAATAGTTGTTATGTGTTGATTAATTGAATGAAACATCTGTGCGGGCGTAATATGTGTATAGGTTGTGAATGTTGTAAGCATGTATGTATAATCTAAATCTTGTCACACAAAGCCTTCGGATCGCACACCCCGCTCGAGTCGTATACTTGTTCTCGGCTCAACCCTCTTCCGTTTAGATGCTTTGGGCTCTCGGCCCAATCCCTTCTCGGCCAAAAATCTTCTCAAACCTAAGCTGGGCTCGGCTCGTCTCCTTATGCGCATACACACACATTTTGTGCATGGTTTCTCATAATTTGCAAAACACACAAGAACTCCAAAACCCTAAACTTCCCCCTCCTCTCCTTTGAAACCCGATGGCAGCCCTTCCTTCATCTCAAAGTTCTTACCGATTCCATCTTGATTTCCTTTCGGTTAGTATAATCTCACCCATGTTCGAATCGAGTTCTCTTGTTATATATGGTTTTTTTGATACATGATGTTGTGTTTAATTGTATGTTGCATGATGATTAGAATTATCTACTAATATGATTCTTGGTGAACAACTTGTAATACCAAAGCTATTGTAATCATTGTAGAAAGACGTGTGAAGTAATTGATGATTTAGGATTGTTTATGCATACATCACGCCGATTGCCGAATACAAATCCTGCTAGTTGATCGAGTTTGATTGATGATTATGATTGTTTGATTGTTATACGATTAAGCGATAATTAGAGTTGTATGAGCATTAGCATTTGTTGATGAGTCTTCGATAAAACCATGGAACGATTTGGTCCATGATGAATGTTGTTTTGAGTAATGATTTGGTCAAATGATTAGAATCGCATGAATCTTAGGGTTTCATTATGAACACTGTGATTACATGATTCAATGATGATGAGATTTAGTTGATATGCTCGAACAGTTTAATCTAATGTGAGTATTGATCATAGGTTAATTGTGAATTGATGTGCTATTAGCAAATAGGATTCACACAAGTTATGTGGAAGATCGGTTGAATTAATTGAGTGAATATAAAACTGGAAACTAATTGGGATTGATTGTGCACATGTAACTGATTCCTTAATTCATGGATCGCACACCATGGTGGCCGCACATTAGAGGGACGCACAACCTAAGACTGCATGCCGTACAACTGATTGTTACCCCAAAAGCTAATCGCACACTAACTAAATCACACACTATTACTTTGGTACACTTGAACTACACATGGTACACCTCTCGAATGCGGTGTAGTCGCACACTCCCACGTGAGTCGCACACCGTAGTGGGCCACACACTGGGCTGGACTCGCACACCCATGACAAGCCTTAAGTTGGGTCATGTAACCGGAGGTTGCACACCAGTAGGCCAACCGCACACTCAGGAAAATGGGCTGGCACACTAGTGGGCTCGCACACTGACCCGGGAGTCGCACACTCCCACGGGCCACTATGTTTTGGGCCGAACACCTACGCTGAATGTCATTGGGTATTTGACATAGACTTACGTGATAACTGTTATGCTATACGTGGTATGCCATGATCATCGCTTGTATGCAACTTTCTAGTATACGTGCAGTTACTACGTGTGTTACTTGATTTTGAACCTGACTTATATGGTAATCAATTAGGATGTGATTGACCACATTAGCTCGTGTGACATTTATCTGCCGAGCTAATCGAAGGTGAGTTCACACTTCTATTAAAAATTATGTAATTCCCAGTGGTTTGGGAATGGGTTAAACAACAACTATCCCCCTTGGGTGGGATGCAACCTATGTATTCTCCTTGAGTAGAATTCGTACTACCGTCCTCCTAGGTGAAGGACGACAACCTTTATAATACATGTCTTAAGCATACCAGAAACCAACTCTATCTTAAAGTCCCCACTCATTTTATAATGTTGGTGTCACACCCCCAAAATCCACAAGCGGAGTATCACCGCAGGAGGCGTGACTGACCAGGATCCAGCCACCAATCATATTGAACAATGTAATTAAATAAATAAAAAGTCCAACCACATAATATAATTGGTGTACAAAACAAGTTAATCAAACTCAAGTTACCAGCGAAAGCATAAAGTTTAGAAACCAAAGTATAAGTTTAAATGTTCATAAAGTTTAACATGGCACACAATGGTCCATGTCCCACAACGACTCCTGCTCCCCTGCAAGCTCCAGCTAAACCTCTAACGACCTGCAAGGCATGTAACAACGTGTCAACAACAAAGTTGAGTGAGTTCACAGTTGGTTGTTCATTTTAAAGTTGTTCCAAAAACCACAAGCCCATTTGAAAACCAGTAATTGATCAGTTCCTTGTTTCCCAAACCATAAGCAGTGGGGGCTACCCCATGTTATCCACTAGACCGGTTACCATATCGACCACTGACTGAAGTAAGTTGATTCCCTAACGTCAATGTCTATCATCATTGACTAGTGCCCAGATCCGTTAGTTCACGCCCGTCCTCTGCGGCACGGTGTGAGGCTTGTCAAACCTAAATAGCGCTATCTAACTAATGACCCGCTCGCCATTAGCCCGGCGATTAAGTCGATATAAAATGAGGGACTTCATGATAGAGATTTTGGTCTAGTATCGATGTTATCACCCTTCAATAAAGAGGATGTGGTACGTGTTCTAAACCAGGAGATCACGTAGTTTCTAATTAACTCCTTTACCCATTCCCAACCACCGGGAATCCCATGCCTTATAGAAAGTGTGAACTCACCCTGGTTTGCTCGGTTTGTTAATCTACTTGTTCACAGTTAATCAGTCAAAGCCTATAGTATTCATACATACCAAATCAGTTGACATCCCCATACTTCACATATAAGTCATAGTCATAATGTGTATTCAGGCAACAACTATCACATAACACTTAACAGTTATTCTAGCTCATATAAATCCGCAGTTTTATACATATGTTTCGCATGTAAACATATATGTCCTCAATCATGATCAACATCCTAAGCAGTCAGGTAATGAGCATTCAGGTTTTATACACATGTCAAGCACAGTCTGTTGTGAATCAGGTACTGGACGGTGAAACTCCAGACGATGAAACCTATAGGGTTTCGTCGTGGTGCAATGAGGCGAAACATGTAGGGTTTCGTCGATTAGCTGGGTGGCGAAACTCCCAAGAGTTTTGTCAACTTCACGGTGGCGAAACTCCCAAGAGTTTCGTCGACTATGTTAACAGTTTCAGCATCAGCCTTAACTACTCCCGAAATTCCCGTAAACACTTCCCAAAATTCCAAAACGGATCAAACAAGCAACCCTAGATATAAACCCTAGGTTACTAGATCATCATCATCACTTATATGTAACACCGATTCCTTAAATGTACATAAACAACGGATAACATACAACGTACGCATCAAGCAGGGACATCAACTATGATCAATGAATCATGAATAAATACAAATCATAGCCTATAGATAAACCCTAAAAGTGATTCCATCAATATACTTTTAGCCACAACAATTCTTACGCATCACATGATCTAGATCATCACAAAACATGAACACACCACAAATCACATAATATCATTCATCAAGTTTTCTGCTAACATGCATTCCTAATTACCCATACAGTCTATCGCTACACCTAGTCACATATCACACGTAGATTCAATGAACAACACACAACACTAACCTCGATGCAAGATAGAACACAGTGCTTAGGGTAATTAGGCCAAGAAGATGGTGCTTCGAGAGAGTTTGCTGCCGTTGATAGGTTAGAGAGAGTCTAGGGTTTTTGGTTTGTAACTGGCGGTTAACACATCCAAGTTTATGTTTTAACGTAATATGTTGGGCCGCATACTACCTGGGCCGAAGGCCTTTATGGCGAAACACCCTCCTGGAGAAACTCTCAAGTTTCGTCGAGGTGATGGCTAGCGAAACTCTCAGGTTTCGTCGTGAGATGAGTATGGGGAAACTCCTATGTTTCGTCGTAGTCATGAAGGTGGGAATACACATGTTAAGTTTATAAATCAAACAACTCATAAGTTTTATTACTAAGTAACTATCATGCACACATAAATCATATACCAAACATGAACAAGTTACAACACAACGAGTTATGAAGACATGACTGTAAACAAGTAGCGTGTCGAGGAAAGACCTTGAAAACTCGAGTTGTCACATCATCCCCAACTTGAAAGAAATTTCATCCCAAAATTTAGCACGTAGTCACTGAGGAAGCTAGTTAGGTTGCGTGGTTTCCTGGTTTTCCTGGGGTGTCACATCATCCACCCATTGGTTTGGAATTTCATACCGAAATTCTGCGGTAGCTTCAGCCTCAGTAGTGGTTTCACTTTTCTTGAACAATTGGGGATACTTGTGTTTCATTTGGTCTTCTCGTTCCCAGGTAAACTCTGGGCCACGACGGGAGTTCCAATGAACTCGAACAAGAGGTATTCTGGTGCGCTTGAGAACCTTAACGTCTCGGTCAGTAATCTCTACTGGTTCCTCGATGAATCGCAGCTAATCGTCGATAGTGAGCTCCTTGAGAGGAACTATGAGGGTCTCATCTGATAGACACTTCTTCAGATTTGACACGTGGAATACGTTGTGAACTCCATTGAGTTCTTCAGGTAGGTTCAGTCTATTGGCCACTTTTCCAATCTTCTCAGCGATTTCGAAAGGTACGACATATCGCAGGTTCAGTTTGCCTCATTTACCAAAACGAACTACACCTTTCCAAGGTAAGACTTTAAGTAGTACTCGATCCCCAACCTAGAACTCGAGTGGTTTCCTGCGCTTATCAGCATAGCTCTTCTGATGGTCACAAGCTGCCGCCATTCGTTGTCGTATCTGAGCAATCTTCTCTGTCGTGTCTACTACAAGTTCTGGGCCAGTGATCTGGTTGTCGCCAACCTCTGCCCAACAAAGAGGTGATCGGCACTTCCGTCCGTACAATGCCTCAAAAGGAGCAGCCTGGATACTTGTGTGGTAACTGTTGTTATACGAAAACTCCACCAATGGTAAATGCCTTTCCCAACCATTACCAAAGTCGATTACACATGCCCGAAGCATGTCTTCAAGGGCTTGAATGGAGCGTTCAGACTGCCATCCGTCTGTGGATGGTATGCTATGCTCATGTCTAAACGTGAGCCAAAGGATTTGTGTATCGCTTGCCACAACTCAGAGGTAAAACGCGCGTCACGATCAGATATGATGGAGGTTGGCACCCCGTGCCTCGAGACTACCTCCTTAAGATTGACGTCTGCCAGAGTAGATAACTTATCCGTTTCTTTGATAGCCATGAAGTGTGCAGACTTCGTTAGTCGATCTACTAACACCCAAATGGTATCGTTTCCTCATTGATATCTAGGTAAGCCTATAACAAAATCCATGGAAATTTGCTCCCATTTTCACGGCGGGATCTCTGGTTGTTGAAGTAGACCTGATAGCTTCTGATATTCAACCTTGACTCTCGCACAAGTCAAACATTTACTAACGTAGGTTGCTATGTTAGCTTTCATGTGGGGCCACCAGTATGTAGTCTTTAGGTCGTGGTACATCTTATCCAAACCAGGGTGTACTGAGTAACGAGACTTATGTGCTTCATCCATCACAAGCTCACGTAAATTATCATATAGTGGAACCCAGATACGCCCTGTCACATAGTAAGCGCCGTCTTCCTTTTGTTCTAACCGTTTCTTCGATCCTCATAGGGACTCAGCCCTGATGTTCTCTGCTTTCAATGCTTCAACCTGAGCATCTCGTATCTGAGTAGGAAGACTAGATTGGATGGTAAGTTGTAACGCTCGCACACGCTTAGGTTTTGACTCCTTTCGGCTGAGGGCGTCGGCCACCAAATTGGCTTTGCCCGGATGGTACTTGATCGCGCATTCGTAATCATTAAGGAGTTCGACCCATCGACGCTGTCGCATGTTCAACTCCTTCTGTTCGAAGATATGCTAGAGACTCCTGTGCGGTGTAAATGGTGCACTTGGTACCGTACAGGTATTGTCTCCATATCTTGAGTGCGAAAACAACAGCTCCAATTCCAGATCATGTGTAGTGTAGTTCTTTTCGTGGACCTTAAGTTGGCGTGATGCATAAGAAATGACTTTCTCACGTTGCATCAACACACAACCAAGTCCTTGAATTGACGCGTCACAATAAACCACGAAATCGTCTGTACCTTCAGGTAACGAGAGAATAGGTACGCTACAAAGTCTCTCCTTTAAGTACTGAAACGCGGACTCCTGTGCATCACCCCAACGATAAGTGACGCCCTTCTGAGTTAGTGAAATGAGAGGTTGCGCAATCTTTGAGAAATCCTTGATGAACCTTCTGTAGTAGCCCGCCAAACCCAGGAATTGGCGGATTTCAGTTGGTGTACGTGGTGCAGGCCAATTCCTGATTGAGTCAACCTTGGATGGATCCACATGAATCCCATCCTCGTTTACCACGTGACCTAGGAAATGGACTTCACGAAGCCAAAAGTCTCATTTCGAAAACTTAGCATAAAGCTGCTCTGCTCGAAGAAGTTCCAGAATAAGTCGTAGATGATGCTCGTGTTCCTCCTGATTCTTAGAATAGATCAGGATGTCATCGATGAAGAGAATAATGGACTTATACAAGTAAGGTTTGCACACTCGGTTCATAAGATCCATGAAGACCGGAGGTGCGTTTGTCAATCCGAAAGGCATGACCAGAAAATCGTAATGGCTGTAACTTGTCCTGAATGTTGTCTTGGAGATATCCTCGTCTCAGACTCTCAGCTGAAGGTAGCCTGACCTCAGGTCAATCTTTTAGTAGAAGCTCGACCCTTGCAGCTAGTCGAATAGGTCATCAATGCACGGGAGGGGATAACGATTCTTCACGGTCACCTTGTTGAGTTCACGACGGTCAATACACATTCGAAAGGTACCGTCTTTCTTCTTCACGAACAAGACTGGAGCTCCCCAGGGCGAATAGCTAGGACGAATAAAACCCTTGTCCAAGAGTTCTTGTAGTTGCGTGGACAGTTCTTCTTGTTCTGATGGGGCTAAGCGATAAGGTGCATGAGCTATTGGTGCTGCTCCAGAAGCTAGCTCGATTTGAAACTCGACTTGATGATGAGGCGGGAGACCAGGTAATTCCTCAGGAAATACCTCAGGAAAGTCGCGTACAGTAGGAATATCTTCTATCCTCTTCTCTTTCGTTGAGGTGTCTGTCACACCCTGGCTTTGCGGAAGCGTGGTTAATTTTGGTGTGACTTCTTAATACCATAGCTTAACCATAACAAAGCTATATGAAATAAAATCATGCAAGATCATCCGTTTGATTAAGTTTTAAAACAAGAGTATCATACCATTGTCTTAGAGACTTACAACATCATAACATAAAACATTGTCCTGAAAAAAACATAAACCGTAACATGAAACAAGCGCAGTTTAAGAGTTGTGACTTGTCCAGGAAAGAGTCACATTTCCTAAACTGGGATGACCTTGGAACCCTTATGCAGCGGGAAAACATAACATACCGTGCCAGATCTTTAATTTCCTGAAATACATGTAAGTTGAAAAATCAACAATAATGTTGAGCGAGTTCATGTGTAAGTGAGTATGTAAAACACTTGTAAGTATAAAAGTTCCCTGGTATGTAGCAGTGTAAGGAAAAAGAGATCACCAATGGTTTTCAAGGCCATTAGTATGTGTGAAGTGCAAGTAGGAAGACTCAAACCTAGCAGATTTCGCGTCGGGTACAAAGTCACTCCAAGGTCCGTTCTGTTGGGCCTCTCAGAGTTCCGTTCTGTTGGGCCTAGAGTTGGGCTCGCTACACCCAGATAGATCTACCGCTTACGTCCCTCGGTCCTACAATGAGGATTAATGGTCTCCAGTTTCTACCTATCCACTCACATGATCTAAGTAGTAAACCTCCTTACGCTAACCATACCATGTATAAATTACTTGTAATCAAAGTAACATGTATTTCACCCCCGCAGTTAAGAAAACTGAAAACAGTTAGAGAAAAGGGGGACATGAACTCACAGTGAAGCGTCTCTACCAAGTATCTCCTGCTCACGCAGCTGTGCGACGACCTACAGGTGCTAATTTCTATTAGACGGACGGCCGTGCCTTAGCTTTATAGTTTAAGTCTTTGGGAAATAGTTAGACAACTATTTCGTGTTTACATTCTGTATATACTTGGTAGTAAATCTCCTTCCCAAGGATGGGGGATTCAATACATGTGCGTTCAAATTATATCATTAAGTCTCACTTAATATATATATATATATTTCCGATTCCAAAATATAAGTATTTTTCTCAAAAATATTATATTTTCATTTCACATAATTTTTCTCCAATAATACGTTGTTAAAATACACGTTCATAAATATTTTCGGAAGTGCGTAAGTTACGTTTTAACAATCGAGTGGTAATATAATTACCGGTGTAACTTATATATTTATGGTGAAAGCGTTCATATTATTTTGGATTCGTTAACGTTCGTAAATATTATTTTTACTCTAAAAATAATATCTATGTATTTTCACAAAATAATCATAAACAGTGTGTGAAAAATATATATTTATCACGTTTAAATTTTGTGAAAATCCCATCTCCGAATATTTAGTAAATAAAGTCATGGCGAAATTCATATTTCGAAAACATGTCAAAAATAATTCTAACACTTGTAGTGTAAATAGTTCTAAGTGTTAGGTTTTTAGAAAAATTTCGCCAGAGTTTCCTCTGTAACTGGAGGTGGCCACGCTTTCAAGCGTATCATTTTCTTTAACAAATCAACTCAACAATTTTCTTTATTTGATCAGAACAACTTTTCTCACAACAACTAATCAACATATGTGTAACTTGCCAAAAATTACATGAACTTGTAGTTTTCCCAAAACTGTGGTGTAAATCCTCTTAAATTTAGTAGATCTTCATATAAGGTAATTTGATATTGTAAAAACCCCGTTTTTAGAGAAAATCCATCTTTACAACTTCCCGTCATCTTTTACAAAAACTGTTATTTTGTCGGATCTTTTCATTTCACATGTGTTTACACACTTGTGGTTTATAAAAATCATGCGTGTTAGTGTAAAATCCATCCTTTAAAATACATGATTTCTTTGATACGTGGTTCTTTGAAAATACCACTTGCAGATGCGTAGATCTGCTAGTTTTAAACACAATTTCACAAGTAAAACTCTTTTACACAAGTTCATGATTCGCGTGTGGTAGAGTTTCACCTTTTAACCCTTGTATTATTCAAAACAAGCTTTAAGATCCATGATCTTACCAAACCGGGTTAAACGATGATCTGAGCTACCACATCATAGATCGGGCCTAAATAATCATACATTTCGAATACTACATCATTTACACAACATATGAGTTATTAACCACCATTTTTAGTGTTTTTAGTAAACTTTAAAGCATCAACTTGTATGTTAACGAGTTTTAACCGATAAAAATCCTTTTAACCACATTAGATTAGTTCAAGAAGGCGTTTTAAGCATTATACCTCTAGCTCGAGGCTAGGGAAGAATCTACACGCAAACGAGGTGGATAAAAGCTAAGTAGAGAGGTCCTTCGCGTTCCGCTTGCTCCAAGACTCCTTGTATACGACCCTCGACACTTGTATGATGTTGGAATGGCTTGAACAAGATCGAAGGATGGATGGATGTGTGGGTGTGGGTTCGGCCGAGAGCCAAAGGGAAAGAGAGAAAGAGAGTTGTTGAGTTTGTGAAGTGTGAATGATCTCATGTGTTAATCCTTAAACTTATAGGCAAAGTTAATGACAATTATCCAAGGGTTAATGTGCCCCCTAGATATTAAGCATTAGGGAATTAAATAATCAACAAGTACAATGGGGTGGTCACTATGTGACCGATTCGGTTGGGGGGGGGGGTCTAATCCGATTCCATTTCAACCATAGGTTAAGTATTAGTTAGATAATTAAGTTAAGTTAAGTTAAGTGTTTAACTTGGTTACTTGTGTATAGTGTGTTACAATGGGTGTTAGGGTACTCAGGGACCCTAACTGGCTCAGAAAAAGATAAGTAATGAAAATAACAATATTTTCATGTTCCGGGTAAAGTCCGGTTGTTTGGTTGGATAGTAATCCGTTAAAGCGTTACTAAAGCTTTAAAGTGTCGTTATTACTCTTTTTAGTGACACTACTCATTCCTGACACTTTGGAAAGTGTCTAGTAATATTTTTCTCATGTTTTGGCACTTTATTAGTTAGCTAAAAGCTGAATTATTGTGTAAAGTGCTGAGTTTTGTACTTAGAGTACGTTTTAGGCACATCCAGTCATAGTGACTTATTCCTAGAGCCGCAGTTCCACAACCCTTATATCCCTACACTCACTACTAGTGTAGCAAAACATTTCAGGCTCTTACAGGCCTTAGAGGCAGTGTTTGCCTGATGCTGGCTTTATCAGCATGTTCAATAGGTTATCCGTTATAGTGCTACTGTGCTTTTTGTGCATCACGGTTGTCACTAGGGTTCAGCATGTAAATAATGTAGTGACAGCAAGCAAGTATGATGCAAGTAAGTACATGTATCAGTATTCAAGTAGCAGTTTATTCACGAGTTAAGTAAGCACAGTAATTCAGCAGTAATTAATTACTAATTAAGTCGTACGGATACATGGTTTAGTGCGGGTTGTCACATTCTCCCCCCGTTAAATAAATTTCGTCCCGAAATTTAAGTTCTGCTTGTAGATGCAGGGTTCTTAGGAAAAAGGTGGGGGTGTTTCTCTTTCATCCGGTCCTCACGCTCCCAGGTGTACTCAGGACCGTGTCTGGCATTCCAACGAACTTTGACGAGCTTGACACTGCTCCGGCGGGTCTTGTTTACTTTCCAATCCGTAACCTCAACTGGTTCTTCAACGAAGTGGAGCGTGTCGTCAACATGAATCTCGTCGATGGGAATGGCAATGTCATCTTGAGTTGGACTTTTCTTCAGGTTGGATACATGAAATGTATCGTGAACACCATTCAGTTCAGTAGGTAGGTCCAACTTGTATGCTACTAGTCCTATTCTTTCCAGAATTCTGAAAGGACCAATGTAGCGCGGATTTAACTTCCCACGCTTCCCGAAGCGTGCCACACCCTTCCAGGGTGAGACTTTCAATAACACCATTTCTCCAACTTGGAATTCCACATGTTTCCGGTTTGGATCCGCATAGGCCTTCTGTCTGTGGCGAGCTGCTTCGATGCGTTTAAGAACCTGCGCGATCGTCTCTTGGACGATTTCGGTACCAGCAAGCTGCCTATCACCTGCGTCAGCCCAACATAAGGGTGATCGGCACTTGCGTCCGTAAAGGGCTTCGATTGGCGCGACACCAATACTGGTGTGGTAGCTGTTGTTGTATGAAAATTCGACCAAAGGCAAATGTTTGTCCCAGCTACCGCCCAAATCCATAACACACGCTCTCAGCATGTCTTCCAAAGTCTGTATCGTTCGCTCGCTCTGGCCGTCAGTTTGCGGATGAAACGCAGTGCTCAGATTCAATTGTGAGCCAAAGGCTTCTTGGAAGGATTGCCATATCCTTGACACAAACCTTCCGTCTCTATCAGAAATGATTGAGAGAGGCACTCCATGGCGCGCGACGATCTCTCTCATGTAAATTTCAGCCAATTTGCTCGTATTATCCTTCTCTCTGATAGGTAAGAAGTGTGCTGACTTCGTTAATCGATCCGCTATCACCCAGATAGTGTCATGGCCTCTTGGCGTCCTTGGCAATTTCGTAACAAAATCCATTGAGATTTGTTCCCATTTCCACTTGGGAATCTCAGGTTGTTGCAGAAGTCCTGAAGGCTTCTGGTATTCCGCTTTAACCTTAGCGCACGTTAAACAATTGCTCACGTAAACAGCAACATCGCCTTTCATCCTAGGCCACCAATAATAATCTCTGAGATCCTGGTACATCTTATCCGCTCCTGGATAGATAGAGTACCACGACTTGTGAGCTTCATCGAAAATAACTTTCCTTAAATCACCAAACAGAGGAACCCAAATCCTTTTCTCAAAACATAACGTTCCTTCCTCGTTTGGTACCAAAAGCTTCTCCATCCCACGGAGATATTCTTCTTCAAGGTTTCCTTCCTTGAGAGCTTCTTTCTGCGTGGTACGAATGCGCAAGGAAAGATTGGTTCGTATAATCATTTCTAAAGCTCTAACCCTTATGGGCTTGATTCTCTCTTTACGACTTAGGGCATCGGCGACTACACTCGCCTTCCCTGGATGATACTTTATCTCGCAGTCGTAGTCGTTCAGCAATTCAACCCATCGTCTTTGCCTCATATTCAACTCCTTCTGGTTGAATATATGCTGTAGGCTCTTGTGATCTGTAAAGATTGTACACTTCGTACCATAAAGGTAGTGTCTCCAGATCTTTAAAGCAAAAACCACTGCGCCGAGCTCCAAATCGTGTGTGGTATAGTTCTTTTCATGCACTTTCAACTGACGTGATGCGTAAGCAATAACCTTTTGGCGTTGCATCAACACACAACCCAATCCTTGACGCGATGCGTCGCAGTATACCACAAAATCATCAGTATCTTCTAGTAGAGCTAAAATTGGCGCGTTACAAAGCTTATCCTTCAATATCTGATATGCTTCTTCCTGTTTGATTCCCCAATCAAACTTCTTATCTTTCTGGGTGAGGAGCGTCAATGGTTGAGCAATTTTTGAGAAATCCTCAATGAACCTTCGATAGTAGCCAGCCAAACCCAAGAATTGTCGAATCTCGGTTGGCGTCTTTGGCGTTTCCCAATCCTTGATCGCCTCGATCTTTGTTGGATCCACGTGGATTCCATCTCCATTCACCACGTGCCCAAGGAATTGGACTTCACGTAGCCAAAATTCGCACTTGGAGTATTTGGCATACAGCTGTTCCTTCTTCAGCAGCTCTAGAATGGCTCTAAGATGCTGTTCGTGTTCAGCCTTCGTCTTTGAATAGATCAAGATGTTGTCGATAAACACAATCACGAACTTGTCCAAGTACGGCTTGCAAACTCTATTCATCAAATCCATAAAGACTGCAGGTGCGCTTGTCAAACCAAATGGCATAACGAGGAACTCGTAGTGTCCATAACGAGTTCTGAAGGCTGTCTTTGGGATACTTTCCTCTCGTATCCTTAACTGATGGTATCCAGATCGAAGATCGATCTTTGAATAAAAGCTTGAGCCTTGCAGTTGATCAAACAGATCATCGATTCTTGGCAGAGGGTATCTATTCTTGATCGTCAGCTTGTTCAGCTCCCGGTAGTCGATGCACATTCGAAAACTACCGTCCTTCTTTTTGACAAACAGGACCGGAGCTCCCCAAGGCGAGAAGCTTGGTCGGATAAAACCCTTGTCTAACAACTCTTGAAGTTGTGTCGACAGTTCCTGCATCTCAGACGGAGCAAGTCTGTACGGTGCCTTAGCCACAGGCGCGGCGCCTGGAACTAAGTCGATGCGAAACTCTACTTGCCTCTGAGGTGGCAGTCCAGGCAAGTCTTCTGGGAAGACTTCTGGATACTCCCTCACGACAGGGATGTCTTCGATCTTTGGCTCAGCAGCCTTTTTATCCACAATGTGTGCCAGAAAAGCAACACATCCTTTCTGCAAACACTTCCTTGCTTTCAAGCAACTGATAATCCTCAACGGCGTCTCACGCTTCTCTCCATGAACAACAATGGTCTCACCATCATCGGTTGGGATACGAACAACCTTTTCGTGACAAACTATCTCAGCTTTGTTGCCTGATAACCAATCCATTCCTACCACCACGTCGAAGCTTCCCAACTGGACTGGTAGTAGATCTAGAGCGAACTCACGCTCTCCCAATTCAATCACACAACCTCTGATAACTTCATTGGCTTCTACTAACTTCCCATTGGCCAATTCGATCGAGTAGGGAATATCTAACTTATTAGCTGCTAGACCAAGCATATTCTTAAATTCTAAAGATACGAAGCTATAATCGGCACCAGTATCAAATAAAACGGATGCATAGCGTTGATTTACAGGGAACGTACCAGTAACGACATTGGGGTCCTGGCGCGCTTCCTTTGCTTCGATTTGGAACACTCTTCCACGGGCTTGGTTTAACTCTGGGCAGTTCTTCTTAAAATGCCCGATATCACCGCAGTTAAAGCATCCAAGTCTTTGCCCGTTTCCACCAGTTTGATCATTCCTCTGATTACGATTCACGGCGCCCGCTTGGTTAGCATTGTTGCCTCGATTCTCGTTACCTCCATAGTGTCCTTGTGGGCGATTTCCATTCCCACCCCGGTTGTAATTTCTGTTTCCGAATCCTCCCTGGCCTCCCTGACCAGTAGTGGCCCAACAAGTGTCCTTCGAGTGGCCACGTTTCCCACATGCTTCGCATACTTTTGGCCCGCAATGACCAGAATGGTGGCGCTGGCAGGTGTTGCATTTGGGCTGGGTGCCCATATACCCTTTTCCTTTCTTTCCTCTACCAGCTGTAACCTGAGCTGGCGTGTCTGATCCTCCTTTCTTAACAACCACACTGGCGCCCTGCTTGAAGTTCGAGAACTTCCGTTTGTTACCTCCTGATGACTCGACGTGAGTCTCTGCCTTCTTCGTCTTGATCTCATCAAACTTGTTCAAACGAATAGCCTCCTCAGTGAGAGCTACGCTCAAATCAATCGCCTCAGTAATAGTTGCAGGCTTGGATGAGGTTACCATGCTTATGATTTGAGGAGCTAGTCCCCAAATGAAACGTTCAATTCTCTTGAACTCAAGAGTGACCATGTAGGGTACCACATGCGATAAGTCATGGAACCTTTGAACGTATTCTGCTATCTTTGGACCGTCCATTTTCAAGTGCCAGAACTCGGTCTCCAATCGCTGGATTTCTGCGCGGGAACAGTACTTTTTGCGCATGAGTTCCTTCAGTTCGGTCCAGGTCAGCGCGTAGGCAGCAGCTTCGCCAAGTGTCTGTACTTGCAGATTCCACCAAGAGAGGGCTCCATCCAAGAATAGCCCTGAGATATAGGTGACTTGCTGATCCAGCGCGCACTTGCTCATGCGAAGAACAGATTCGGTTTTCTCAGCCCAACGAACAAAGGCGACAGCACCTCCTGTGCCATCAAAGTTTACGGGCTTGCAGTCTAAGAACTGCTTGTAGGTGCATCCATGAGGTGGATTATTGTTGTTGCCAGTGTTGCCAGAGTTGCTTCCACTAGTCCCTCCTTGGGAGGCGGCGTATTGTGCAATGGCAGCAGCGATAATTTGCTGGAGTTTTGCCTCATTAGTAGGCATGTGTGTCTCACGTCTCGGCGGCATCTTCTAAAAGATGGTTTACGTCGGTCAGGTCATAGTAAGACGTACGTATATAACGATAGTAATAGTACATAACATCTCATGTTATAATCATATCACAAATACCAATCACACAACATCCCGTGTCATAAAAATATAAATAAGCATTCAAGCGAATCAAATATGGTGAGAATACTGCGATTGCCATATATCGAGACCACATAGTAAGTGTATCAGTACATCCCTGTGTCATACAATCATCAAACAACTAGGGGCTACATCACCCCTGTCCAAAAACTATATCATGTCAATGTCAAATACGTCAAATACATGTCATCAAAAGTCAAAATCATCATGTAGTCTCCAAAAATGCTGTGCAGTCAAAAGCATTCGCCGTCTTCTCACCAACGTCTACCCAAACAGCACTGATGAGCTCTATACAGATGGTGGTGGAGGAGGGGGAAAGTGGGTGTAAAGCAAACGACGTAACTGGAGCCAGTCCTCCTCCAGGGCTCGCTGAGTACGAATGATAGAAGCAACCTGCTGCTCTAGTGTAAAGAGACGGGCAGCATAATCTGGAGGTAAGGGTCGAAATGGCTGCAGAGGAGAGTGTGTCTGACCATGGCACTGGCATGGTGGCAGCTGAGCTCTCTCAAGCTCCTGGATGCGCTGCGTGTGTGACTCGTGCTGGGCGACAAAAGACATCAAAACGTCCTCGATAGTATACCTCATGTGGAAAGAATGGTAGGGGTCAGTAGGTGGCATAGCAGAGTCCGGTGCCCAAAGGAACGGCTCACTGGTGGGATCGAAAGGTGCCACATGAAATGGAGCAACAGAGGGTGGAACAGATGACATCTGGGACATGAAGGGGATAGACATCGGTATATGCCCAAAAGGATGGGCTGAAGAACCCTCTCCAGGCCTCGCTGGAGGTACAAACTGTGGAACCCGAAAAGAAGAATCAACATGTCGTGTATCAGGGATCTGAGGGGGAAAAGGTGGAACATCCTCATCAGCAGGTATCCAACCGTGCTGTGCATGCTCATCTGGTGGATCCATGCGTGCCGCGAACAGTGCATGCTCGGGCTCTAGTGGGATGGGATCAGGTGCAACAAAAGGGTGAACAGGTGCAATGTGCTCAACATGATGGTCAACAGGTATGTCAACCACAGGTAGAGGAACAACAAGGTCAGCAACAACATGATCGCCCTCTAACAAAGGAACATCCACGGGGAGATCATCAACAGGTGGGTCTGCTATAACAGGCTCAATAGGGATGCCAACATGTACGGGGTCATGCTCAAGTATGGGGTCTAGAGCGGCTGCCTGCTCAGGAGCGACGACAGGCTCGGGATCATCAAAAGCCATCTCGAAGTCAAACTCGGGGTCGATAGGATCTACTGGGTCAGCTGGATCCTCCATGGGCTGATCCATAGGTATAAACTCGATATCACGATCCGGGTCGTATCCCGGGGGAAAGATAGGATCAGAATCCTCTATGTCATCATGGTCAAACGCAAAACTGGGAATGGGTGCAACAGAGGATGCCTGGTCAGGATCAGAATCATGCGCAAAGTGCTGTGCGCTCAATGTGTGAGAAGGTGCGGATGCCACAGACTCGAAGGAGTCTGGGACAGGAGAATGTGCAGGCGAATCCTCAGCGGGAACGTCAGCGATCATCAGATGATCGTCCGCAGGAAGAAGGGCCTCGCCCTGGATCTCATCCTCAAAGGGCTCCTCCTCAAATAGGTCAACATCGCCGTCAGCCTCGGCGTCAAGAAGGAAATCATATGCTGGATAAACGGCTAAGGGTATAGGAGCCGGGATCTCTACTAGAGGTAGGTACTCAGCGGGAGGGCCATCTGCAGGCTCATCAGCACCATCGGGTAGTACGAAGGGCTGGAAATCATCCTCGTCAGTACTGGTATAGTCAGATGTGTACACCTCATGCTTGGAGGATGTGAGGTCATCAGATACGATAGGTATGGGTCCAGTGGTGTCTGAATCGCCAGTACCGGCTGAATCCATGAGTCTGTATCATAAACACAAATATGCTCAAATAATCAGTCATACAATCAGATAATCACATAAGTCACCAAGTAAGGTATCACATAATTCTCCTAGTTTCACTAGCCAATTTCTCCCAGTCTTTAAGACTGCTCTATCCTCCACCTCGACCTCTTAGATCGAGCCTCGGTCCCCTTGACCGAGCCTCAGCCTTCATGACTGAGCCTACTCTTCCTAGCCTCACTAGCCAACTACCTCCGTCACCTAGACCGAGCCTCGATCCTCCAGACCGAGCCTCAGCCCTCCAGGCTGAGCCTATAATAAATCAGCGTGCTCAACTACCTCGGTCACCTAGACCGAGCCTCGATCCTCCAGACCGAGCCTCAGCCCTCCAGGCTGAGCCTAAAAATAATAAAATGTGCTCAACACTTGTTTGTAAAAAGTTTTGGATCTGGACTTAAGTGGTATGCAGTAAAATGTTTTCATGAGAGCCCTAGTGATCATAGTCTAGACTCGAGAAAGAATCCTAGTTCGCTATGATCAGAGCTCTGATACCAAGCTGTCACACCCTGGCTTTGCGGAAGCGTGGTTAATTTTGGTGTGACTTCTTAATACCATAGCTTAACCATAACAAAGCTATATGAAATAAAATCATGCAAGATCATCCGTTTGATTAAGTTTTAAAACCAGAGTATCATACCATTGTCTTAGAGACTTACAACATCATAACATAAAACATTGTCCTGAAAAAACATAAACCATAACATGAAACAAGCGCAGTTTAAGAGTTGTGACTTGTCCAGGAAAGAGTCACATTTCCTAAACTGGGATGACCTTGGAACCCTTATGCAGCGGGAAAACATAACATACCGTGCCAGATCTTTAATTTCCTGAAATACATGTAAGTTGAAAAATCAACAATAATGTTGAGCGAGTTCATGTGTAAGTGAGTATGTAAAACACTTGTAAGTATAAAAGTTCCCTGGTATGTAGCAGTGTAAGGAAAAAGAGATCACCAATGGTTTGCAAGGCCATTAGTATGTGTGAAGTGCAAGTAGGAAGACTCAAACCTAGCAGATTTCGCGTCGGGTACAAAGTCACTCCAAGGTCCGTTCTGTTGGGCCTCTCAGAGGTCCGTTGTTGGATCTGAGTTTCTTTTTGATTGTATTTTACGTTTGTAAATAAGATGGAAATGAAATAGTTGTGCAGCGGAAATAAGATGAAAGCAAACTTTGCATACAATCAAACGAGAGTAATACTTTTATCAAACATCTTTTCACAAAGAACCGAATGATTGAATTTGTTTCAACAACGATTACAATGATTGATGTAAGAATGCAAACTCCCCCTCAGCCAGAGCTCAGTAGTTTGTTCGTGCAAAGAAGACGATTGATCAAAAGAGCTAATAGAACAGTACAAAGTACTGAACTATTTATAGGCACTTGCAAACCACTGAGCATCTTAGCTGACGTCACCATGAAAGTGACATCTAACCTCCTAACAAACACTAACTACTGATCTATAAACACTGATGTACTAAACTACTGCTATTACATTACATTACATAAAAGACACTTAAACTGCTGCTGCATCCTTCCACTGCTGTTAACCCAGCAGTGCTTGTCCGGATCAGCAGTACTTGACCCAAGGCAGTAGATAGAGTCAACAGAGCTTTGGTCTTCCATCAGTCTTTGACTTTGGCCAGTAGATATAAAGCAGCAGTTGTAGGTCAGCATTTAGTATGATCAGCAGATAGGAGGTCAGCAGATATGAAACCACTTTCAAGGGGAGAGATTTGCATGAACCAATTGTAAACGTCTGCTTATTTTGGATCCACTGCTTTGATCCAGTTTTGGCTTTACATTATCTGTTCCTCTGATAGGGTTCAATCCCAACAATCTCCCCCTGGAACAGATAATGCCAAAACTCTTCATTATTTGTGGAAATCTTTATTGCCTCAACAACAGCTCCCTTATCTGACCTTTGAATTGTAATTCAAAGTCTAGGGCATCTGTATCTTCATCATCCCTGCTGAGTTGAAGATCAAGGAGATCCTGCAAATCTTCAAGACTCAGGCCAAGAGCTTGTTCCCTTGATATTTTCTCCACTCCTCCACCAGACCTGAGCAAAGTCAATACGCAGGTCTGTTTGTCAGTTTCCCACTTTTGTATTTTTGAGCCTGGTGGGTTTCTTGGGAGATGTTTATTTGCAGAAGTATTTGGAGAGGCTGGCCTATTCATGACTGGCAGAGCAGTACTTGCAGTTTGATCCAAACCAAGAGTTTCCATGATCATTTTCTTTATACCCTCTTTTCCAAGGTCTTCACCTTCCATTAACTCTTTGATGGTTTCAGCAATCAGTTGTTTGTGTGGCCTTCTTTTGTAGATGGTAGCACCAACTGGAGCTGTGGATCTCCTGATTTGCAGCTTTGAAGGTCTTTTTGAAACCGCTGCTTCAGGATAGTCAGGCTTTTGAGGAACTGTGGGATCTTTCTTTCTTAATTGTTCCAACTTTTTGTAAGTAGCCATGACCATATCTTCTTTCCATCTAGCAACTTGTCTTTTGTTACCATAATCAGCTGCTACCAATTCCTCTTTCATTCTCTTCAGCTCTTCCTGTTTGTCAGGTACATTCTTTCTAAATTTTTCCCAGTTAGGAGGAGTGTGAGTGACCTTCCTTTTTATCATGTCTTGAATTCTGGCAGCTTCATCTTCAAGCTCAGGAACAGTCCACTCTTTGTACATATATCTCTCTCCTTTATACTTTTTGTGAGCCATGATGCTTTCAATGTAGTCTTTCTTCAGAGATTCAGCTGCTCTTTCAGAAATTTGTTGACTAACATTTTTTGCAAATTGCTCTAGGGATCTGACTTGTGTGAGCAAATATTGATAATTTCTTGAAATTTCTTTGTCAGACTTCCCTTGTGTGTTTCTTTTTGAAATATCCTCTGCTTGCTTGGCTTTGATTTCCAAGTATTCATCAACATTTTTAGGCCAAGGATATCCTTTTATTGATGGCAACCTCCTTTTGGCAGGGTCATCCTCATAATAGAAGGATTTTATTTCATCTCTAACAGCTGCTAGTTCAAGAGGAAATTGAACACCTGCAGGAGGTAAGGGCTTGTACATTGGAACTGAAGAGAGAGGAACAGGTTTTGGTATTGTGACAAGAGCTAAAGATTTTGAAGATGTTGGTGATGGAGGTGAGTCATCATCTTTTAAAATTAGCCTTCTCCTTTTTGGTTTAGGAGAGACTAATGATGTTTTGAATGGAACAGTGGTTGTAGATGTAGTGGCAGTGGATTGTGATTGACTAACAGTTGTTGAAACAACTAGTGTTTCAACCACTGCTGTCATAACAACAGATGTTATAACATCTGCTGTCTTCTGCTGTGTTTCAGCAGGTGTTGTTTTTGGTGGTGATGATGGTAAAACAGTAGATGTTGTGTGTGTTGAAGTGGTGTGTGTTGATGGAACAACTGTTTGGCAAGCAGTGGTTTTTGTAACTCCTCCTGCATCAGCTGTTTTGTATGGTGGTTTTTGAGCAGACTTTGAACGTCTGGTTGGAATGGATTTGGGTTGCCTTACTTTTCTAGTAGGCCTCTTCTTTTCCTCAACAGGATTTTCATGATCCCTTGACCCAGAAGTACCCTGATCTGGATGATCCATTCTGTCCACCCTGGCTTTCCTTTTGGCCTCTCTATCTTTCTTTACACTTGCAATTGCTTCTGCTAGTGCATTTGTTGTCACATCAATCTTCTTGCTACCATCTGGCAAAGGGATCTTTTTGGTCATGTTTGAATTTTCTGGTTCAAGATAAAGACCATCTTCTATACCCTTCCTTTTCCACTCCTTAATTTTCTCCCCCTTTTTGGCATTATCTTCTGGGAGGTCATAAATGAAACGTATGTTTGGAGGAGTAGTGCCAGTGGTGTGCAAGATCTGAGTTTTGAGAGCCTTTAAGTCAGCCTGAGTGTTCTTGAATCTTGACTCCATTGCATTTCTCAGCTGTTGTACATGTTTTTCATGTTGCTGATCTGCTAGTTGTGCTTGGTGTTGGAGAAAAGATTGAAATAGATTCCAGAGCTCATTTGTAGCAGGTGTCCTTTGTGGAGCATGTGCTTGAGGTGGAACAGCAGTTGTTTGTACCTTCTGAACTTGTAACACCTGTTGTAGCATATCTTTGAGTTCTGCAACAGAGTTATCAAGATTTGCAATACGATCCGTCAATTTCTGGTACTTTAAACCATCACCCAAGTGAATGGGATCATCTGATTTCCCACTAGCAGTGGTTTTATCAGTGGTAGATGTAGGGAATATACTCCAAACATTAACCACTGATGCCCCTTTTTCTTGGTACTGGGGTCTTCTTCCTTCAACACTTGACAACCTTTTGATGTTGCCAGTAGGATAAGTAAATCCACTGGTGGTTGACAGAGGTGCTATAAAAGGAATTGCCTCCAAGGAAGTCTTATGAATGTAACCACTGTCCAAATGTAACCCAGTGGGTGTAACAGTTGTAGTGGCTGCTTCACTTGGATTACCACCAAGAGTTACTTGTAACTCAAGGGGTGTAACCTCCTCAGGTTGTGTTGGTGGGTTAGCAAAGATTGATACATCAGACCCAGTCAGTTGTTGAGGTATATTCTCATTAATAGGTGATTGAGAAGGACTGGATAATGCCTGGTTCAAATCAATTGCATCCAACAGTGGTTTTATTGGTGAGGGAAATGTGGATGTGATGGTTGGTGTAGAAGTAGGATGTGTCCCGGGCATTGGACTGTGGATGATAGAAACGAGTGTTTCCAGAGCATCATGATGTGGAGACCCTATTTGTACAACCTGTTCTTTTTGTGAAGAAACAGGAGGAGTTTTGGTTATGGGTGGAGATATTTGTACCAACTGCTGTGAGGAAGAAGCAGCAGTGGTTTCTTGTGACTTTTGTGTTGTCACTGGCAGAAGCTCTGGTATCTCATCCTCCAGAGATGCCTTTTTGAGGGTTTTGGGGGGTTTTTGTGTTTTTCTTGTTGTTGGCTTTTTGGTGATTGTAGGTGTGGGTTTCAAGGCAGTTGTGCTGCTGCTCTGATCACCTTGAGCAGTGGGCTCAGCAGCAGATACCTAAGGAGCAGTTGTAACTACTAAAATCTGCTCAGGCACCTCTGCTTGTGTTTTGCAGGGTGCTAACATCCTTGAAAAAGTTTCAGTAGATAAACTGTTTATTTGAGTAGAAGCACCCTGATTTATTATAGTTAAATCATCCTTACTGAATTTCTTTGAAAAATAGTAGCTTAAAAACCTTGGAAACAGTAAGAATGATTTTGTTGCAACATTATTAACCAAATCTTTAAAAATTTCCCGAGAATAGTTAAAATTTTCTCCTTGAAGAATAGCATATCCCAGATTTTGAATCTTTAAAGGGATTTCATTAAAAGAAGTGGTTTTGTTTGAAACACATAGTAGGAGGGTATGAAATAAAAATCTGGTTGCAGAAGGAAAATAACCTTTTTCTAAGGTTATTTTCTTCATCATTGTGGCTTCATACCCTCGCTCAATGAAGTCAATTTTTAACTCGTTTTTAGTGAAAGAAATTTTACCTTCCTGATCACCGAGTTGAAAGACCTCTGAAATGGATTGTGGCGAGATTTGGACAGCTTTACCCTTTATAAAAGAGTTTATGGTGGTTGCAGTGTCGCCTTGTTTTTCAAGGGTTGCATTTTTCCAGAACTCTCTTTGGGTCGCCAAATAGATTGGTGCATCGGCAGTGATCAAGGTTTTGTACTTTGATTTTGCCATGAGATCAATGATGGAATCGAAATCTCTTGTGGTTCCTGGTTTTGTGAGAATACCCAGGAGATTGTGAGATGGTTTGTGTGGAATTTCAGTGGAGATTGCCTTTTGAGAGGCTGTTTGCGAAGAAGATTTGGATGAGGGTTTTGAAGATTTCTTTGATTTTGTCATTTTGAGGATGAATGATCGAAGAAATTTGTGAAGAAATGTGAAGAAAAACTGCTTTGAGAAGAGAATTTTTAAGAATTCAATTCGACAGTAAAACCCTGTTTTGGTGGTGAGTGGGGGATTTTATAGGGAAGAAAGTGAATGCTGAGGTGGCAGCCGTTACAAAAGGTCTGACCAATATGTACTGTCCACGTGACAACCCCTGTTGAAAGTGAAGGACAGTACTTTTGTTGAAAGTGACTGATGAAGGCAGTGGTATGAAAGCAGTGGATGATTTTTACTATCAGTGGATAGCATATCAGTGGATAAGACACTGCTTTTGAACAACAGAGTTTATCAAAATAATGAGAGAGCAGGGGTTGACTTTCAGCAGTGGACAGACTTTTGAAGTATAGCAGACTTTTGAACAATCAGTGATTAATGGCCGACTTTTAAGGACTTAATGAAAAAAAATTTTCATTTTTCACTATTTTTTAAGGATGGAGTTTTGATTTTCTGAAAACATTTTGTTGCTTTTATTCATAGAAAAACAAGATGTTGCTTGTTATTCCATGTTCAGCATCCCAATCCTAGAGACCAGACTTTCAAAAGTGGCTGTATCAAGTGCTTTTGTGAGCACATCAGCCAGCTGGTCTTTAGTTGGGACATGATGCAGAGAAATCAAACCTTTTTCATAGCAGTCCCTCACAAAATGATGTCTGATGTCGATATGTTTGGTGGTTGAGTGGGAAACTGGATTTTTGATGATATTTTCTGCTGCCTGACTGTCCAGCATGAGTGGTGTCTTTAAGGCAGTGATACCAAAATACAGCAACTGATTTTGAAGCCACAAGAGTTGGGCTGTACAGCTTGCAGCAGCAATGTATTCAGCTTCAGCAGTGGATGTCGAAACAACTGCTTGCTTTTTGCTTTGCCAAGAAACTAAGCAGTCACCTAGAAACTGGCACCCTCCTGATGTGGACTTCCTTGTGGTGTGACATCCAGCAAAGTCACTGTCTGAGAAACCTGAAAGCTTGATGTTCCCATTAGCTGGATACCAGATACCAAGTGTGGGAGCACCTTTTATGTATCTGAAGATCCTTTTTACAGCAATGAGATTTGATTTTCTGGGAGCTGATTGACTTCTTGCACAGACACATGTTGCAAACATGATGTCTGGTCTAGATGCAGTTAGGTACAATAAAGACCCAATCATGCTTCTATAAAGTGTTTGGTCAATCAGCTCATCTTTTTCATCAGACATGACCAGCTTATTTGTTGCCATGGGTGTGCTGCATGGTTTACAATCATTCATATCAAATTTGGTTAAAAGTTCTTTAGCATATTTGCTTTGATGAATGAAAGTTCCATTTTGCAATTGCTGTACTTGGAGACCAAGAAAGCATTGCAGCTCACCCATTGCACTCATTTCAAACTCAGCTGTCATGAGTTCCCTAAACTCTTCACACATTGAGTTACATGTGCTTCCAAAAATAATGTCATCCACATAAATCTGGACAATCATTAAATCCTTCCCTCTCCATTTTAAAAACAGTGTTTTATCAATGGTACCTCTTTTGAAACCATTTGAGAGTAGGAAGTTGGAAAGAGTTTCATACCAGGCTCTTGGTACTTGTTTCAAGCCATACAAGGCTTTGTTTAGCCTGTAGACATGATCTGGATAAAATGGATCCTCAAAACCTGGAGGTTGACAAACATACACCTCTTCTTGAATTGTACCATAGAGGAAAGCACTTTTGATATCCATTTGAAACACCTTCATATTGTGGTTGACAGCAAAGGCCAGGAACAGTCTAATTGCTTCTAATCTTGCAACAGGGGCAAATGTTTCATCATAATCAATCCCCTCTTCCTGTCTGTAACCTTGAACCACAAGCCTGGCTTTATTCTTGACAACAATACCCCTTTCATCAGTTTTGTTCTTGAAGACCCACTTTGTGCCAATGGGACTAACCTCTTCTGGCAGTGGTACAAGCTCCCATACTTGTTGTCTTTTAAACTGTTGGAGCTCCTCTTGCATGGCTTCTACCCAGCTGTTGTCTTTCAGTGCCTCTTGGTACTTGACTGGCTGATGGAGTGATAGAAAACCAGCAAAAAGACAGATGTTTTGGGTTTGGCTTCTTGTGAGCACCCCTTCATTTATGTTGCCAATGATTTGATCAGGTGGATGAGATCTCAAGAAGATTAAATCTCCTTGGTATGGTATGATGGCATTGGTTGGTGAAGGCTGCAAATGTGTATCATCTGAGCTAACCACTGCTGGGGACTTTGATGATCCAGTAGTGGTTTCAAAAGGTGGTGGAATAGGAGGTAATGGTGTGGACAACTGCTGGCTTTTATCCACTGTTTGAGGACTTTTGTCAGCAGTGTTTGAGGATGTGGAAGCAGTGGTTGATGGGCTACTTTGGTCAACAATTGTTGAGGTAGCAGTGGTAGAGCTTTGACAACTGTTTTGAACAGCTGATGCTTTTCCCTTTGTGGCAGACCTTTGAGGGATGATGATTTCATACCCATAGTCTGGTGTTGTATCCTCTGATGGACCTGCACTGTTAGTCTTGACAGCAGTATTTTCAAAAGTGAATTTTTCAAGATCAAACAGATCTGCAGGATTTGCTGGGATTTTCATTGATGAAAGTTCATTGAACTTAACATTCAAAGTCTCCTCCACTGCCTTGGTCCGTGTATTAAACACTTTGTAGGCCTTGGCAGTGGTTGAGTATCCCAGATGATAACCACAATCAATTTTGGCTGCAAATTTTGAAATGGAATCTTTTAAATTCAGAATAAAGCATGGGCAGCCAAACACTTTGAAATATGAGATCAGTGGTTTAATTTTATACAGAATTTCATAGGCAGTCTTTTTGTGCCTGGGGTTTATTAAAACTCTGTTCTGAACATAGCAAGCAGTGTTTACTGCCTCTGCCCAGAAAGTTAAAGGCAAACCTGAATCTGCAAGCATGGTTCTGGCAGCCTCAATCAGAGTTCTGTTCTTCCTTTCCACTACCCCATTCTGCTCTGGTGTTCTTGGGATGCTGTACTGCCTTACAATCCCTTTCTTCACACAGAAGGCATCCAACTCCCTATTTTTGAATTCTGTGCCATTGTCACTCCTGAAGCTTTTTACTGGAAGGTCAAATTGCTTTTCAACCTGTATTACAAAGTCTTGCAAAATGCCTGCAGTTTCATCTTTTGAGTGCAAAAAGAAAGTCCATGTGAACCTAGAAAAGTCATCAACAATAACCAAACAATATCTTTTCTTTTTAAGGCTCATGACTTGAACTGGGCCAAACAAATCCATGTGTAGCATTTGCAGACACTGGGTTGTTTTGGACTCTTCAATGGACTTATAAGAACTTTTATGATGTTTTCCTTTTAAACAGGAAATGCAATGTTCATGACATGAAAACAATTTTTGTGGTAGGCCTCTCACCAAACCATTTTTTGAAATTTCTGTGATTGTCTTAAGATTTGTGTGTCCCAGCCTTCTGTGCCAAAGTTCTGTCTCTTTGTTAGAGGCAGCTGAGAACAGACAGGCATCAGCTCTGGGACACTCTTTTGACATGTCAACAACATAAACATTGCCACTTCTTTGAGCAACAAGTTTAGTATGACCAGATTTAATTATTGCTTCAATCTTTTTGACCATTTCTGGTCCAACAATCCTACAACAGTCTTTTGTGAAGAATGACCCAAATCCCTTGTCACTCATTTAGGACACACTCAGAAGGTTGAATTTTAGATTGTCTATTAGATTGACATTTTCAAATTTTACATTTCCAGATTGCACTCTACCAGACCCCAGAACCTTCCCTTTACTATTATTTCCAAAGGATATATCACCCCCACCATGGATTTTAAAGTCTTTGAGGAGGGCTTTACATCCTGTCATGTGCCTGGAGCCTCCACTATCTACATACCAAAGACTATCAAAGCATGCAGAAGCTCCCTGCACATGAAGTAAAGAGATTAGTTCATTAAGGTCTCCAAAGCCAACAAGGCTTTGGATGGGGTCTCAACAGTGTCTGGAATGGATGCAAGATGATGGACAGTGGTTATGTCAGGGGTTTGAATTGTTTTAGGACAGTGTTTCTCTAACCACTGTTGTGGGTCCTGACCAATCATCTGCTGGTAACCAAAAGGATGCCTGTTCACTTTGGGTTTAGAGGGCCTTTTGTAGGCCTCATAAACGTGTGGAATCCTTTGGTAAGACTGTTTTTCTCTGCCCTTTTTGAACTGATTGGCAGGGGGTGCATCAGTAACCTGAACATCTCTTTTGACAGATGTTTGGTTCAGCTGTTTTGTGACAGCTGTTTGTACTGGCACAAACAGTGGTTGTTTCTTGGTGAATTTGACAGATGATGAGGATGATGGTGGACTCAAGGATGTTTTAGCCATGTACTCATTCTTTTTCACATCAAAATTTTTGAGGTACACACATGCTTGAGTTTTGTGGTTTGTTTTCCCACAAACAATGCAGCTTTCTGCTGAAACAATGACACTTGTTTTGTTTAGATGATAAGCTTTTAAGTGGAAACAGTCTTTTGTTAGATGATTCCTTTTCTCACAGAATTCACAAAACAAGTTATCAATTTTTTCTTTCTTTTTTCTCTTTTCAGATTCCTTTGCAGCAGAGGTTTTAACCACTGCTGGGATATCTTTGAGAGGTATGACTTTAGCTTTTGGAGCTTTAGTACCATCAATTGATGTAAAGTCCATTGGCTTGAAATTTTCAAGAATATCACACTCATCAGACCATTTTGGTTTAAACTGATGATCTTCAAGCTCCTTGAAAGTGGAGGAGCCCATTGGTCTGTTAAGTGTGATTTTGTTACCAAGTTTGTCAGTGATTTTCACTTCTTGGCCATTCTTGTTTGTGGGGATAAGCTCAGTAGCTTCATCAGTGGTTTGAACAGAGTTTTCAAAAGCAGTGTTTTCATCATCATATTTTCTATACCCAACCCCAAACTTCACATTGCTTTTTCTCTGTTTTTCAAGCATAACCTCATATCCTTTGTAGGATTCCACCCATCTTTCACAAGTAATCTGGGCAGACTCCAACTCCTTTTTGCAAACTTGGTATTTTTCTACCATAGTTTGAAGTTGGGTTTTGGTTATACTTTGCTCTTCTTTTAAACAGCTGATTTCTTTTTCTTTTTCAGTCAATTTGTTTTTAAGTTCTTTTAAAGAGCTTTCAAATTTGACCTCATCAGTTAAGATTTTATCCCGAAGGTTTTCATTCACCTCTTTGATGTTAGCAAAAGCAATTATGCAATTATCTGAACACAGTTTTTCAAGAACTTGAGGAGATACCTTGGCAGCTGCCATCATTGCACAATCACATTGATGATCTTTATCATCATCAGCTCTTACCTTCTTTTCACCAACCTTTTCTTCTTTCTCTTCTTCTTTGTCCTCTATGGACCATGGATCTATCATTGGTTCAATCAGAGTACCTGAACTTTCTTCCAACAGTACTTCATCAGCCACAGCAGTAATCACTGCTTCAGTCACCTCTTCCACTGTTTCAGAGTACTGCTGTTCCTCCTCAGCTTCAACCCCCTCCTGTATTGACTCTAGTGCCATCAAACAAAACTCATCATGTGAAGAATCATTAGAAGCATAGAGTGCAAAATTTTCATCACAAAGATCATCAGGCATACTGCTCCAGTCAACAAACCCTTGAGTGAAAAAGCTTTGTTGATCTGGTTGTGTTGCTGCTGGAGCAGTAGTTTGAGGTGCAACAGGTTGCACTTGTACCTGTGGAACAGGGGTTTGAACATATTGGATTTGTGGAACAGTAGTTTGGACATAATGTACTGGCACAGGGGCAGCAGCATAGTGAGCAGTGTTCACTTGTGCTGCTGGGGCATATTGGGCATAATGCACAGTGTTTTGGTTTTGAGGTCTAGGATTTGAGCTAGGATGAGTAATTATGGGACCAGTATTTTGACTCCTGCATTCCCTAGCAAAATGTCCCAACCTATTACACTTGTAGCACTTGATTTTCGATTTATCCAACCCAACCCTTAGATTCCCATGCAAACCTGGGAATTTTCTCCCTGTTCTTTTGTAGAACTTGCTAGTTCTAACACTTAGCAAAGCCAGTTGGTGCAGGATGTCCATTTCCTCTAAATCAGTGGGATCAAAATATTGCAAATCATTTAGTTCAAAGCTTAAATTATCTGACATCTGGTTTTCGTTTGCAGTGAATGCATAACTTGCAGAGTGAGGATCAGGGTTGTTAAAATTAGCTCCAGCAGTTATGTCAATGAAATGGTCATAACCCTGATCCTTACCACTGCTCCCAGATTCTTCTTGACCCAAAAGAGCAGTATTACCGAATGTATAATCATCAACGGCTTTTCCTGACTCTTGTAACTTCCTTTTCTGGTTCAACTCCCTTTCGTAGGTCAGGAGTCGACCATGGAGTTGGGTCAAGGTCAGATCCTTGAACTCAGGTGAATTTCTGGTGACAAAGGCTATAGTGTCCCATTTTTCGGGCAGTGACCTGAGGAACCTGCTGTTTTGAGTTGAGTTTGTAAAAGTGGTATTAACAAGCCTCAGTTCACTGATGAGACAACTAAACCGCTCAAATTGTTGAGTCAGTGATTCACCTCTAACATGACAAAACGTTTAGTACTGTTGGTTCAGGATTTCCCTATTGTTTTCTATGACTTCTTCAGTACCTCCAAACTGTTCCTTAAGTGCGTCCCACAATTCTTTGGCACTGTTACAATGTAACAGTCCAGCATATATTTCATTGGGCAGCGCTGATGCTATGATGCTAAACGCTTTAGCATCTAGTTCGATCTTTTGAAAATCAGTTTCGGTGTAATTTTCAACTGGTTTTGGAACGAACTTTTTAGCATCTTCAGCGCTTGGCACTGAAGGAACATGAGGACCAAAGGTGACAGACCTCCAACAACCTGTGCTTTGTTGAGCGAGGATGTGACCCATCCTCCTCTGCCAGATGTTGTACTCATTTCTTTTTAGCATAGGTGGTTTAAAAAGTGAGCCGATGTTGTTTTTATCATCCTGAGATTGTGACGTCATTCTTGTTGTTTTACAGACACTGAGAAATCAACTTTAATGGTGATTTATCCTTGCTCTGTTTTTCAACGGACGAACAAACGATCAGTATCAACTGTTATGTGCTGAACTATTTACGTCAAAATGATTGTTAAATCAAATTTGACTGTCCAAGCTCTGATACCAATTGTTGGATCTGAGTTTCTTTTTGATTGTATTTTACGTTTGTAAATAAGATGGAAATGAAAGAGTTGTGCAGCGGAAATAAGATGAAAGCAAACTTTGCATACAATCAAACGAGAGTAATACTTTTATCAAACATCTTTTCACAAAGAACCGAATGATTGAATTTGTTTCAACAACGATTACAATGATTGATGTAAGAATGCAAACTCCCCCTCAGCCAGAGCTCAGTAGTTTGTTCGTGCAAAGAAGACGATTGATCAAAAGAGCTAATAGAACAGTACAAAGTACTGAACTATTTATAGGCACTTGCAAACCACTGAGCATCTTAGCTGACGTCACCATGAAAGTGACATCTAACCTCCTAACAAACACTAACTACTGATCTATAAACACTGATGTACTAAACTACTGCTATTACATTACATTACATAAAAGACACTTAAACTGCTGCTGCATCCTTCCACTGCTGTGAACCCAGCAGTGCTTGTCCGGATCAGCAGTACTTGACCCAAGGCAGTAGATAGAGTCAACAGAGCTTTGGTCTTCCATCAGTCTTTGACTTTGGCCAGTAGATATAAAGCAGCAGTTGTAGGTCAGCATTTAGTATGATCAGCAGATAGGAGGTCAGCAGATATGAAACCACTTTCAAGGGGAGAGATTTGCATGAACTAATTGTAAACGTCTGCTTATTTTGGATCCACTGCTTTGATCCAGTTTTGGCTTTACATTATCTGTTCCTCTGATAGGGTTCAATCCCAACATCCGTTCTGTTGGGCCTAGAGTTGGGCTCGCTACACCCAGATAGATCTACCGCTTACGTCCCTCGGTCCTACAATGAGGATTAATGGTCTCCAGTTTCTACCTATCCACTCACATGATCTAAGTAGTAAACCTCCTTACGCTAACCATACCATGTATAAATTACTTGTAATCAAAGTAACATGTATTTCACCCCCGCAGTTAAGAAAACTGAAAACAGTTAGAGAAAAGGGGGACATGAACTCACAGTGAAGCGTCTCTACCAAGTATCTCCTGCTCACGCAGCTGTGCGACGACCTACAGGTGCTAATTTCTATTAGACTGACGGCCGTGCCTTAGCTTTATAGTTTAAGTCTTTGGGAAATAGTTAGACAACTATTTCGTGTTTACATTCTGTATATACTTGGTAGTAAATCTCCTTCCCAAGGATGGGGGATTCAATACATGTGCGTTCAAATTATATCATTAAGTCTTACTTAATATATATATATATTTCCGATTCCAAAATATAAGTATTTTTCTCAAAAATATTATATTTTCATTTCACATAATTTTTCTCCAATAATACGTTGTTAAAATACGCGTTCATAAATATTTTCGTAAGTGCGTAAGTTACGTTTTAACAATCGAGTGGTAATATAATTACCGGTGTAACTTATATATTTATGGTGAAAGCGTTCGTATTATTTTGGATTCGTTAACGTTCGTAAATATTATTTTTACTCTAAAAATAATATCTATGTATTTTCACAAAATAATCATAAACAGTGTGTGAAAAATATATATTTATCACTTTTAAATTTTGTGAAAATCCCACCTCCGAATATTTAGTAAATAAAGTCATGGCGAAATTCATATTTCGAAAACATGTCAAAAATAATTCTAACACTTGTAGTGTAAATAGTTCTAAGTGTTAGGTTTTTAGAAAAATTTCGTCAGAGTTTCCTCTGTAACTGGAGGTGGCCACGCTTTCAAGCGTATCATTTTCTTTAACAAATCAACTCAACAATTTTCTTTATTTGATCAGAACAACTTTTCTCACAACAACTAATCAACATATGTGTAACTTGCCAAAAATTACATGAACTTGTAGTTTTCCCAAAACTGTGGTGTAAATCCCCTTAAATTTAGTAGATCTTCATATAAGGTAATTTGATCTTGTAAAAACCTCGTTTTTAGAGAAAATCCATCTTTACAACTTCCCGTCATCTTTTACAAAAACTGTTATTTTGTCGGATCTTTTCATTTCACATGTGTCTACACACTTGTGGTTTATAAAAATCATGCGTGTTAGTGTAAAATCCATCCTTTAAAATACATGATTTCTTTGATACGTGGTTCTTTGAAAATACCACTTGCAGATGCGTAGATCTGCTAGTTTTAAACACAATTTCACAAGTAAAACTCTTTTACACAAGTTCATGATTCGCGTGTGGTAGAGTTTCACCTTTTAACCCTTGTATTATTCAAAACAAGCTTTAAGATCCATGATCTTACCAAACCGGGTTAAACGATGATCCGAGCTACCACATCATAGATCGGGCCTAAATAATCATACATTTCGAATACTACATCATTTACACAACATATGAGTTATTAACCACCATTTTTAGTGTTTTTAGTAAACTTTAAAGCATCAACTTGTATGTTAACGA
Source organism: Helianthus tuberosus (assembly GCA_030545235.1). Taxonomy (NCBI): domain Eukaryota; kingdom Viridiplantae; phylum Streptophyta; class Magnoliopsida; order Asterales; family Asteraceae; genus Helianthus; species Helianthus tuberosus. The sequence goes on from CM060433.1 coordinate 86,810,187, forward strand.
GTTTTAACCGATAAAAATCCTTTTAACCACTTTAGATTAGTTCAAGAAGGCGTTTTAAGCATTATACCTCTAGCTCGAGGCTGGGGAAGAATCTACGCGCAAACGAGGTGGATAAAAGCTAAGTAGAGAGGTCCTTCGCGTTCCGCTTGCTCCAAGACTCCTTGTATACGACCCTCGACACTTGTATGATGTTGGAATGGCTTGAACAAGATTGAAGGATGGATGGATGTGTGGGTGTGGGTTCGGCCGAGAGCCAAAGGGAAAGAGAGAGAGTTGTTGAGTTTGTGAAGTGTGAATGATCTCATGTGTTAAACCTTAAACTTATAGGCAAAGTTAATGACAATTATCCAAGGGTTAATGTGCCCCCTAGATATTAAGCATTAGGGAATTAAATAATCAACAAGTACAATGGGGTGGTCACTATGTGACCGATTCGGTTGGGGGGGGGGGTCTAATCCGATTCCATTTCAACCATAGGTTAAGTATTAGTTAGATAATTAAGTTAAGTTAAGTGTTTAACTTGGTTACTTGTGTATAGTGTGTTACAATGGGTGTTAGGGTACTCAGGGACCCTAACTGGCTCAGAAAAAGATAAGTAATGAAAATAACAATATTTTCATGTTCCGGGTAAAGTCTGGTTGTTTGGTTGGATAGTAATCCGTTAAAGCGTTACTAAAGCTTTAAAGTGTCGTTATTACTCTTTTTAGTGACACTACTCATTCCTGACACTTTGGAAAGTGTCTAGTAATATTTTTCTCATGTTTTGACACTTTATTAGTTAGCTAAAAGCTGAATTATTGTGTAAAGTGCTGAGTTTTGTACTTAGAGTACGTTTTAGGCACATCCAGTCATAGTGACTTATTCCTAGAGACGCAGTTCCACAACCCTTATATCCCTACACTCACTACTAGTGTAGCAAAACATTTCAGGCTCTTACAGGCCTTAGAGGCAGTGTTTGCCTGATGCTGGCTTTATCAGCATGTTCAATAGGTTATCCGTTATAGTGCTACTGTGCTTTTTGTGCATCACGGCTGTCACTAGGGTTCAGCATGTAAATAATGTAGTGACAGCAAGCAAGTATGATGCAAGTAAGTACATGTATCAGTATTCAAGTAGCAGTTTATTCACGAGTTAAGTAAGCACAGTAATTCAGCAGTAATTAATTACTAATTAAGTCGTACGGATACCTGGTTTAGTGCGGGTTGTCACAGTGTCAGCAACAAGGGCTAGGATAGCTGTGTGACCCTTTCGTAAGCACTTCTGGGCCTTAAGGAAAGAGATGATGCCCACTACAGCACCACTCTTGTCACCATAAATCACGAGAGGTTCTTCACCAGAACGAGGAATGCGGACGATTTTCTCCTTGATAAGGATCTCTTCTCGATGTTGAGATAACCAATCCATCCCAATGACGATGTCGAAACTACCAAGAATGATGGGGATAAGATCGATAGTGAAGGCCTGACCAGCTAGAGTGAGTTTACAACCCCTAACTATGTGTGTGGCCTCAAGACTTTTACCATTCGCTAGCTCTACAAAATGCTTGGTGTACAAAAGTGTTGGGGTACGCTTAAGCATCTGACTAACTTTTAAGGACACATAACTAGTATCGGCACCCGAATCAAACAAAACTGAAACAAAGAAATCCTCCAGTGGAAACTTACCCATCACAACGTTAGGATCGTTCCTCGCATCACCCTGACCAATCACGAAAGCACGTCCCCTGGCACAATTGCCATCATTGTTACCCCCATTATTGTTTCCGTTCCCCTGATTGTTGTTGTTGTTCTGTTTCTGGTTCAGCTAGGGGCAGTCTCTTTTGAAGTGGCCTTCAGCACCACACTGAAAGCATCCCTTGTTATTACCCTGCTGTTGTTACTGACTTTGATTCTGTGGAGTCTGCTGCTATTGCAGTCGTCGCTGATTCGCAGGATAGAGACTCCTGTAATACTTGGCCGAATGGCCATGTTTGTTACATCTCTGACAGTTGCCCTTAGTGCATGGCCCGCTGTGGTGGAAGCCACAACGATTGCATTTGGGGTGATTTCCCTTGTATCCACTCTGCCCTTAACTCTGATTACCTGAGGATTGCTAACCAGGGCTCTTGAAGTCGTCAGTCCTTCGCTGCTGAGACTGAGACTGAATGAAAGTAGAAACTTTGCTCGAGTTTCCATCCCATTTGCGCTTGTTGTCACTAGGAGCATCTGAAGTAGTGGTAGCACTAATACGCTTAGGCAGCTTGTTCTGCTCAACTGCCTGATCAGTGAGACGATGGGCTAGTCGTATGACTTGCTGAATGGTACCGAGGTTAGCTGCGGTCACATGTCTCTGAATCTCTGGCACTAAACCCTTGAGGTACAGTTCGATACGTTTGATAGGAGGATCCACCATAGTAGGGCACAACACAGCTAATTCGTTCGATCTCTTCGTATACGCCTCGATTTCAGACCCCGTCATCTTCAAATTGTAAAACTCCACCTCTAACTTGTGAATGTCGTCGCGATGACAACACTCCTCTTTGATTAGGTCTTTGAAGTCGTTCCATGGGGTGGCATTAGCAGCTGCCAACCCTAGCATCTAAACCTGTGCGTTCCACCAAGTTAACGCAGCACCTTCGAGTGTTCCAGTAGCAAATTTCACCCTACGACCCTCAGGGCATTCACACATCTCAAAGACCGACTCAATCTTCTCGAACCAGTGGAGGAGACCTACAGCTCTTTCTGTGCCATTGAAGGTACTGGGTTGACAATCCATAAAGGTCTTGAACGTACACACGAGAGGCTGAGCGTGTGTCACACCCCGACTTTCCACGTGTCACCGGTGGGCCCGGTGGGGGAGTATCGTGACGTGGTTGGCAACATAATAGTCAAACAACACAATATATATGAATGCACAGCGGAAGCAAACGGTAAATATTATTACATTCCGAATATAATGTAATATCCAGTATTACAACGGAAAGTAAAGGATCCACAGGCGGATCTTTAAACATATCATTTGTTCAACAGACTTTAGACGCCTAGAACTTGCAAGATTCCTTATTAGCGCCCTGAGCTTCCAGCCAATTTCGTTTAGTACCTGTCACTTAGCCTTTTTGGAAAATACGTCAGTTTTCACTGGTAAATACACTCAACCGACTCATTTGAAAAGAGTTTAAGAAAATTGATTTAGATGCACCAGGCACAAAACCTTTTGACACTTTGATTAAAATGCACAGAGGCAAAATTAATCTTTTATAACTTGGGAAAATTATTTGTATATAATCTTGTATACAGTTTTACTTATTTGTCGTCCGTTAGGGCCGGTTTGTAGGGCCGGACTAGATTAACTGACACGCCACAGGTATAATACCCACGGGCTATCATCCTCTAAGTGGATTACCAGTTCCGGTATAATGCCCACAAGGATGATACCTCGGAGTGGATTACCAGTTTTTACATAATGCAGCTGTCAGGTGTATGCCTACACCCCGTGCTTAGGTCGTGGCCATTTCGTAAAATGATGCCAAGGATATCCGGGACATGGTCATTTAACCCCCAAGGGCCATACATCAAATAATGATAAAATAATACATATTAAACAGGTTATGTAAGTACATCAATCACAATCCGATTTAAATGACTACATACACCCGACCAAGCGGTACTTTTATGGTACCGTATCCCAAGCCCGTATAGGGAAAATAAGTTAAGAGTATTTACCTGAGCTAGCTCCTGTCTTAAATAGCAAGAATCTAATAACTCAGCCGTAGTCACTTAAGTAAGCGTAGGTACAATTTACCGGAAAGCTCTAGTCTGGAATGATGGTATAAATAATTAATTAGAATGCTAACGGGTCTTTAATTAAGCCTAAGCTTAGACCGGTTAGTCTTAAGGGAATATACGGTTCTTACGCACGATTAAGCGAAGACCGGAATAGAATGTGATTCTGACCCGACAAGTTTGAAGACTTGTTTAATATGGGTTCATTATTGACATTCTAGATTTTGAGATAAAACCGATAAGGTTTGACCCGTTTCGGCTAACTTATATAAACTAGTTATATAAACCGATCCGAACGCGAATAACGCGTAACGGGTAACCGAATAGGTCACGAACAGGTTTCCTAAGTTAATATGCCTTAAATATGTTGTGATATCAGTAGGATACCTTCCATTATGCCCAAAACGAGTTTAATCTCAATTTAAGCCCCGTAGGGGTATTTTGGTCATTTACCTAAGGCATATATACTACCTGTCATACAACTACTCGAACGATGTGACCATAAGGTCACTTAATGTGTTTGGTCGGATCCTAATGATCGACCAAACGGGTCGGGTTCGAAAGTATAAGCGATTGTTTAGATCGCTTACCTTCACGACCCTATATAAGCACTAAACTAAAAGTGACGAGCTAAGCATGTTAAAACATGCTTAACTAAGTTAGAAAACATGTTTGGTATCAAAACAAACGGTTTTGATACCCATAAGTAGTTTGGTTACAAAATACGCAAGAATACGTATTCTGGCCGAAACTACGGCTCGTCACTGCCTAGATAACGTGGTAATCAGTAGGTATAGTCACTAGGGACTATAACCATCGTGATCACGCTCACGTTATGAAGTTCAAACGAACTTCGCATCGACCATAAACTGGTCAATGCAGAAAGTCAAACAAAGTTTGACTTTCGGACTCGAAAAGCGATAAAAGAACGAAAGAATACTTACGAAGGGTCCCCGCTAGTAAATCTTGATCAAATAGCTCAGGTATGAAGCAATGGCTTCAACTTAGAGCTCTAGGATCAGATTTGTGGGTTTTAACAATGAAAGGCATGGGGTATTTATAGTTTTCGGTCCACCGTTAGGATCGTTTCTTGGAGAAGAGGGCACGATCAAGGCCGTACACTTGTCGGGAAGTTGTGGTGCCTAAATTGCCACTAACCATAAGGTATCAACACTTGGCAAGGGATTAGGAAGTGGTTAACAGCTGAAAACAGGCTGTTACATACTCTGCATCTGGTCTGGAGACCCCTAGCGCACCGCTACGCTAAAAGTGTAGCGCACCGCTAGGCTTAAGTTTGGCAGATTTTCACTTTTGGTCCCTGTCATGCATTCAGCCCATTTTCGACACGTTTAAGGCCCGTTAACCCCATTTCAAAGCTCTAAAATGAAGTTAAAGTATAGGGAACTTAAAATGTGTTCAAAAATATCTCGGATGTCGGTTCGTTTGGCCGTACGAACGCGATGTTCGCTTAATTACGACGGAATGCGCATAAGCGCGAAAAACGAACCAAATGACGCGACGAATGGATTTTTCTTAAGGCGAACACTAAAATATAATGTAGTCATGCTTACATAAATTTTTGGATGTCCAGATGTATTCAGAACGTAGGTTATGCGCGAAAATGCAAACTTATGCACTTTTTGACGCTTTTAGTCCCTGATCCTTCTATACTTGATCTTAACATGCTTTCTTGCACTTCGAGCTCTCTAACTTGACTTTTAAGGACCTTAAGACATAACCAAACTTTGTTAAGTCCTTGGGTAACTTTATGGTTACCTGAAAAGTCATAAATTTCAATGTTGACGCTTTAACCCCTCGCACACGAATTTGATCACAACTTTCTCATACGATAACGAAACTTTATGAAATTTATATCTTGCATTCTAGTGAGCATAATTTACATTTACAAAGCTTCGGGTTTGTCAAAAGGTCACTCAGAGGTATATCTTTAACATGTTGTCACATTTAACCCCTGTAGTTTGTAATCTCTCACTTTTAGCTTCGTATGATCCATGATTCATTCGTTTGAAGGTATGAACATTGTGCAGGGTAAATGTTCATTATATTTATTGACAGTTGACACTTAGAATCCGTATAATCACATACTTTCCATGTTTGTCAACTCTAGTCCTTTTATAACATTCTTTCACACGTTCAAACTTTATGACACGTGTCAACACATTATAGGACGTGAATTTTCGAGGTGTTACATCCTCACCCCCTTAAAATAAATCTCGGCCCGAGATTTACCGAAATAAAGGAAGTATTCTCTGCCTAATAATGGCAACTTACAGATGATTAGGAATTTGTATGATCTTATTTGTTGTTTCCTGGGCAACGTTCAGATCCTTATAATTGGACTTACCAATCTATTGTCCTAACAATAAACGTTTAACATGCCATTTATACAAGGTCTCCAAGGAGCCACCTTGATACTTATATGGCAGTTATTATAGAAAGCTTATCTTAAGGTGAGATGATTATTCCAACCATTGCTCAAAATTAATCTTACGGAATAGCTAATCTTTACAGTTAGTCGATCAATTCGACGATTTTGGGCAGCTGATGGCGATTCTTAATCGTCGCCTAATTAGGGTTGCGGTGAACAATGCCTTAGCAAAATGAACCGTCTTTCATAATTTCCTATACCGAATTCTCAGGATATTGAGTTAGGTTATGAATCTCCTATCTTAAAATTTACTTAATCAGGTTTTCGGTTATTCCATAATCAATATGGAGTTCTTACGACACTCTAACCCAAAGTGGGATGTAAATCTTAACTCCACCTGCCTCTAGGGAGGTAAACAGGGTAAATTTAGGAGGAGATAATCTAAGTACAAGGAGATTGCAGAGATTCTCCATATCTCAAGCTCCAGTTCATCCATCATTGCTTGTGGGAAGAGAAAAAAAAATGACATATTTATGTTACTAGTCCACGAATTCCTTAATCGGGAATATTTACTTGGACAATTATATTATGGATATCTTCTTTGAAAACAATGAGAAATAATTAAAATAATATACGTTGTCGTACTCTATGCAAAGAAAGAGTGCTCTTAGATTTTTGGAAAGATTCCTTTATAAGGATGACTGTTGTGATTTTCTCGAATCACATTTGTCAAGAGTGCTAACACGTTCCTAAGTGTTAACAAGGATCTGAATCCCTTGAGTAGGTTTCACCATCTTGGCCGTGTAGGCTAGGTTTCACCTTTAAGATTCTCTTTAAAATGCCTACTGGCAGGGAAGGAAGGATATTTATTTTATTCAGGATTTTTATCATAAATCCTAATTTATAAGTTAATAATAGCACAATGGCCTAGTCGCGTAGACAAGTTTAATTTATAAGCCATGATCGTCTGGGATCGAGGCATTTAGTAGTAGCACAAAAGGCTTAGTCACGAGGACATATATAATTTATAAGCTATGATTTCAGAGAATCAAAGCATGAAGGGATATTGGCACAATAGGCCTAGTCACGAGGACAATTTTAAATTATATGCTAGGATTTCAGAGAATCAAAGCATTTGAGGTTTGAACCTAGTTCATTACCTTTATCTGACAGGGAGTCATAGCTACCACTGTATTTTGGCTCATGTAGAAATGAGCAAGGCCCGTAGGCACTATATTACCACGTATGGTTAAAATATGATCATCTTAATTGATGACGTAAACCCAGGATTCAGGGATCATTAAACTGGGTTAGGGATCTTTTGAAGAATCCTCTATAAAAATGACGTGTGTGATTTTAAATGAATCACATCTGCCAGGAGTGTTAACATGTTTTAAGATGTTAACAGGGAATTGAATCTTTTTAAATAGGTCTTACCATCTTGGCCTGGTCTTATAATTGACCCTAGGCTAGGTTTCCCACTTAAGATTCTTAATTTATAATTAACGCAGAACAACTTTAAATTGAGGTGTAAATATGGATCTGAATCTAAATTGCGGAACTGCCATCTTGGCCGGCCTCAATATGACCCGAAGCTAGGTCTTGCCCTTTTAGATTTCGCCATTTTATTATAATGGTAGATCTTGCAAAAAGGAAATAATATTTTTCCATTTATTTAATATTTCTTATTTAGAATGAAAGTTTAAACTTAATCATTCCATTATATGAAAATAAAAGTATAAAGTTGCCCTAAGCGGGACTTAAAAGGAATAATGTCGTCCTCGAAGGGACTGAAAGGTAAATATGTCCTTATAAGGACTATTGAGGAAACGATCTTCAGCAAAGGAGTTTCTTCTTTATTCAATTCTTGAAGGCTTTCTCCTTGGTCGCACGTTTCATCCTGGTCGCGGTACGAATCTCAGCATTTCAAGGCTCCAGATGTGGAGAATTCTTATTACAGCTTCTTCGCTTGGCGACGTATCCAATATATAAAAATTTGGAAGCAAAACTTCAAGATTAGGATTGAGAATATTCCTAAGTTAAGTCTAGACTCAGAAGTTTAGAATTGTGCAATTGTGTAACTGAGATTAAACACTAAGGCTAGTGTTTAATTCACTCAGTGTTGGCTCTGATACCAACCTGTCACACCCCGACTTTCCACGTGTCACCGGTGGGCCCGGTGGGGGAGTATCGTGACGTGGTTGGCAACATAATAGTCAAACAACACAATATATATGAATGCACAGCGGAAGCAAACGGTAAATATTATTACATTCCGAATATAATGTAATATCCAGTATTACAACGGAAAGTAAAGGATCCACAGGCGGATCTTTAAACATATCATTTGTTCAACAGACTTTAGACGCCTAGAACTTGCAAGATTCCTTATTAGCGCCCTGAGCTTCCAGCCAATTTCGTTTAGTACCTGTCACTTAGCCTTTTTGGAAAATACGTCAGTTTTCACTGGTAAATACACTCAACCGACTCATTTGAAAAGAGTTTAAGAAAATTGATTTAGATGCACCAGGCACAAAACCTTTTGACACTTTGATTAAAATGCACAGAGGCAAAATTAATCTTTTATAACTTGGGAAAATTATTTGTATATAATCTTGTATACAGTTTTACTTATTTGTCGTCCGTTAGGGCCGGTTTGTAGGGCCGGACTAGATTAACTGACACGCCACAGGTATAATACCCACGGGCTATCATCCTCTAAGTGGATTACCAGTTCCGGTATAATGCCCACAAGGATGATACCTCGGAGTGGATTACCAGTTTTTACATAATGCAGCTGTCAGGTGTATGCCTACACCCCGTGCTTAGGTCGTGGCCATTTCGTAAAATGATGCCAAGGATATCCGGGACATGGTCATTTAACCCCCAAGGGCCATACATCAAATAATGATAAAATAATACATATTAAACAGGTTATGTAAGTACATCAATCACAATCCGATTTAAATGACTACATACACCCGACCAAGCGGTACTTTTATGGTACCGTATCCCAAGCCCGTATAGGGAAAATAAGTTAAGAGTATTTACCTGAGCTAGCTCCTGTCTTAAATAGCAAGAATCTAATAACTCAGCCGTAGTCACTTAAGTAAGCGTAGGTACAATTTACCGGAAAGCTCTAGTCTGGAATGATGGTATAAATAATTAATTAGAATGCTAACGGGTCTTTAATTAAGCCTAAGCTTAGACCGGTTAGTCTTAAGGGAATATACGGTTCTTACGCACGATTAAGCGAAGACCGGAATAGAATGTGATTCTGACCCGACAAGTTTGAAGACTTGTTTAATATGGGTTCATTATTGACATTCTAGATTTTGAGATAAAACCGATAAGGTTTGACCCGTTTCGGCTAACTTATATAAACTAGTTATATAAACCGATCCGAACGCGAATAACGCGTAACGGGTAACCGAATAGGTCACGAACAGGTTTCCTAAGTTAATATGCCTTAAATATGTTGTGATATCAGTAGGATACCTTCCATTATGCCCAAAACGAGTTTAATCTCAATTTAAGCCCCGTAGGGGTATTTTGGTCATTTACCTAAGGCATATATACTACCTGTCATACAACTACTCGAACGATGTGACCATAAGGTCACTTAATGTGTTTGGTCGGATCCTAATGATCGACCAAACGGGTCGGGTTCGAAAGTATAAGCGATTGTTTAGATCGCTTACCTTCACGACCCTATATAAGCACTAAACTAAAAGTGACGAGCTAAGCATGTTAAAACATGCTTAACTAAGTTAGAAAACATGTTTGGTATCAAAACAAACGGTTTTGATACCCATAAGTAGTTTGGTTACAAAATACGCAAGAATACGTATTCTGGCCGAAACTACGGCTCGTCACTGCCTAGATAACGTGGTAATCAGTAGGTATAGTCACTAGGGACTATAACCATCGTGATCACGCTCACGTTATGAAGTTCAAACGAACTTCGCATCGACCATAAACTGGTCAATGCAGAAAGTCAAACAAAGTTTGACTTTCGGACTCGAAAAGCGATAAAAGAACGAAAGAATACTTACGAAGGGTCCCCGCTAGTAAATCTTGATCAAATAGCTCAGGTATGAAGCAATGGCTTCAACTTAGAGCTCTAGGATCAGATTTGTGGGTTTTAACAATGAAAGGCATGGGGTATTTATAGTTTTCGGTCCACCGTTAGGATCGTTTCTTGGAGAAGAGGGCACGATCAAGGCCGTACACTTGTCGGGAAGTTGTGGTGCCTAAATTGCCACTAACCATAAGGTATCAACACTTGGCAAGGGATTAGGAAGTGGTTAACAGCTGAAAACAGGCTGTTACATACTCTGCATCTGGTCTGGAGACCCCTAGCGCACCGCTACGCTAAAAGTGTAGCGCACCGCTAGGCTTAAGTTTGGCAGATTTTCACTTTTGGTCCCTGTCATGCATTCAGCCCATTTTCGACACGTTTAAGGCCCGTTAACCCCATTTCAAAGCTCTAAAATGAAGTTAAAGTATAGGGAACTTAAAATGTGTTCAAAAATATCTCGGATGTCGGTTCGTTTGGCCGTACGAACGCGATGTTCGCTTAATTACGACGGAATGCGCATAAGCGCGAAAAACGAACCAAATGACGCGACGAATGGATTTTTCTTAAGGCGAACACTAAAATATAATGTAGTCATGCTTACATAAATTTTTGGATGTCCAGATGTATTCAGAACGTAGGTTATGCGCGAAAATGCAAACTTATGCACTTTTTGACGCTTTTAGTCCCTGATCCTTCTATACTTGATCTTAACATGCTTTCTTGCACTTCGAGCTCTCTAACTTGACTTTTAAGGACCTTAAGACATAACCAAACTTTGTTAAGTCCTTGGGTAACTTTATGGTTACCTGAAAAGTCATAAATTTCAATGTTGACGCTTTAACCCCTCGCACACGAATTTGATCACAACTTTCTCATACGATAACGAAACTTTATGAAATTTATATCTTGCATTCTAGTGAGCATAATTTACATTTACAAAGCTTCGGGTTTGTCAAAAGGTCACTCAGAGGTATATCTTTAACATGTTGTCACATTTAACCCCTGTAGTTTGTAATCTCTCACTTTTAGCTTCGTATGATCCATGATTCATTCGTTTGAAGGTATGAACATTGTGCAGGGTAAATGTTCATTATATTTATTGACAGTTGACACTTAGAATCCGTATAATCACATACTTTCCATGTTTGTCAACTCTAGTCCTTTTATAACATTCTTTCACACGTTCAAACTTTATGACACGTGTCAACACATTATAGGACGTGAATTTTCGAGGTGTTACAGTGTGTTGACCTGTCGCGTGAGCAAGAAAGGACAAAGTTAAGCACGAGAGTTGGTTCACGAGAGTAGGATCTAAATGTCCTAGGGTAAGTTGAAATGGCAGGTTATACCTCCTGCTTGAGCTACTGCGAGTGCCTCAGCAACTCGTTCATTGATTAGAGCCATCAGCTGGGCTTGAGTCAAGTTCAAACGTCCACTCATGATCTTCACATTGAAGCAAGCATAAGTGAGAAAAGTGTCACGAAAGTGCGTAAGTATAAAGTGACAGAAGGGAGTAAGTACACGAGGTTTCAATCAACGGTTGCTACGTTAACTAAGCATGCTATAAACAATGCACTATGTAAACTAACAGGCATGCAATATAAATAATAACCATATCACCTATAGTGTTGAGCCTTGCACGTGGAGCGAAGCGTCGTTGTGGATCGTTGAGCACTGTATAGGTTATAGTCTGGTTTTGTCAAAAACCTTTTCCCCTTTTTTAAAACCGAGTTCAATATAACCAATGGCTCTGATACAAATCTGTCACACCCCCAAAATCCACAAGCGGAGTATCACCGTAGGAGGCGTGACTGACTAGGATCTAGCCACCAATCATATTGAACAATGTAATTAAATAAATAAAAAGTCCAACCACACAATATAATTGGTGTACAAAACAAGTTAATCAAACTCAAGTTACCAGCGGAAGCATAAAGTTTAGAAACTAAACTATAAGTTTAAATGTTCATAAAGTTTAACATGGCACACAACGGTCCATGTCCCACAACGACTCCTGCTCCCCTGCAAGCTCCAGCTAAACCTCTAACGACCTGCAAGGCATGTAACAACGTGTCAACAACAAAGTTGAGAGAGTTCACAGTTGGTTGTTCATTTTAAAGTTTTTCCAAACACCACAAGCCCATTTGAAAACCAGTAGTTGATCAGTTCCTTGTTTCCCAAACCATAAGCAGTGGGGGCTACCCCATGTTATCCACTAGACCGGTTACCATATCGACCACTGACTGAAGTAAGTTGGTGCCCTAACGTCGATGTCTATCATCATTGACTGGTGCCCAGATCCATTAGTTCACGCTCGTCCTCTGCGCACGGTGTGAGGCTTGTCAAACCTAAATAGCGCTATCTAACTAATGACCCGCTCTCCATTGGCCCGATGATTAAGTCGATATAAAATGAGGGACTTCATGATAGAGATTTTGGTCTAGTATCGATGTTATCACCCTTCAATAAAGAGGATGTGGTACGTGTCCCAAAACCAGGAGATCACGCAGGTTCTGATTAAATCCTTAGTACATGTTATCACCCTTCAATAAAGAGGATGTGGTACGTGTTCCAAACCACGAGATCACACAGTTTCTAATTAACTCCTTTACCCATTCCCAACCACCGGGAATCCCATGCCTTATAGAAAGTGTGAACTCACCTTGGTTTGCTCGGTTTGTTAATCTACTTGTTCACAGTTAATCAGTCAAAGCCTATAGTATTCATACATACCAAATCAGTTGACATCCCCATAGTTCGCATATAAGTCATAGTCATAATGTGTATTCAGGCAACAACTATCACATAACACTTAACAGTTATTCTAGCTCATATAAATCCGCAGTTTCATACATATGTTTCGCATGTAAACATATATGTCCTCAATCATGATCAACATCCTAAGTAGTCAGGTAATGAGCATTCAGGTTTTATACACATGTCAAGCACAGTCTGTTGTGAATCAGGTACTGGACGGCGAAACTCCAGACGATGAAACCTATAGGGTTTCGTCGTGGTGCAATGTGGCGAAACATGTAGGGTTTCGTCGATTAGCTAGGTGGCGAAACTCCCAAGAGTTTTGTCAACTTCAAGGTGGCGAAACTCCCAAGAGTTTCGTCAACTATGTTAACAGTTTCAGCATCAGCCTTAACTACTCCCGAAATTCCCGTAAACACTTCCCAAAATTCCAAAACGGATCAAACAAGCAACCCTAGATATGAACCTTAGGTTACTAGATCATCATCATCACGTATCTGTAACACTGATTCATTAAATGTACATAAACAACGGATAACATACAACGTATGCATCAAGCAGGGACATCAACTATGGTCAATGAATCATGAATGAATACAAATAATAGCCTATAGATAAACCCTAACAGTGACTCCATCAATATACTTTTAGCCACAACAATTCTTACGCATCACACGATCTAGATCATCACAAAACATGAACACACCACAAATCACATAATATCATTCATCAAGTTTTCTGCTAACATGCATTCCTAATTACCCATACAGTCTATCGCTACACCTAGTCACGTATCACACGTAGATTCAATGAACAACACACAACACTAACCTCGACGCAAGATAGAACACAGTGCTTAGGTTAATTAGGCCAAGAAGAAGGTGCTTCGAGAGAGTTTGCTACCGTCGATAGGTTAGAGAGAGTCTAGGGTTTTTGGTTTGAAACTGGCGGTTAACACATCCAAGTTTATGTTTTAACATAATATGTTGGGCCGCAGACTACCTAGGCCGAAGGCCTTTATGGCGAAACACCCTCCTGGCGAAACTCTCAAGTTTCGTCGTGGTGATGGTTGGCGAAACTCTCAGGTTTCGTCGTGAGAGGAGTATGGCGAAACTCCTATGTTTCGTCGTAGTCATGAAGGTGGGAATATACATGTTAAGTTTATAAATCTAACAGCTCATAAGTTTTATTACTAAGTAACTATCATGCACACATAAATCATATACCAAACATGAACAAGTTACAACACAACGAGTTATGAAAACATGACTGTAAACAAGTAGCGTGTCGAGGAAAGACCTTGAAAACTCGAGTTATCACAGTTGGCCCATGCAATCAAGCTAGAAGAACAGATGATATGAAAAGCCAAAACTGGTTCTTAACAGTTGATCACAATCAGCAGTGCATGTCCTAGACTTTCTCCGATGACAGTGGTTATCTATCAGATGACGACTCTAAGTGCTAATCTTCACAAGTACTGTTAGTCAAAGAACTACTGAAGTATAAAGAATGAAGCCCAAACTATTGTTATCTCTTAAGTACTAATGAAGATTAAAGCAATGCTGACTCAAGGTCTGATCACCCTTTGAAGAAAGCACTGATCCTTAACATCAGTGCTTAGGCAACAGGAGTTGGAACCTGCCTCAGTGTTTATGTACTCATTGTTTATTGTATCAGTGTTTGCATGTATCAGTGGTTAGAGTTTGTTAGCTTGTTAGATGTCACTTTCAAGGTGACGTCAGCCAAGATGCTCAGTGGTTTGGGATGTACTATAAATAGAACAATACCTATACTATTCTGTTAGCTCTTTTGCACCAATTCATCTTGTACGAACAAATCAGTGAGCTCAGGCTAAGGGGGAGTCTAGTGTTGCATGCATGCATAGTTGAACTTTGTAATTGATACAATCTTTCGACTAATGAAATCATGTTTGCTGAAAACTATTCTTCTTTGATTGTGTTCTAAAGTTTATTTCCATTTCCGTTGCACATTAATCTATGTTTCATCTTCCATTTCTGTAAAACAACACAATCTAAAAAACTCAGATCCTAACAATTGGTATCAGAGCATAGGACAGTCAAATTTGATCTAACAATCAATTTGACATAAAACTTCAGCTCATATCTATTGATACTTTAAATTGTTCTTATCAGTTGAAAAAACAGAGTAAAAGGTAATCACCTACAAAGTTGATTATTCAAAAACTTTTGTAAAATCAACCAAGATGACATCACAATCACATGACCCTCACAGCACCGGAACACTATTCAAGCCACCTATGCTTGTCAGATCCGAGTACAATATCTGTCAACGTAGGATGAGCCATGTGTTAGCTCAGCAAAACACCGGCTGCTGAAAGTCAGTCATCTATGGACCACATGTTCCACAGGTGCCTAGTACTGAAGATCCCAAAGGCTTTGTGCCTAAAAGCCCTGAAAACTACTCAGAACAAGATTTTCAAAAAATTGAATTAGATGCAAAGGCTTTTAGCATAGTAGCCTTAGCTCTTCCAAATGACATTTATGTTGGACTATTACATTGTAACAGTGCTAAAGAGCTGTGGGATGCTCTAAAAGAGCAGTTCGGTGGAACAGAAGAGGTTATCGAAAATAACAGGGAGGTTTTGAATCAACAGTATGAAACGTTTTGCCATGTAAAAAGAGAATCACTAACCCAACAGTTTGAATGTTTTAGCTGTCCCATTAGTGAACTTAAACTTGTTAATCTTCAATTTACAAAATCAACTCTAAATAGTAGGTTTCTAATATCACTACCTGACAAATGGGACACAATTTCTTTTGTGACTAGAAATTCTGTTTGATTCAAAGAATTAAGTATGACCCAACTTCATGGTCGACTCCTCACTTATGAGAGAGAGTTGAACTAGAAAAAGAAGTTATAGGAATCTGGTAAGGTTGCTGATGATTACACCTTTGGTAACACAGCACTTCTGGGTCAAGAAGAATCTGGTAGTAGTAAGTATCAGAGTTATGATCATTACATTGACATAACTGCTGGTGGAGCTTTTAACAACTCTGATTCTTACTCACCCAACTATGCTTTCACAGCAAGTGGAGAAAACCAGCATTCTGACAACTTATCCTTTGAACTCAATGATCTCCAGCATTTTGATCCCACTGATCTGGAGGAAATGCACATTTTGCACCAACTGGCACTGCTGAGTGTAAGGACCAACAAGTTTTATAAGAGAACAGGAAGAAAATTTCCAGGGTTACATGGGAATATAAAAGTGGGGTTGGATAAATCAAAGATAAAGTGCTACAAGTGTAACAGGCTAGGACATTTTGCTAGACAATGTAGAAGCCAAAATAGTGGACCAATCATAACACATCCTAGCCCTAGACCTTAAAATACACAAAACACTTTGCACTATTCCCAATATACGCCTGCTGCTCATGTAAACACTGCTCATTATGCACACCCTGTAACACTTGTTCCTGTGCAATATGTTCAAGCCCATGTCCCATAAATTCAGTATATCCAAGCCCCAGTCTCTCAGGTCCAAGTGCAACAACTAGCACCACAACATGTTGCACACACATCTGCTCCAACAGAGGCCATTCAGCAAAGCTTCTTTACCCAAGGCTTTGTTGATTGGAGTAGCATGCCTGATGAATTATCTGATGAAAACTTTGCTCTATTTGCTAAGAATGATGCTCCTTGTGATGAATTTTGTTTTGCAGCTATAGAGTCAATTCCAGAAGGGCTGGAAACTGAAGAGGGAGAATCCAGTGCTGAAACAGTGGATGAAATTGCTAAAGTAGTGGTTACTGCTGTTGTTGATGAACAGCTGTTAGAGAAGGAACCCAAACCACTATTAGAACCTCTTGCTGACCCATGGTGTAAAGAAGAAGAGAAGGAGAACAACAGTGCTTGTGAGAATGTCTGTGACTGTGCCATGATGGCTGCAGCTAAGGTATCACCTCAGGTCTTGAAAAACCTATGTTTTGACAAATGCATCATAGCATTTGCTAATGTTAAAGAGGTTAATGAAAACCTTAGGGACATAATTTTAAAAGATGAAGCACAGTTTGAAAAGTCTGTTAAAGAACTGAAAAACAAATTGTTTGAAAAAGATAATGAAATATGCAGTCTTAAACATGAACACAGCATAACCGAGGACCAACTTCAAGCCATGATAGAGAAATATCATGCTTGCAAAAAGGAGTTCGAATCCACCCAAATCACTTGTGAAAAATGGGTGGAATCCTGCAAAGGTTATGAAGTGATGTTAGAAAAATAGATCAAAAGCAATGTAAAATTTGGCATAGGTTTCAGGAAAAATGACCAAGTTGAAAACACTGATGTAAATGAGTCTGAGTCTGTTGAGAGAATACCGATAAACAAGGATGGTCAAGAAATCAAGATAACTGATAAAAAAGGTAACAAAATCATCTTGGAAAAACTAGAGGGGTCATCAACCTTTGAGGAGATTGAAAAATATCAATTCAAACCCACCTTATCAGATGAGTGTGACATCCTTGAGAATTTCAAACCCATGGATTTTTCCACAGTTGAAGGTGTGAAAGCACCTAAGGCCAAGGTAATTCCTCTTAAATACATCCCAACGGTGGTTCAAAACTCTGTTGCAAAGGAAGTTGAAAAGAGGAAGAAGAGAGAAAAGGTTAAAAACTTGTTTTGTGACTTTTGTGAAAAGAAAAATCATTCCACAAAAGACTGTTTTCATTTAAAATCCTATGACATTAACAAAACAAGCATAATTGAGCCTGCAAATAGTTACACCATCTGTGGAAAACCAACCATCTTACTCATGAGTGTGTGTACCTCAAAACTTTTGAGGTTAAAAGAAAGGAGTACACATCAAAACACCTGTGAGTTCATCAAAACAACCCATCATGAAACAACAACCATTTGTGTATGTCCAAACAACTATTACAAAACAGTTGAATAAAAACTCTGCTCCAAGAAATGTTCAAGTGACAGATGCACCTCCTGCTAACCAATTCCAAAGAGGAAGAGGTCAACCTCCATACCAAAGGGTCCCACATGTTTATGAGGCCTACAAATGGCTTTCTAAACCAAGAGTGAACAGGCATCCCTTTGGATTTCAACATCTGATAGGAAATGGTCCACAACAGTGGTTAGAGAAACATTGTTCAAAAACTATTTTAAACCCCTGAGCTAACCACTGTCTAGGTTCCTGGACTTGATACTGACTCTGTTGTAACCCCATCCAAAGCCTTATTGGCTTTGGAGACTAGGGGTGTTCAGGATTCATTTCGAATTCGAAATTCGTTTAAATTCGATTCGATTATCAAGAATTTGTTTCGATTATAAGAATTCGAATTCGATTCAATTCGAGTCAAGTAAATCGAATACGAATCGAATACGGATTTATAATTTAAATTCGATTCGATTCGAAATTCGAATAATAATTATACATTTTTATTTATTATTTTTATATATAATACATATATGACTTTTATAAAGCTATACTATAAATTATTTTCAAAAATTTTTCCAAGTATTAAAGTTACCCATTACCAAACCCACTACATGACCCATAAGTAAAACCTAAATAACAAATCTATCAATAGATTTCTAACCGTAAAATTATTAACTTGTAATGTGGAGTGATTATTCCCGACTTCTCGTTTTGAATTTTAGACTTGTGGTACTTTATTTGAAACTTTTTAATGTGATATCGTGCTTTATGGCTGCTTTAAATTTTATGTTTCATTTTGATAGTTTTTTACATGCTTTAAAGAATCTGAATTAAATCGAATTTATTCGAATTCGATTCGAATTCGAAATTTTAATCGAAAACGAATCAAATACGAATTGGGTTTTTTATAATCGAATTCGAATCGAATACGAATTCAAGGAAAAATAAAAATTATTCGAACAATTCGATTCGAATAATTCGAAAATTCGATATCCGATTCGATGAACACCCCTATTGGAGACCCTCCTGAACTAATTGTTTACTTGATCTGCAGGGAGCTTCTGCATGCTTAGATAGTCTTTGGTATGCAGATAGTGGAGGCTCCAGGCACATGACTGGATGTAGAGCCCTATTCAAAGAATTCAAAACTCATGGAGGGAGTGATATATCTTTTGGTAACAATTCTAAGGGAAAGGTGTTGGGGTATGCAACAGCTCAGTCAGGAAAAGTCAAGTTTTAAAATATCAATCTCATTGACAATCTAAAGTTTAACCTCCTTAGTGTCTCACAAATGAGTGACAAAGGCTATGGGTCATTCTTTACTAAGGAGAGCTGCAAGATTGTCGGACCAGAAATGGTCAAAAAATTGAAGAAATAATAGCCAATAGAAAAACTCAACTTGTTGCTCAAAGAAGTGGCAATGTTTATAGTGTTGATTTGTCAAAAGAGAGGCCTATGACTGATGCCTGTCTATTCTCAGCTGCCTCTAACAAAGAGATAAAATTATGGTACAGAAGATTGGGGCACACAAATCTCAAGACAATCATTGCTTTGTCAAAACAAGGCCTTTTAAGAGGTCTTCCACAAAAATTGTTCACTTGTTCTGAGCATTGTGTTTCCTGTTTAAAAAGTAAACAACATAAAACCTCATACAAGTTCATTGAGGAGTCCAAAACAACCATGTGTTTGCAAATGTTGCACATGGATTTGTTTGGCCCAGTAAAAATCATGAGCTTGAAGAAGAAAAAATATTGTTTGGTCATTGTAGATGATTTTTCTAGGTTTACATAGACTTACTTCTTATATTCTAAAGATGAGACTGCAAGCATTTTGCAAGACTTTGTCAAACAGGTTGAAAAGTAATTTGACTTGCCAGTAAAAATCTTCAGAAGTGACAATGGAACATAGTTTAGAAACAAGGAGTTGGATGAGTTCTGTATGTCAAAAGGGATAGTAAGGCAGTACAGCATCCTAAGAACACCAGAGCAAAATGGGGTGGTTGAAAGGAAAAACAGAACTTTAATTGAAGCTGCCAGAACAATGCTTACAGATTCAGGTTTACCCTTAACTTTTTGGGCAAAAGATGTAAACACTGCTTGCTATGTGCAGAACTGATTTTTGATCAACTCCAGGCATCAAAAGACTGCCTATGAAACTCTGTACAAAATTAAACCACTGATCTCATATTTCAAAATCTTTGGTTGCCCATGTTTTATCTTAAACCTAAAAGATTCAATTTCAAAATTTGCAGCCAAAGTAGATTGTGGTTATCATTTGGGATACTCAACCACTGCCAAGGCCTATAAAGTGTTTAACTCAAGGACTAGGTGTGTGGAAGAGACTTTGAATGTAAGTTCAATGAACTTTCATCACTGAAAAAGCAAACCCTACTGAATTATTTGATCTTGATAAATTTACTTTTGAAGATGTGTCTGTCAAGACTAATCCTGCAGGTACACCACAATCTCCACCACAAGACTATGGATATGAAGTTGTAATTCCACAACACAAATTCACATCCATCACCAGAGCAGCAGATGTTCAAAATAGCTGTCAAAGCTTAACCACTGCTACATCAACAGTTGTTGATCAAAGTAGCCCTTTAACCTCTGCCACCACATCATCCACAACCACTGTTGATAAAAATCTGCCAACAGTGGATAAAATCAACATTGTGCCACACCCATTCCTCCTATTCCTCCACCTCCATTTCAAACAAATGTTGGATCATCAAAATCACCAACAGATGTTAGCTCAGATGATTCCCATCTGCAGCCTTCACCCTTCAATGCCATTGTTCCATACAAGGGAGATCTAATCTTCCTGAAGTCTCATCCACCATATCAAATCATTGGCAACATCAATGAAGGGGTTCTCACTAGAAGTCAATCCCAAAATATTTGTCTTTTTGCTGGCTTTCTATTACTCCATCAACCAATCAAGTACCAAGAGGCACTGAAAGACAACAGTTGGGTAGAAGCTATGGAAGAAGAGCTTCAACAGTTCAAGAAACAACAAGTACGGGAACTTGTACCACTGCAAGAGGGTGTAAGTGCTATTGGCATAAAGTGGGTCTTCAAAAAAAACTTACGAAAGGGGCATTGTTGTCAAGAATAAAGCTAGGCTTGTGGTTCAAGGCTTTATACAGGAAGAGGGCATTGACTATGATGAAACTTTTGCCCCTGTAGCAAGATTGGAAGTTATCAGACTATTCTTAGCCTTTGCTGTCGACCACAACATCAAGGTGTTTCAGATGGATATCAAATGTGCATTCCTCTATGGTAAGATTCAATAAGAGGTATATGTTTGTCAACCTCCTGGTTTTGAGGACCCATTTAATCCAAATTATGTCTACAAGCTAAACAAAGCTTTGTATGGCCTAAAACAAGCACCAAGGGCCTAGTACAAAACTCTTTCCACTTTTCTAATCTCTATTGGTTTCACAAGAGGTAAAATTGATTAAACACTATTTTTAAAATGGAGAGGAAAAGATTTGATGATTGTCCAAATTTATGTGCATGACATCATTTTTGGAAGCACATGTAATAAAATGTGTGAAGAGTTTAGCTGAGTTTGAGATGAGTGCAATGGGTTAACTACAGTGCTTTCTTAGTCTCCAAGTTAAGCAACTGCAAAATGGCACTTTCATTCATCAAAGTAAATATGCTAAAGAACTTTTAACCAAATTTGAGATGAATGATTGCAAACCATGTAGTACACCCATGGCAACCACCAAGATAGTCATGTCTGATGAGAAGGATGATTTGGTTGATCAAACCCTATATAGAAGCATGATTGGGTCTTTATTGTACCTAACTGCATCTAGGCCAGGCATCATGTTTGCAACATGTGTTTGTGCAAGATCCCAATCAGCCCCTAGAAGTCTAACCTCATTGCTGTGAAAAGGATATTCAGATACATAAAAAGTGCTCCCACACTTGGTATCTGGTACACAGCTGATGGAAATATCAAGCTTTCGGGTTTCTCAGACAAGGATTTTGCTCGATGTAACACAACAAGGAAGTCTACCTCAGGAGGGTGTCAATTCATAGGCAATTGCTTAGTTTCTTGTCAAAGCAAAAAGCAAGCAGCTATTTCCACATCCACTGCTGAAGCAGAATACATTGCTGCTGCAAGCTGTACAGCCCAACTGTTGTGGCTTCAAAATTTACTGCTGGATCTTGGTATAACTGATTTAAAGACACCTCTCATGTTGGATAGTCAAGCAGCTGAAAATATCATCAAAAATCCAGTTTCTCACTCAACCACCAAGCAAATTGACATCAGACATCACTTTGTGAGGGATTGCTATGAAAAAGGTTTGATTTCTCTTCATCATGTTCCAACTAAGGATCAGTGATGTGTGTAAAATGCAACATATAAATTACATCAAATAAGGCATAAAACTAACCCTTTTTTAGTACTAATATTGGAAAAAGAGTGTTTTTGTCTTCCTTTTGTATTTTCAGGATTAAATGAGCTCAAAAACGCAAAAGAAGCAAAAAGACAGCTAAATCCAACATAAATACAAGAAAAGGAACATTAGTGGATTGCCCGAACCCTCAACGGCACCTTCCAAAGCAAAATAGAGAAAACAGAAGGCTGAACACGCCCCGTGCTCAGCCAGCACGGGGCCGTGCCCAAGAAGCAGCAGAAAAGACAAACCTATAGAAGCTTCTATTGCCCACCACGGGCCGTGCTCAGCGGACACGGGGGCGTGTCGAAAGTACAGCAGGCGCATTTATTGTAATTGCGAATTACAATTAATGAGGAGAGAGAGTGTCAGACGGGAACGGGGCCGTGTCCAGCGGATACGGGGCCGTGTCCAGCTCTCTGTTCAGCCTATAAATAGGAGTGCTTGGATTCATTTCATCTCATCCCTTGGCACACCACCTCTCTCACACTTCATCCACCATCCACCACCATCACAACACCATCATCCACCACCATCATCCATTGTCCATCATAGAGTGTGTGAGTCGTCTCGGGATCCAAGATTGATCGTAAGAGTTCTTGACAATCAAGGCCATGTTTGCCTAAGTCTCTTACATCACTTGGTGAAGACAAAGTGTCTAGTATAATACTTTTTATTTCTAATCTTTTGCACTTTTTATTTGGTTTTGTATTAATGACTTTAATAACTAGTTACTTATGTTGAAGGTGATCTTTCCTTATCGTTTGTCCGTGGTGTCTTGGCATTATTTTACTGTCTATATAAAATAAAGGATTTTCACCATTCATATCTCCACGGTCTATATGGAGGTATGTTGGCTACCTGGTAGGGGGTTAAGGGAACGGTTTGGTAAAGGTCTTGCCATTGTTCAGCGTTTAGAGGTCCTGCAATGGACCTGGGTCAAATTTAGTAGGACCTCCTTCAATACTTCACGGTATTGGATGGCGGGGGTCCAAACTCTTTGATCCCCTTATAAGTTAACTACTATTAATACTATAACCCGGCTATTTAGGACTGTATACCTGCTGACTCAGACTACTTAGTCGAGGGTAACGTCACCGCCAAAAGCGGGGCCTACCACAATACTGCATTAATAACTTAATTCATTATCTTCCAATAATCCACCCCTTTAGGATTGTATCCCTGCTGACTCAAACTACTGGGGTGAGGGTAACGTCACCTTCAAAAGAGGGGCCTACTACAATAACTAAGATAATCTCTTAATTATGTGCAAAAGTGCGGAAATAATCAAAGGTTATACTAGATACGAGTCGGAACCAAGTGATTCATCTTGTCTATCTGTTTTTATTTTATTTTTATTTTCAGCATTTTAGTTAGTTTTTATTTTTCTTAGTTTAAAACATTTTTCTAAACTTTTATTTTGGTTAGACGTTGAGGATAAACCGGTATTAAAAGCTCTTGTGTCCTTGGACGACCTCGGTATCTTACCAACGCTATACTACACTCAACGATGGGTGCACTTGCCCATATGTGTGTTTAGTGTTAGTGAAATATCGTGTTTTATAAATTTAAAACTTGGCTAAAATAAGTGTTAAAAAGGGCTTAAAATATACACCTAAAATATACGACACTTCGCACGCATCAAGTTTTTGGCGCCGTTTCCGGGGACACAAGGATTTTAAGAAAGCTTAAAATCGACGGCCTAATAAGTTTTTTTTCAAAACCTTTTTAAAACGCGCGCACATTTTTCTGCATTTAGTTTAGTTTTGCATTTACAGTATCCTGTACACGGGGCCGTGTTCACTGAACACGGGGCCGTGCTGCAGATTTTTCATAAACGCCCAGTAACAGTAGCTTGAACACGGGTCGTGCTCACTGAACACGCCCCGTGCTCAACTCGATCAGTCAATTTAATTAAAACGCCCAGATACAGATTCTGAACACGGGGCCGTGTCCACTCAACACGGGGCCGTGTCCAGCCTCTGTTTCCGTTTTTATTTTTGTTTTCTGATCTCGAGACTCGGTTGTGGTCTGCTGAGTGATTCTTATGGATCAATACTCAGGAGGTTACAACTACACCTATGATGAGGATGATTATAGGGGTAATTATTGCACAAATTGTCGTAATACACGTTCAATTCAAGATAATCACTCGTACCAACCATCCAATTCATACACTTACTATGAGGAGCCCAGGTACGAACCATCAACTTCATACACATCCTATGAAGACCAAAGGTATGAACCTCCTCCCTCATACTCGTATTTTGATGAACCAAGGTATGAGCCTTCTTACTCATACTTTGAGGAACCAAGGTATGAGCCACCACCTTCATATGCTTATTATGAGGAACCTTGGCGTGAACAACCCACCTCATATGAGTATTATGAAGAACAAAATTACGAACCTTATCCATCATATGCTTACAATGAAGGGCAATGGTGTGAACCATCAACTTCATATGGGTATTATGAGGAACAAAGGGTCGAACAACCGGATTCAAGCTTAGAAAATAATGATTCTTTTTCTATAACCGAAGTGACCGATAGGATATTAGAACACATTAGAGTTATCGATCGGTGTATAAAAGAAGCTCGCGCAAGGGAAGAGGAGTCCCGCGCAAGAGAAGAATTAAAAAAGGAAGAGATAACTAAAAATGAAAAAATGGAAGAACAAATAAGTGAAAAACCGACACATGAGTTAAACAACGAAAAAGGTGAGTCCGACAACGTTAAAATCCAAGAAGAGTCTAATTTTGAAGAAATTCATCTCTTATCACATTCTTTCGAAAATCATTGTTTAGTACCCACTCATGCTAAGTTTCTAAAAGAATTAAACACTAACACTAAAATTGACGAAACGGTAAGTGTTAAGTTAACTAATGATCAAACTTCACTAATAAAAGAAGACCCATTTGAAATTAACATCACACCGGTTCCATGTTTCTTTCAAAATTCGTTTATTAGTAATGTCACAATCGATAAAGATCTTTGTGTTAACATAATGCCTAACTACCTTTTCGAAAAATTAAGTATTAGTGATTTTTCTCCACTTCAAATACCCATTTTTCTATCCAATCGGAAAATAATAAAATCAATCGGTATAGTTGAAGATGTCTTGGTTCAAACAAATCAAATGGTAATTCCAACAGACTTTGTCATCCTCGATGACGCTCCTCTAGTGTTGGGACGACCATTTGTAAAAACTTACGAAGCTTTGAAAAACCGGAAGTTCAATAATCTACCTCTTCAATTAGGGGCATTTAAAAGAAGTGTCGATCTCGAACGATCAATGAAATATCCATTCGGCAATAATGACCCCCTAATTGAAGATGAAGATGAGCCACCCGATACAAGTGAAGAGACTGACCACT
The DNA here is from genome assembly GCA_030545235.1 of Helianthus tuberosus. Classification (NCBI taxonomy): domain Eukaryota; kingdom Viridiplantae; phylum Streptophyta; class Magnoliopsida; order Asterales; family Asteraceae; genus Helianthus; species Helianthus tuberosus. The sequence continues at coordinate 86,835,890 of CM060433.1, forward strand.
TTGTTGAAGAAGAGGTCGCCATAGAACAAACTTTTAAAGTTCTTGATCGAAACGAGCAACCAAATAAGGAGTCTCCTAAAGACCCACCACTTGAGCTCAAAGAACTTCCAAAAGGTTTGGAATATGCTTTTCTAGACAAAGATGGTAAATTACCTGTAATTATTTCGTCTAAATTAGATAACCTAGAAAAAGAAAAACTAGTTAGTCTTTTGAAAAAACACAAAAATGCAATAGCTTGGAAACTTGTTGACATAAAAGGAATTAGTCCTTCTATGTGCACACACAAAATTTTGATGAATGATGACTACAAATCTGTCATACAACCACAACGTCGAGTAAATCCAAATGTTCAAGAAGTGGTTAAAAATGAAGTCATCAAATTACTTGACGCATGACTTATCTATCCTATTTCCGATAGTCCTTGGGTAAGTCCCGTCCAAGTAGTTCCAAAGAAAGGAGGTATGACGGTAATTACTAACGAAAAAAATGAATTAATACCAACAAGAACCGTCACAGGATGGAGAGTATGTATAGATTATAGACGATTAAATGAAGCAACAAGAAAGGATCATTTTCCTTTACCCTTCATTGATCAGATGTTAGAAAGATTATCCGGTCATAAATTTTACTGTTTCTTGGATGGTTTTTCAGGTTACTTTCAAATCCCGATAGCACCCGAAGACCAAGAAAAGACAACGTTCACATGTCCCTATGGAACTTTTGCTTATCAACGCATGCCGTTTGGTCTATGTAATGCCCCTGCAACATTCCAACGTTGCATGGTAGCCATTTTCCATGACATGATAGAAAAGACAATGGAAGTCTTCATGGACGACTTTTCTATCTTTGGGGATTCATACGACCAATGCCTCGATAACCTTGAACGAATGCTATCCCGATGTGAGGAAACTAACCTCGCCCTTAATTGGGAAAAATGCCATTTCATGGTAACGGAGGGAATAGTACTCGGTCACAAGATCTCAAGCGAAGGAATGGAGGTGGATCGAGCCAAAATAGATACCATTTCTAGGTTACCTCCTCCATCCTCCGTAAGAGCTATTAGAAGTTTCCTAGGGCATGCCGGATTTTATAGGAGGTTTATCAAAGACTTTTCAAAAATCTCAAGACCTCTAACAAAGTTACTTGAAAAAGATGCTCCTTTCATCTTTGACAAGGATTGCAATCAAGCATTTCTAACCCTAAAGGAAATGTTAGTCAATGCACCTATCATGATAGCACCTGATTGGAAATTTCCTTTCGAAATCATGTGCGATGCTAGTGACTTTGCAGTTGGAGCTGTCTTGGGACAGAGAAAAGAAAAGCATTTCCACCCAATATATTATGCTAGTAAAACACTTAACGATGCACAAGAAAATTACACAACAACTGAAAAAGAGTTACTAGCTGTGGTATTTGCTTTTGATAAATTTCGCTCTTATCTTGTTCTTTCTAAAACTATAGTCTACACAGACCATGCAGCCATTCGATATCTCTTTAAGAAGCAAGACGCAAAACCACGTTTGATTAGGTGGATTCTACTCCTCCAAGAATTCGACATTGAAATCAAAGACAAAAGAGGAGCAGAAAATACCGCAGCAGATCATCTTTCGCGCTTAGAAGACCCAGCTTTGGAGGCAACCAGGGGTGAGCAAATCAACGAAAAATTCCCAACTGAATCCCTGGAAATGGTGGAATTTAAGGAAGAGCCATGGTACGCCGACTTTGCCAACTACTTAGCTAGTGGAATAGTCGCAAAAGGATGGCCACATCATCAAAGAAAAAAATTCTTTGCCAATGTGAAACACTATTTTTGGGAAGATCCATATCTTTTCAAAATGTGTGCCGACCAACTCGTCAGACGATGCGTACATGGTAGTGAAGCCCGAAGAATTCTTCGCCATTGTCACGAAGGTCCATACGGAGGACATCATGGTGCTGCCAGTACCGCACGAAAGGTATTTGATTCAGGATTTTATTGGCCAACCATTTACAAAGATGCCCAAAATCTTGTAAAGACATGTGATGCTTGCCAAAGAACAGGTAGTATTTCTTCCAAAAACGAAATGCCACAAAATGGCATTCTTGTTTGTGAAATTTTTGATGTGTGGGGACTCGCCTTTATGGGACCTTTTCCACCATCGAAAGGAAACAAATACATACTTGTGGCAATAGATTACCTGTCTAAATGGGCCGAGGCCGAAGCACTTCCAACAAATGATGGAAGAGTAGTGGTAAGATTTCTGAAAAAATTATTCTCTCGTTTTGGCACACCCAAAGCTTTAATAAGTGATAGAGGTACCCATTTTTGTAATAATCAACTTGAAAATTTTTTAACAAGATATGGGGTCTATCACCGGGTTTCGACAGCTTATCACCCTCAAACAAACGGACAAGCCGAAGTGACCAATAGAGGGCTAAAACGAATACTTGAAAAAACCGTAGGGTTAAATAGAAAGGAATGGGCTGATAAATTAGATGATGCTTTATGGGCTTTTCGAACTGCTTATAAAACAACGATAGGTACAACCCCATATAAGCTAGTCTATGGAAAAAGTTGCCACTTGCCAGTAGAAATTGCACACAAAGCCTACTGGGCAATCAAAAATGTCAACTTAGATCTAGAATTTGCTGGTAAAAATCGATTTTGTCAAATAAATGAATTAGACGAACTTAGGAATTATGCATACTCAAACTCTGAGATTTATAAGGAAAGAATGAAAGATTGGCATGACAAACATATTAAACCTAATGAATTTCGGGTAGGAGATTTAGTTCTTTTGTTTAATTCACGACTTCGATTGTTTCCTGGTAAATTAAAGTCTAGGTGGTCAGGACCTTTTTCCGTCACCCATATTTTTCCACACGGTGCAGTGGAAATTAAACCTCGAAATGGGTCACCATTTAAAGTCAATGGCTAACGGCTAAAACTCTATCAAGGATTTATTGAGGATGAGGAAGAAGAGATCTCGCTTCAAACCGTGGAAGAGTAAAAACATCATGCCTGGTAAGTTACGAACAATTGAGGCGGCAAAATAAAGCGGTAAGTTTTCTAAACCATAGCTTATAGGAGAAAGGGGCACTCACACGCGCACGAAAAAAAAAAAAAGGCTCGGCACGAGGCCGTGTCCGCTGGACACGGGGCCGTGTTCGCGCTGCAGACGGGATAAAACCCCTTTTTCAAAACAGTTTCTTCATTCCACACGCCCCGTTTCCCCACAAAAGCTCTGGTTCCAGGCGATTTCTCGCGAAATTCCAACGTCTCTTACCGATCTAACAGCGTCAAGGTATGATTCTGTCACTCGTAGTAGTTAGATTAGTCACTTGCATGTAGTTAATACACCACAAATTTGGGGAAAAAACTAGCGTTCTTGATGTTCATTCGGATCGAACCTAAAATTTTTACCTAAATCTGTTTGCATTTAGTTAGATTAGTGTTAAGGGAAGTAAATACACTTGTATTGTTCATAGATTCACCCGATTTCTTACAAAGACCCCAAACCCTTGTTCTTGAACCGAAAAAGATAAAATTAATAGGGTAAACGGGTTATTTTGGGAAAAACGGAACTTAGGGTTTCATTTTCGGGGGAAACCGCACCTATTGGTTCAAAAAATTTCAAGTTTTCGAAACCGGGTCGAAAAATGGGATTTTTGAGTAACAGACCCCTGGACACGGGGCCGTGTCCGCTGGGCACGGGGACGTGTCCAGCCCGCTGTTTGCAGTTTTTTTTCCGAAAATATTTCTGTTTCATGCTAACTTTTGGAGTATTCTTGTAGATGGCCAAGAAGTTTACTAGATTCAACGCCAATGAGCTAGATGCAAGAGCCCGATACGAGCTTCTTCAAACAAGACCGGAGGAATACCCGAGGCAGGCATGCACAGAACTACTAACCATGGTGAATCAAATTGACCGTTTCAACAACATTGTCACGGGACCGCTCAGAGTCGCGCTAACAACCCGACTCCGTTCCGTCCATGAATGCACCTTGGAATTCTATAGCACCTTTGCATTCACTTCAAGGTGCGACCCGTTCGATGAAGACGGGGTGTCATTTAGGTGTGGCGGAACGAGGTATTCGACCTCAATGGCACAATTTGGAGCGATTATCGGGTTGTATGCGGAAGAGGATGCAGGAAACGAAGAAAATACAGGGGGATTGAGAGAGATCGAAGACAACGAGCGCCAAGCCATGTGGGCTCAGATTGGGGAAGGGTTCTACAATCCGAGCAGCACTAAGAGTACCAAGTTGAGGGATCCGCTTTACAGATACATTCATAGGCTCCTCGGCTACTCTCTTAGCCAAAGGCATGACAGTGGTGGCGTCGTTGGGTTAAGAGATTTACTTGTCCTCCATTGCATTCACAACCGCAGGCCACTCGATGTTCCGTTCCTCATGCTCCGAAACATGCATCACAACCGCCTTGCTAGTGCACCAACTCCTATTTTCTTCGGGGGATGGGTGTACCGTCTCTTCAAGCACTTCACCCGCATTCCAAGGTCATTTGAGAGGAGCCCATGGACGGGAACGGTGGATATTCACATATGCCGCTCAATGAACCTGGTTTATGAGGCAGAAGACGGGATGATAACCTTTCAAAGGATGCAAGGTCATGCATGGAACCCGCAAGAAGCACTTGTCCTCCCAGCACCGCAACATCATCAGTACCAATACCCACCCCACGGTGATCCGGGCCAATCATCCTCCTCGGGAGGCAGTTTTCCTAATTTTCAAAGTTTGCATGATTTGTTGCAGGAAAACCTCATGTGTACTCGGAACACCTATAACATGGCGAGCAACACCTACCACCGGGTCGGAGCTATCGAGAGAAACCTATCTGAGATACAAGACGATGTCGGATACATATGAGACCACATTGAACGCCGTGGAGGGGATGACGATGATGATGACGATGATGATGCCATGGAGTAGGCGGGAGGAGAATAGGAGGAAGCGGTTGATTGGTGGCTCCCCAGGTTAACCCTTTGCAATCTTGAACAATTGATGGCCTGCGTGCCAAGTGTTAGACAATTTACTTTTCCTAACTATTTTCTGCATTTTATTTTTCTTACTTTATGCGTGGAACAATTAACTTTGGTAATGTAGGATGTTGGTATTGCTTGGTGTGGTATTAAGTGTTGGAACAGGTACAAACCAAGGCTTAGGGTGTTAAGCCTCAGCACCTATAGGGCTAGGATGGAAAAACCGGAGGAAGAAACCTGTTTTTCAGGCTTTCAGACTGTCCACACGGGGACGTGTCCAGCCAACACGCCCCCGTGCTCACCTCCTAGACCTGCTGTTCTGCAAAAATTTTGTCAGACACGTGGCCGTGTTCAGTGGACACGGGGCCGTGTCCACCTTCTGTAAGTTCTTGTTACTGGCACCTGAACACGGGGTGGTGCCCACTCTACACGGGGCCGTGTTCAGTGCCCAGTAACACAAATTTTTGCTTTTTAAACACTATTTTACACATCTAATCAACCTAAAAATTTATTTTTGGGACACATTGAGGACAATGTGTAATTTAAGTGTGGGGGGGATGCTAAAACCTTGAATTTTGCAAGTCCTAAATACAAGCCTTACACAAAACTCTATTGGAACCGCTAATCACCCCAAATTTTTTCAAAAATTTCAATTTTTTTTACTTGTCTAGGTTTAACTCGGGAAATTCAAGCTCTCAAAAAGGTTATATTTTTACAAATTTACAACCGATAGCGTAGTGATAAAAAGAACCAACATAAGAAAATTATGAAAAGGCATGACAAACTTATTTAAAATTTGATTATGTATACTTGATCACATAAAAACCCATTCCCACAAAAGTGAGTTTTGAGCCTTTATTGAGCACACAATTCCATATCATTTGACTAAATGCTCATTTTTCGTTTCTTGTGTGAATAGCCGCTTGGTTCTTACGACTCTAGAACTTGCCATGACAATACATTCCCGGTCCTTATCAACTTAAACCCGAGTAAGTAAATGATAGAGGCATTAGGACTAACCTTTTTCATTTCTACACCATTATTTTTCTTTTTCTTTTTCCACCTACCCAAAAAAATCCCCCTAGTTAGCCCCTTTGAGCCTAAACCTTTTCGTTTCATCACCCAAAACAAAAACCCTTTCACCCACCAAAACCTTTTTCATTTTTAACCCTTTATTTTAGTAACAAGTTCGGTTCTTCGTGAAAAAAAAAAAAAAAAAAAATGAAGCAAAAAGAAAATAAACAAACAAAGTAATCAAAAATAACTTTGTTTGAATAAAAGCTTCATCAAAAATAAAAAGTTGCAAAAATACGAAAACCGACACTTGTTACGCTTTTTAGCCCTTTTTCTACTAACCACTAACCCAACCACCTACCTTTAACCCTAGCCAACCCTTAACCCACAAAGTCCTCTTGATATCTACAAAGGTATAAAAGTTAAAAAGGAGGAGGATTGATTTCTTGGCAAGCCTATGGTAGGAATAAGTTCCAGGACCGCTCTCGAGTGATTCACTAAAAATACACCTTCGGCCGAGTGTGAGTGATTTCCCCGCGAGGTATGTGAACTTGTATATAAATAGAATTTTAAAAAGGCATGTTATGCCCAAATAAGTAATTCCTTTTATGAACAGTTCTAAATAAATCATTACGAATAGGAGTGTAAATAAATAAAAATAAAACCCCAAAAAGATCTTGGAAATCCCGACACTCTATGACAAGCCCAAAACCTTCTCTTCTACCTATTCCATTTGGGAGTGTAAGCCACATATTAAAGAGTTTTGCTTGAGGACAAGCAAAAGTTCAAATGTGGGGGTATTTGATGTGTGTAAAATGCAACATATAAATTACATCAAATAAGGCATAAAACTAACCCTTTTTTAGTACTAATATTGGAAAAAGAGTGTTTTTGTCTTCCTTTTGTATTTTCAGGATTAAATGAGCTCAAAAACGCAAAAGAAGCAAAAAGACAGCTAAATCCAACATAAATACAAGAAAAGGAACATTAGTGGATTGCCCGAACCCTCAACGGCACCTTCCAAAGCAAAATAGAGAAAACAGAAGGCTGAACACGCCCCGTGCTCAGCCAGCACGGGGCCGTGCCCAAGAAGCAGCAGAAAAGACAAACCTATAGAAGCTTCTATTGCCCACCACGGGCCGTGCTCAGCGGACACGGGGGCGTGTCGAAAGTACAGCAGGCGCATTTATTGTAATTGCGAATTACAATTAATGAGGAGAGAGAGTGTCAGACGGGCACGGGGCCGTGTCCAGCGGATACGGGGCCGTGTCCAGCTCTCTGTTCAGCCTATAAATAGGAGTGCTTGGATTCATTTCATCTCATCCCTTGGCACACCACCTCTCTCACACTTCATCCACCACCCACCACCATCACAACACCATCATCCACCACCATCATCCATTGTCCATCATAGAGTGTGTGAGTCGTCTCGGGATCCAAGATTGATCGTAAGAGTTCTTGACAATCAAGGCCATGTTTGCCTAAGTCTCTTACATCACTTGGTGAAGACAAAGTGTCTAGTATAATACTTTTTATTTCTAATCTTTTGCACTTTTTATTTGGTTTTGTATTAATGACTTTAATAACTAGTTACTTATGTTGAAGGTGATCTTTCCTTATCGTTTGTCCGTGGTGTCTTGGCATTATTTTACTGTCTATATAAAATAAAGGATTTTCACCATTCATATCTCCACGGTCTATATGGAGGTATGTTGGCTACCTGGTAGGGGGTTAAGGGAACGGTTTGGTAAAGGTCTTGCCATTGTTCAGCGTTTAGAGGTCCTGCAATGGACCTGGGTCAAATTTAGTAGGACCTCCTTCAATACTTCACGGTATTGGATGGCGGGGGTCCAAACTCTTTGATCCCCTCATAAGTTAACTACTATTAATACTATAACCCGGCTATTTAGGACTGTATCCCTGCTGACTCAGACTACTTAGTCGAGGGTAACGTCACCGCCAAAAGCGGGGCCTACCACAATACTGCATTAATAACTTAATTCATTATCTTCCAATAATCCACCCCTTTAGGATTGTATCCCTGCTGACTCAAACTACTGGGGTGAGGGTAACGTCACCTTCAAAAGAGGGGCCTACTACAATAACTAAGATAATCTCTTAATTATGTGCAAAAGTGCGGAAATAATCAAAGGTTATACTAGATACGAGTCGGAACCAAGTGATTCATCTTGTCTATCTGTTTTTATTTTATTTTTATTTTCAGCATTTTAGTTAGTTTTTATTTTTCTTAGTTTAAAACATTTTTCTAAACTTTTATTTTGGTTAGACGTTGAGGATAAACCGGTATTAAAAGCTCTTGTGTCCTTGGACGACCTCGGTATCTTACCAACGCTATACTACACTCAACGATGGGTGCACTTGCCCATATGTGTGTTTAGTGTTAGTGAAATATCGTGTTTTATAAATTTAAAACTTGGCTAAAATAAGTGTTAAAAAGGGCTTAAAATATACACCTAAAATATACGACACTTCGCACGCATCAATCAGCTAGCAGATGTGCTAACAATAGCATTAGACACATCCACCTTTGAAAGCTTAATTTCTAGAATTGGCATGCTTAACATGGAATAACAAGCAAAATCTTGTTTTTCTATGAATAAAAAGCTTTAAAATGTTTTCAGAAAATCAAAAATTCATTCTTAAAAATAGTTAAAATGAAATTTTCATTAATCCTTAAAAGTCTGCTATAACCACTGATTGGTTTAAACATCTGAGTGTTGTAAAGTATCCACTGCTGAAAGACAACCTTTGTTCCCTCATTTCTCTTGTTGTCCACTATTGACCAAACATCAGTGTTTCAACCACTGATGTCTATCTACTGATAGTTAAAATCAGCCACTGTTCTCATTATTCACTGTTCCCAACCACTTATATTGTCCATCAGTGGTTTCCAAACAACTGTCTTCCACTTTCCATCAGAGGTTGCCATGTGGACAGTTCTTAGCCGTCCGATCTTTGAAACCGCTGCCACGTCAGCATTCACTTTTTCACTCACATAAAACCCTGATAAAACCCCAAACAGAGTTTTCATTGCCGTATCAAATTAACAAATTCTTCAAAGCGGTTTCCATCTCATATTCTTCTCTTTAGTTCATGATTTCTCAAAATCACCATGGCTCTCGTCCTTAAACATCCAGACAATTATCTTTGTACACTTGAGAAAACAAGCAAAAAAAAAAAAAAGATTTCCACTCCATCATCGACGTTCTTTCATCACCAAAGTATAAAACTTTGTTGACTTGCAACACTCCCATCTACCCAAATACCCTACGCGAATTATGGGCTAATGCTAACCTTGAAGTTCAAGATAAAAAGCCTTGGGCCATTACATCAAAAGTAGGAGAAATTTTGGTACAAATCACACCACAAACGATCTCAGAGGTTTTTCAGACAAATGATATAGCTGGTAAAACTTCTTTCACTAAAAGTGAGTATCAAGTAGACTTGACCGAAAGAGGGTATGATGGGCAATTGTCAAAACCAACAATGTAGAAAGGAAATTTCCCACCACCCATGAAATTTATGTTTCATACATTGCTCATATGTGTTTCAAACAAAACAACTGCTTTCAATGAAATTCCTTTAAAAATTCAATACTTGGGGTATGTTATTTAGATAAACACTGATTTCAATTACTCCCAGACATTGTTTGCTGATTTGGTCAATAATTTGAATAATGTTAAAGAAAAGAAGCCACAGGCTTTCTTATTGTTTCCTAGGTTTTTGGTTATTACTTACAACAGAAAATACCAAAAGAAAATGCACAAGTACTTGTGCAAGGTGCACCTTTTCAAATAAACAGTTTATCATCTGAAAATTTTACTCGCCTTATGGCAAAAGAGTCAAAAGGTTCCAAAACACAAGCAGGAGAGTCTAAGCAAACTTTATATGCGTCCACATCTGCTCCTCAGACTTCAGCTGCTGAGCCCACTGCTCTTGGTGACCACAGCAGCACAACCACTGTTGTGCAACCCCCACCAACAATTCTCAAAAAGACCAAGAAAAAATCCAAAAAGCCCACCAAACCCACTAAAAAGGGTCTTCTGGAAGATGAGATCCCAGACGTTAACCCAGTGACAACACAAATGTCACCAATAACCACTGTTGCTACTTCCTCACAATAGCTGGAAAGATCTCCACCTAAAGCCTCAACTCCTCCTGCTTCCTCACAAAAGGAACAGGTTATAAGCACAGGGACACCACATCATGAAGTATTATCCTCACTTGAGAATATGCTTAATAGCCCTTCTCACTGGGAAAACTCTCTTTTAAGTCCTATCCCCTCATCTCAAATTCCACCATCCATCATACCTCTATTTGATGCCATTGAGCTTCAGACTCAAAACAGCCCTTCTCAATCACACATTAAAGAGAGTACAACCTCAACAATGACTGTGTCTGAATCCCCTCAATTGGTTATCCCACAAACAGCTGAGAAGGTTACACCACTGGAATTTTATAAAATTCCTGTTGGTAGTTCAAGTGGAGCAGCTACTACAGATGTTGGATCCACTTATCTACATCTGGACAGTCGTTTCATAAGTCAGACTCCCTTAAAGGCAACCACTGTTGATGCTATCAAGGTATCCACTGGTATGTTCAGGTTAACCACTGGTGAGATTTCCAAGGTAACTATTGCAGAGGGAGGTCTCCAGCACCAAGACAAAGGGGCATTAGTTGATGAACCATTGGAGACTCCTCCTGGTCTAACAGGTGATACAACTACTACTGGTAGGAAATCAGATGATCCCATTCATTTGGGTGATGGTTTAAAATATCAAGATTTGACAGAGAGGGTCTCTACCATGGAAAAATCTGTTACAAAAATGAATGACTCTATTCAATTTTTGGTTCAAGCTTCCAAAAGTCAACCTACTCTACAACAATATTCCCAAGAGCTCTGGAATGCTATTCAACCAATCATTACTGCTCAAAGGGAACTTGCAGAAACTCAACATAACCATTAAATGGCACTAATCAGGAATATGGTCGATGCAAGATACAAGGATACTCAGGCTGAAATCAAGGCTATTAAAGAGGCCTTGATCAAAATGACTGGCACTACCCCTGCACCTATCTACAAAGATGATGATCAAGATGATCAAGATGATGCCAAAAGGGGAGAAACATGACATGAAGAAGTTTGGCAGACCTACTCCAAGGCAAACGCCAACCCAAAAGCTAGATCCAGAAAAGAAGTCTTCTACAACCACTGATGAAACATCTGTCAAAGAAAAGAAAAAGGGAATTGATGAGACCCTAAACATTCTAGCAGATGAAGTGGCTACAAACAAAAAGACTGTTCAAAACCAAAATGAAACAAAGGAAAGGGAGTAGAGAAAGGAACAAAAGGCAATGAAAGAATGGAAAATCAAAACAAAGGGTCTTGGAACTTCAGAAAGAAGAAAATCCCATAAACACAATAAACCACCACTTGCCACATATCCAAAATCACCCTTACTACCAAAATCAACCACTGATGGTCCCAAAACCACTGCTGGTGTTAAAAGGCCATCCACTGCTACACCCAAACCAACACCACCACCATAAAAACAACCTGCCAAAAAGCCTAAACAAAACCATCCCCACCAAAACCATCCTCACCAATACCATCCAACACTGCAACAAATGTTGACACTTCAACAGTTGTTATGACAACAGTGGTTGAAACACTAGTTGTTTCAACAGTTGTTGTTAATCAACCATCCACCACTTTCTAATTCCCTTCCCAAGCTATACTCATTCCTATTTCCAAATCTCCAACAAAAGCCCTTCTCCTAAAAAGGTTTACAGAAGAAAAAGAAAGTTTCAAGTGAATGATGATGATATTCCTGCACCTACTCCTATATTATCTTCACCTTTCATTCAAACTAACCCTGAACCATTCATTCCTCCACCATCACCATCACCATCATCAAACCCACTTGTTAACCCACAAATACTTGAAGGACATGATCCTTCAAGAGCCATCCCATTGGCTGTGAATTATCCTCTGGAATTGCATGCAGTAAAAGATGAAATGAGGCAATTCTATAATGTGGATGTTCCTGCTAAAAGAAAATTCCCATCCCTTCAAGGTTTCAGACCTCCAAAGAACATGGAAGAGTATCTGAAACTCAAAGCCAGGAAAGCTGAATTGCATACTAAATATGAAGGTCAAGGGTAAGGTGATAACAACATCTCAAGTTGAATGCAGTATGGGCTTAGTAAAGTCAAGAAATTGGAAGACTATGCAAGAGACTTAAGCAAAGAGATGCCAAATTTACCACCAAATGTTGATTTAAAGAAAAAGCTGAGGAAAGATCTCTTAGAGCTTATTATGAGAGAAAAGTTTTATCCTGCCAAAGTTGAACAATTTAAAGACTGTCCACTCATAGCTCTCAAAGCATAAATCAACCGAATTGAAAAGGTAAAGAATGATCCTTAGATGAAGAGATCTTCACCAGACTGGAACAAGTATAAGAAGACCATTGCAGAACTCACCTTAGAATACAAGAGGAAGAAAGCTGAGTTAGTTGCTGCTAATTATGGATCAGCAAAGACCATCTCAAAATGGTCCAGGCAGTATACAGATATGGTCTATGATAAGCTGGAAAAACTAAGAGAGACAGATCCTACAGCACCAAAGAAACCAGCATACAAAAGCAAAACCACTGATGAGCCAAAGCAGCAGACCCTCTCTCTAAAAACACTGTTCACATCATCTGACTTATCCACCATTGCCTTAAATCAAAGAAAAAGGTAAAAGCAGATAGATGAGGAAGATACACAGAGAGAAGCTGATATCATGAAAGAGGCCATCAAGCAGATGATTGAAGAGAATCCTAACTCACTAAAGCTACACGAAACTGCCAAAAGGTTAATGAGCAGGCCTCCATCACCAAACTCTCATCAAACAAAATATCTCCCAAGAAATCCATTGAACTCAAAAATACTAAAGTGGAATTCTGATAAAAAGACCAATGTATTGACTCTGCTCAAGTCCAATGGAAAAGTTGATCACATTTCAAGGGAGGATGCATTAGGTCTGGATGCAGCTGATATGCTAGATCTTTTAGTCCTTCAACTTTGCAAGGATGAGGATGATGAAGACTCCATGAACTTTGAATTACAATTCAAAGGGCAAATCAGGGAGAAGTTAATGAGAGAATAAAGATAAAAAATAAAGAAGTGTTTTGGCATCATCTGTTCTAGGAGGAGATTGTTGGCCCATGCAATCAAGCCAGAAGAACAGATAATATGAAAAGCCAAAACTGGTTCTCAATAGTTGATCACAATAAGAAGTGCATGTCCTAGACTTTCTCCAATGATAGTGGTTATCTATCAGCTGATGACTCTAAGTGCTAATCTTCACAACTACTGTTAGTCAAAGAACTGCTAAAGTATAAAGACTGAAGCCCTAACTACTGTTGTCTCTCAAGTACTAATGAAGAATAAAGCACTGCTGACTCAAGGTCTGATCACCCTTTGAAGAAAGCATTGATCCTCAACATCAGTGCTTAGGCAACAATAGTGGGAAGCTACATCAATGTTTATGTACTCATTGTTTATTATATCAGTGTTTTCACCTATCAGTGGTTAGAGTTTATTAGTTTGTTAGATGTCACTTTCAAGTTGATGTCAGCCAAGATGCTCAGTGATTTGGGATGTGCTATAAATAGAACAGTACCTATACTATTCTATTAGCTCTTTTGCACCAAGCCATCATGTACGAACAAATCAGTGAGCTCAGGCTAACGGGGAGTCTAGTGTTGCATGCATGCATAGTTGAAGTTTTTAATTGATACAATCTTTCGACTAATGAAATCATGTTTGCTGAAAACTATTCTTCTTTGATTGTGTTCTAAAGTTTATTTCCATTTCCGCTGCACATTAGTCTCTGTTTCATCTTCCATTTCTGTTAAACAACACAATCTGAAGAAACTCAGATCCTAACATATATCGACTTAATCGCCGGGCCAATGGCGAATGGGTTATTAGTTAAATAGCGCTACTAGGTTTGACAAGCCTCACACCGTGCCATAGATGACAGGAGTGGACTAATATACTTGGGCACTTGGTCAATGATGATAGAAAATGACTCGAGGCACTCAACATAACTACAATCAGTAGTAGGTATGGTACGGGTCTAGTGGTTTAAAATAGTGGGGTCGCTCCCCATGGCATGTTTTTATAAAGAACAAAGGAACTTAACAACTTATGGTTTTTGGAACAACACTAAAACGGAATAACAGTGAACTCGCCAACTTTATGTTGACACATTACTACATTCTTTGCAGGTCGTTAGGTACATGGCTGGAGCTTGCACGAGGAGTGGACGTTGTGGCAAGGAACCAACTGTTGGGTTCCTACTAATAAATGTTATGATTTTTAAATTGCTTTATGGGTTTTAAACTTTATACATCGGCTAACGTTTAAACTGGGTTTTGGGATATTATTTTTGTGAACACTAAAGGTTTTGGATTGTGGTGGTTTTACTTTATTTTACTTATCATTCGGTATGATTAGTGGTATGATCCTGGCCAGTCACATGCCTCTTGGTGATACTCCGCTTGTGGATTTTTGAGGGTGTGACAGATTGGTATCAGAGCCATTGGTTATAGTGAACTTGGTTTTAAAAAGGGAAAATATTGTTGACAAAAAACAGACTATAACCTGCTCAGTGCTCAACGATCCACAACGACGCTTCGCTCCACGTGCAAGGCTCAACACTTTAGGTGGTATGATTTATGTTTATATTTCCTACCTGCTAGTTTACTTTTACATGGTGTGTTACTTGTGGTGTGCCTAGTTAGGATAGTTGCATGGTGTTTATTAGCCCTAATGTGTTCTCTTTGACATTCAACCACTTGCATGAAACCTTATGTGCACACTCTCTTCTGTCATTTTGTTTGCACCTCTACGTCATCGTTCTCACCTGTCTTTTCTGGACGTGAAGATCATGAGTGGACACGGTAGAGGACGTGGTGTTATTATCAACTTGACAAAGGACGAGTTAATAGCCCTAATTGATGCTCGGGTTACGGAGGCTTTAGCAGCCCAACCAGGAGGTCAACCTAGACTCACCCAATCCCGGGTTTGCACCTTCAAGGCATTCTTGGAATGCAAACCTGACTCATTCGACGGCACTGAAGGAGAAATAGGTCTTCTACACTAGATCAGAAGGATCGAGTCTTCTTTTGAAGAATGTGAAAGCCCTGCCAGCAAATGAGTGGAGTACGCTACAAGCATATTACAAGGAAAAGCACTTTCCTGGTGGAACGCGCAAGTTCAGATGCTCGGATTGACTGATGAAAATGCCACTCCTTGGAGCGACTTTAAAGAATTGATCAAGGGAGAGTTCTGTCACAGGGATGACATTCAGAAGCTCGAAGTAGAGTACTACGGTTTAAAGATGGATGGATCAGAAATTGAGGCGTACACAAAAAGGTCCAATGACTTACCTGCCGTATGTCCTAACTTGTCACAGCCTGCCTACAAGCGAGTTGAGCTCTATCTCAGAGGCTTAGTTCTGGAAATCTGAGGCTCAATAATTTCGGCCAGTCTACCCACGGTCCAGCAAGTCATCCGTTTGGCGCACCAGCTCACCAATCAGGCAATGGAAGACAGCGAGCTGCACAAGCGTAACTGTGTTACTTCTAACGCTTTTGGTAACAACAAGCGCAAGTGGAAGGGTTAGCAAAACAAGGAATTCGGCTCTATGCAACCTCAAGTGCAGCAGATAAAGTTCGAGGATGACAAGAACCCCATTCAATTAGTCCTAGCCAGCCAAAAACAGAGTGGTTACCTGGCAAAGGGATCTATGTGCAAGACATGTAATCATTATCACCTCAGGTAGTGTATGAAGAACCATTGTCGACGATGCAATAAATTGGGTCATGCAACTAAGGACTGCAGAGGGCCACACCCAACTGAGCAGCAGCAACAACAAAGGAAAAATTGATGATGCTATCAGTGCGGAGCTTTAGGGCATATGAGAAAGGATTGTCCCCAACTGAATCGGAACCGTAACAATAATGATCAAGACGTAGACTATGGAGACAACAATATAAGGGGAAGAGCCTTTGTGGTAGGTGCTGGTGAAGCATGGAACGACCCCAACGTGGTGATAGGTAAGTTTCTACTGGTCGACTACTTTGTTTTTGTATTATTTGATTCGGGAACCGATACTAGTTATGTGTCCTTAAGGGTTAGTCAGATGCTCAAGCCTACCCCAATCCCTCTGAACTTTAAGCATGTTGTAGAACTAGCGAATGGTAAAAATCTTGAGGCCACACACATAGTTAAGGGTTGTAACCTCACTCTAACCGGCCATACTTTCCTTATCGATATTATCCCCATCGTTCTCGGTAGTTTCAAAGTTGTCATTGGGATGGACTGGTTATCCCAACACCGAGCGGAAATAGACTGCAAGGAGAAGATTGTCCGCATTCCACATCCTAGCGATGAACCTCTCACTATTCATTGTGACAAGAGTGGTGCTGGTGTGGGCATCATCTCGTTCCTTAAAGCCCAAAAGTTTTTGCGAAAGGTTTACACTACTGTCTTAGCTCTTGTTACTGACACCCAAGCAAAAGAGAAGAAGATTGAAGACATTCCTATCGTACGTGACCTTCCTGAGGCATTCTCTGAGGAATTACTTGGCCTTCCTCCTCATCGCCAAGTCGAGTTTCGAATCGAGCTAACTCCTGGAGCGGTACCTATAGCCCGTGCACTTTATCGTTTAGCCCCAACTGGAGTGGGAGAGTTGTCCACACCATTACTGGATCTACTGGCCTGCACCCCGAACTTCAACTGAGAACCGTCAATCACTAGGTCTGACAGGTTACTATCGTAGGTTCATTCGAGACTTCTTGAAGATTGTGCAGCCTCTTACAACTCCAACCCAGAAGTGTGTCACCTACCGGTGGGGTGATGCTCAGGAATCCGTGTTTCAACAGTTGAAGGTAAAACTCTGTAGTGCACCCATTCTTTCGTTACTAGAAGGCACAGACAATTTCATTGTTCATTGTGACGTATCTATTCTAGGACTTTGCTGGGTATTGATGCAATGTGAGAAAGTCATTGCTTACGCATCACGCTTACTCAAGGTTCACGAAAGGACTACACTACCCATGATTTAGAGTTGGGAGCAGTAGTGTTCGCACTTAAGATATGGAGACATTACTTGTACGGTACCAAGTGCACCATCTACACCGATCACAAGAGTCTCCAGCATATCTTTGATCCGAAGGAGTTGAACATGCGACAGCGTCAATGGGTAGAACTCCTCAATGACTACGACTGTGCGATTAAGCATCATCCATGTAAGGCCAACGTTGTGGCTGATACCCTCAGTCGGAAGGAACCAAAACCTAAGCATGTACGTGCGTTACGACTTACTATCCACTTTAGTCTTTCTACCCAAATCCGTGATGCACATGTTGAAGCACCGAAGGGAGAGAACCTCAAAGCTGAGTCCCTGCGGGGCATAGAAAAGCGACTTGAAGTTAAGCAAGACGGTACTTACTATTTCATGGATCGTATATGGGTTCCATTCTATGGAAACCTACGAGAGATTGTGATGGACGAAGCACACAAGTCCCTTTGCTCGGTGCATCCTGGTTCAGACAAGATGTACCAAGATCTCAAGACTTTGTACTGGTGGCCCCACATGAAAGCTAACATATCGACCTATGTTAGTAAATGCTTGACCTGTGCTAGGGTTAAGATTGAATATCAGAAGCCATCAGGACTACCGCAACAACCAGAGATCCCAACGTGGAAATGGGAGCAAATTTTCATGGATTTTGTCACTAGCCTACTTAGATCTCAGCGAGGAAACGACACTATCTGGGTGATCGTGGATCGACTGACTAAGTATGTACACTTTCTGGCAATCAAGGAAACCGACAAGTTTTCTACACTCGCAGACATCTATCTGAAGGAAGTAGTCGCTAGGCACGGAGTGTCAACCTCTATCATTTTTGATCGTGACCCGCGCTTTGCATCTGATTTGTGGCAGGCGAAGCACAAATCCTTTGGCTCACGTCTAGACATGAGCACAGCTTATCACCCACAGACGCATGGGCAAACTGAATGCACCATCCAGACTCTTGAAGACATGCTTCGAGCATGTGTTATCGACTTTGGTAACGGCTGGGAAAGACATCTGCCTATGGTGGAGTTTTCTTACAACAATAGTTACCACACCAGCATCAAGGCTACTCCATTCGAGGCTTTATACGAACGGAAATGTTGATCACCTCTATGCTGGGCAGAAGTTGGCGACAACCAAATCACTGGCCCAGAACTCGTTCTCGACATAACGAAAAAGATTGCCCAAATCCGACAACGAATGGCGGTAGCTCATGACCGTCAGAAAAGCTACGCTGATAAGCGTAGGAAAGCTCTTGAGTTCCAGGTTGGGGATCAAGTGCTACTCAAAGTCTCACCTTGGAAAGGTGTGGTTCACTTTGGCAGATGGGGCAAGCTTAATCCGCGATATATCGGACCCTTCGAGATCACTGAGAAAATCTGCAAGTTAGCGTACAGACCGAATTTACCGAAGAACTCGGTGGTGTTCACAATGTCTTTAACGTGTCAAATCTGAAGAAGTGTTGGCCAGATGAGACCCTATTTGTTCCTCTCAAGGAACTCACTATCGACGACCAGTTGCGTTTCATCGAGGAACCGGTGGAAATTATGGACCGGGAAATCAAGACTCTTAAAGGTAGCAAGATACCCATTGTTTGAGTTCATTGGAACTCCCTTTGTGGCCCAGAGTTTACCTGGGAACGAGATATAACTTTTCAGGCCTTATACTTTGATATAACTTACATGTACGATCATTTGAATAGTTGTTATGTGTTGATTGATTGAATGAAACAATTATGCGGATGTTATATGTGTATAGGTTGTGAATGTTGTAAGCATGCATGTATAATCTAAGTCTTTTCGCAAAAAGCCTTCACACCGCACACCCGCTCGATGCGTACACCTGTTCTCGGCTCAACCCTCTTCCATTTAGATGCTTTGGGCTCTCGGCCCAATCCCTTCTCGACCCAAAATCTTCTCGAACCTAAGCTGGGCTCGGCCCGTTATGTGCACACACACACACACGTTTTGTGTATGGTTTCTCATAATATGCAAAACACACAAGAACTTCAAAATCCTAAACTTCATCCTGCTCTCCTTTGAAACCCGACGGCAGCCCTTCCTTCATCTCGAAGTTCCTACCGATTCCATCTTGATTTCCTTTCGGTTAGCATAATCTCACCCTTGTTCGAATCGAGTTCTCTTGTTATACATGGTTGTTTTGATACATGGAGTTATTTTTAATTGTATGTTGCATGATGATTAGAATTATATACTAATATGATTCTTGGTGAACAACTTATAATACCAAAGCTGTTGTAATCATTGTAGAGAGACGTGTGAAGTAATTGATGATTTCGGATTGTTTATGCATACATCACCCCGATTGCCGAATACAAATCCAGCTAGTTGATCGAGTTATATTGATGATTATGGCTGTTTAATTGTTATCCGATTAAGCAATGATTAGAGTTATATGAGCATTAGCGTTTGTTGATGAGTCTTCGATAAAACTGTGGAATGATTTGATCCATGATGAATGTTGTTTTGACTAATGATTTGGTCAAATGATTAGAATCGCATGAATCTTAAGGTTTCGTTATGAACACTGTGAATACACGATTCAACGATGATGAGATTCAGTTGATATGTTTGAACAGTTTAATCCGATATGATTATTGATCATAGGATAATTGTGAATTGATGTGCTATTAGTAACTAGGATTCACATAAATTATGTGGTAGATCAGTTGAATTAATTGAGTGGATGTAAAACTGGAAACTAATTAGGATTGATTGTGCACATGTAACTGATTCCTTAATTCATGGCAACCCATAACTGATCACACACCAAGGTCGTCGCACATTAGAGGGAAGCACAACCTCAGACTGTATGCTTTACAAGTGATTGTTGCCCCAAAAGCTGATCACACACTAACTAAATCGCACACTACTACTTTGGTACACTTGAACTACACATGGTACACCTCCCGAATGCATGATCGCACATTACGGTGTGGTCTCACACTCCCACGTGAGTCGCACACCGTAGTGGGCCACAGACTAGGCTGGACTCACATACCCATAACAGGCCTTAAGTTGGGCCGTGAAACCGGAGGTTGCACACTAGTCGGCCAACCACACACTCTAGAAAATGGGCATGCACACTAGTGGGCTCGCACACTGACCCGGGAGTCGTACACTCCCACTGGCCACTATGTTTTGGGCCGAACACCTACGCCGAAATGTCCTTGGGTTTTTGACATAGACTTACGTTATAACTGTTATGCTATACGTGGCATGCCATGATCATCGCTTGTATGTAACATGCTAGTATACGTGTAGTAACTACGTGTGTTACTTGATTTTGAACCTAACTGATATGGTAATCAATTTGGACGTGATTGACCACATTAGCTCAAGTGACCTTTATCTGCCTAGCTAATCTAAGGTGAGTTCACACTTTTCTTAAAAAGCATGTGATTCCCGGTGGTTTAGGAATGGGTTAAATAACAACTATCCCCCTTGGGTAGGATGCAACCTATGTACTCTCCTTGGGTAGAATATATACTACCGTCCTCCTAGGTGAAGGACGACAACCGTTATAACACATGTCTTAAGCATACTAGACAACAACTCTATCTTAAAGTCCCCACTCATTTTATTTCGACTTAATCACCGGGCCAATGGCGAACGAGTTATTCATTAAATAGCTCTATTAGGTTTGACAAGCCTCACACCATACTGCAGAGGACGGGAGTGGACTAATATACTTGGCCACTTGGTCAATTATGATAGACATTGACTCGGGGCACTCAACATAACTATAGTCAGTAGTCGGTATGGTATAGGTCTAGTGGTTTAAAACAATGGGGTGGCTCCCCATGGCATGCTTTTATAATGAACAAAGGAACTTAACAACTTATGGTTTTTGGAACAACACTAAAACAGAATAACTGTGAACTCGCCAACTTTATGTTGACAAATTACTGCATGCTTTGCAGGTCGTTAGGTACATGGCTGGAGCTTGCACTAGGAGTGGAGGTTGTGGCAAGGGACCAACTGTTGGGTTTCTACTAATAAACGTTATGATTTTTAAACTGCTGTATGGGTTTTAAACTTTATGCTTCCGCTAACATTTAAACTTGGTTTTGGGATATTGTTTTTGTGAACACTAAACGTTTTGGATTGTGATGGTTTTACTTTATTTTACTTATCATTCAGTATGATTAGTGGTATGATCATGGTCAGTCACACGCCTCACGGTGATACTCAGCTTGTGGATTTTTGAGGGTGTGACAAGTTAGCTGTAAAGGGTTCTAAGGAATAGGGTGAAAAGTAGTTAGACGATTCGAAGGTGGGTCCCGAGGAAGCGACGCATGGGGTTGGGATTCTAAACAATGTATTTCGGTTTAGTTCTAGAGATAAAGGGAAGCAGGCCTTCAAAAAGCCCAATTTGATTAATCTTTCTCGTAAGCCACAAGCCTAGTGTGGAATTAGTAATTACCCGGTGGACCAATGGCCCAAGAAGAGAACAAGGACCTACCTTGAGGAGCCGTTTAAGTGGGGCAGTCCTTTGGGCCCAGCTGGGGAAGGGAATTTTAACAATTGGTTGAGTGGAGAGGAGAATGGAAGGGGAGCAGGGGACCTCGATCTAAACATTAGGGCTACATCTGAGACCTCAAGTGTTAGCAGGGTGGAGGAGACCCAGGTAAACAATACAGAATGAGAGGGGTTAGAAGGAAATAGTGGCGGAGACCTGCGAGATAGGATTGAGAAGGAGGTGGGTAGTACAATCTCAATCAGTGCTAAACTTGGGGCTGCTCTGCACAATCATTTAGATCTGATCAGGAAGTCAATCAAGATTAAACGAAACAATGAGGTTCTCTCATGAATATCATGTCTTTGAATATTAGGGGGATTGGGGAGATAATAAACATAGATGGGTCAAAGATCTAAGAACCAATAATGGAATCAATTTCTTAGCTCTTCAGGAGTCTAAGCAGGCTAACGTCACTAGCGTCCAGATGCTAAAGTATTGGGGAAGCAAGAACTTTGGGATGGCAAGTGTTGATTCTTCAGGCCAATCGGGGGGTCTGATTTGTATTTGGAATGGGCCAGTGTTCCGGCAAACAGGAGTTACAAAAGACAGGAACTTTCTGCACTTAAAGGGGAGGCTTGTCGGTTGCGACTCCGATATGAATGTGCTTAACGTTTACGCGCCTCAAGGTGTTCCGACGGAAAAAAGATTTATGGGATTTGTTGTCCGAGGTGATCTGGAGCAATGAGGGGCTTTAGGTTGTCATCGAAGACTTTAATGCGGTTCGATTTCGTGAAGAAAGGAGACATTGTGCTTTTAAACAAACCTGTGCCAATAATTTCAACTCTTTTATCTTTGACTTAGGCCTTCAAGAATGTTTGATGAAGGGAAGACAATTTACTTGTTGCACCAATAATAGTAAAAAGCTGAGCAAATTAGACTGGTTTTTGGTGAACTCGGAGTTTTTTAACCTTGGCCGGGAGCGTGCTTTCAAACTCTGCCTATGCTTTGGTGTGACCACAACCCTATTATTCTGATTTCCAAAGCCTCCAACTTTGGGGCTCGGCCTTTTCGGGTTTTAACTCTTGGATAGGAAAAGAAGGATACGAGGAAGCAGTTACGGCAGCGTGCAGTAGCATTGTAGAGTATACAGACCCCTTGACGTCTCTCATATCAAGATACTCGGCCTTATTAGAAATCGTTTGAAAGTTTGGAGGGATGAGATGATTCTTAAGGAAGGTAAAGCTGTTCTGATCGCTAAAGAAGAAATATAAGCTTTAGAAGTCTTGTTGGAATCCAGGGTCCTTTCCAAGGAGGAGGAATAGGTTTATACAGAAAATAAGAAAGTCATTCTCGAGGCCGAAGAAGCTAAAAACAAAGATCTCCGACGAAGATCTCGTATTAGATGGGCAGTTGAAGGTGACAAGAATTCTAAAGTTTTTCATTCTATGGTTAATTGCATGAAAGCTATTAATTTGATTCATGGCTTGTGTATGGATGCAACTGGGTGTCAAAGCCGTCTATTGTTAAAAAGGAGGTCTTCAGGTTCTCTAGAGCCAAATTTTTTGGAGACTGCAAGGATCGGCCTAAGCTAATCTGTTCGAATATTAAAAAGATTTCTGGCCATGAGGCATACGGTCTAGAAGAAAGGTTCTGGAAGGCTGAGATCAAAGGTGCGGTATTTGATTGCGAGGACGACAGGGCTCCTGGTCCCGATAGGTTGAACTTCCGGTTCTTTAAACACTTTTGGAACTTGTTTGAGGATGACTTTGGAAAAGTCCTCAATGCTTTCTATGAGACTGGCTGAATTAACATTGGTTGTGGGTCTTCCTTTATCGCTCTAATTCCAAGGTCTAGAGACCCGGCAGGTTTGAGTGACTTTTGACCCATTAGTTTGGTTGGGGTGGTTAACAAGATGATTTCTTAAATCCTTGCAAACAGGTTTTAAGAGTTGCTCGATAAGGCTATTTCAGAATCTCAATCGGCATTTTTAAGTGGGAATTACATCTTGGATAGGCCATTAATTATCAATGAAGTGTTCTTGTTGCTTCAAAGACGGAAAAAGAAGGCGTTTTTTCTTAAGATCGACTTCTAGAAAGCTTATGACAATGTTAACTAGTATTTTGTTATTGATGTGCTTAGTCAGATGGGATTCCAGTCCAAGTGGTGTAACTGGATTCTGGGTATTCTTTCTTCAGCCCGGGCGTCGGTCCTAGTCAATGGGTCGCCGACTTATGAGTTAGTTGTGGCAAAGGAATGAGGCGAGGGGATCCGATTTCCCCTTTCTATTTGCTATCGTTATGGAGGCTCTGTCCTATATGAATGTCAAGGCTTGTGAGATCAGGGTGTTTGAGGTGATCCGGCTTCCTAATGATGGTCCTCTTGTGTCTCATTTCCTTTATGCCGATGTTGCTTTAATTCTTGGAGATTGGAACTTAGAAAATGTCAACAATGTTGTCCGAATCTTGAGGTGCTTTCACATGTGCTCGGGTCTCAAGATTAACTTGGGGAAATTTCTACGGGATCGGGGTTAGTGGTTTGGAGTTGGAAGACTTGGCGGAGGTGGTCGGTTTCACTAAAAAGGTACCAACATGATAACATGACAAGAAGAAATGAAAGACACATCTTCAACAAAGTATCAGGAAATGATCAAGACAAAGAAGACAATCAGGCAAGACCATTCTGATGAAGTCATATGATAAATCTGGTATTTATCATCAGGATCTGTTAAGTCTGATCATCAGAAATTCTGACGATCAATTTCATCAGAATTCTGATAAGCTGGTCACCAGAAATTTTGGTGGACCACCTTGTCTTAAGAGATATGCCCTAACACAACTAAAAAGTAGCAAGTTGGCAATAACCGATTCAATGAATATGCCAAAAAGTCACATTATGCAGAGCAAGTGCATGAATAAACAAATGTTTATTCATGATCTAGACTCTCTATAAATTGAGATGTCAACCCTGAAGATTAAATTAGTTGAGCTAAGCATTTAATACACACATCACAAACTCCATTACCCTTCGCACATAATTCTTCAAGCATTCATTTTGTAACATCCAATAACTTTGTTTTACAAAGTTATTAATTTTGTAAGTTGTTTCTTGAAAGTTTGATTTCTAGTTCCGTAAATGTTTTCTTATTTGTTGAAATCTACTTGCCATATTAAGTCTTCAGGTATCTCTATCTGGGATCAACAATCGGTATCAGAGTTGACTGAATAAATTATTTTCAAAAGATCAATTGCTTACATATTTTTTTGATATCCATCTCATATACTAAATATGACAAACTTTCAAAACTGGAATAATGCTTTCAACATTGGTTCTATGTCAAAGCCTCCGACCTTGATCAGAGAGGAGTACCCCCAATGGAAAATCAGGATGATCAATTCCTAAATGGACATGATTGAGGACTGTTTCAATCCATTGTGAGAGGCCCACATGACACCACTATTGAAATACCAGCAGTTCCAGCAACTGACCACATACCAGCTATCCCTACCTCCTTGGCTCCTAAAAGGGAAACACATTGGAGTCAAGAAGATAAGGATCTGGTATTTGCTGATGAAAGGGCCAAATCACTTCTGATTATGTCCCTTCCAAATGACATATTTTCACAAGTAGATGCTTGTGCATCTACTAAGAAAATATGGGATAAACTGGAAAATCTTTGTAAAGGTGGAGAAAGAATGAAAAGAAACAAGAGAACTAACTATGTTTCTTCATATGAAAGATTCAAAAGTCTCCAAAATGAGACTCTTTCAAAAACATATCGTAGGTTCACTAAACTTTTAAATGAACTTAAAAAGTTCGGTATTGAAAAATTAAACATTGAAAAGAATGTTAAGTTTCTTGATGCACTGCCAAGGGAGTAGAGAAGTCTCACAATGACCTTGGCATCAACCCTTGAATTAGGGAACATGAACTTACATAATCTTTACAGCATCCTTGTC
This sequence comes from Helianthus tuberosus, assembly GCA_030545235.1. Classification (NCBI taxonomy): domain Eukaryota; kingdom Viridiplantae; phylum Streptophyta; class Magnoliopsida; order Asterales; family Asteraceae; genus Helianthus; species Helianthus tuberosus. Next base: position 86,861,479 of record CM060433.1, read on the forward strand.
CCAACAAAGGAGGAAATCTATGAAAATTCAAACCACAAAGGAGGACCTATAGATCTTGTTTCAAACACACAAAGAGCACCAATTTCAGATACACAACCCTCTCACTGCCAGAACATAGAAAATTCTGATGCTTCATCAGATTTTTCAGCCTTTGCAGAGGCTATAACTTTGCTCACAAAAACGTTTGAGCAAAGATTGAGAGGTGGGAGTGGCAAATTCCAGAAGAATGATAGGGGGAGGATGGAAGGAAAGTCAAGAGATAAAGGGAAGGCAAAAGTTTTTTGCTATAGATGCAAACAAAAGGGGCACTATGCTTCTGAATGCAAGAACAAGAAGCTGAAGGATATGAAAAGAAGCTTGAAGAAGCTAAAAAGCGGCAACAAAATGTCAGTTTGATAGTAGGTACTGATACCTGGCTAACCGGTGACTCCTCTAATGAAGAATAGGAGGAATGGCTAATGTTTGCCTAATGGCTGCAACTTCTGATGAATGCTCCAGCTCATCAGAACAAAAAAGTAAGTTCAGAAAACATTGATCTAGAACAACAACTTAACAAGCTTATGTAAGATTTTGTGATTCTGCAAAATAAAACATCACTAGAAAGCATAAAATCTGATAATTTGCAAAAGTTACCCAATAAGGCTAAAACTAAGACCAACTACTGATTAATCAAAACTTAATGAAAGATGAAAAAATGGAATTTTATGAACAAGAAAGAAAATCTTTACAAAAAAAAAAAATTAAGACAATGAGATCAATGTAAAAGGTTTTCAACAAGCTAAAGAATTCATACAACTTATTGAGGCAACCCCAAAGAACAAAGGTGAAGGGGTATGATATTTCAAAACAAATATCAAGAATCCCACCACCTTTGTAAAAGCATAAAAAAACTATTTTGATAAGATAATATCTGATTCTAATGCAGATTCTTGTAAATCTAGCAATTTTGATAAACTGTTTCTGTCGTCCAAAGTTTGCTTGAAAAGCGATGAAACTATGAAAATAACTAAAAAACCAAAAATACATCCCAAATTTCAAAAAGGCAAAAATATTCCATCACAAACACATTTGTCTAAACAATTAGACAAAACAAGTTGTATGTGTGTTGAAATACTGCAGCTGATTCAACACCATCTTTCCAAAGAAAACCACCCTACTAATGGCTCAGCATTGAGCAAAAATTATGATGTGAATGTTTCCTCTGATAAAGAAATCTCTAGTACATTTTCATCAGACAAGTACCCAAACAAGTTTGAGTACCAAAAACTCTCTAACCTTATCATTTCAGGACCGTCATCTGCAGAAGATATGGTACTGTGACTCAGGAAGCTCCAAGCACATGACAAGGGATAGGAGCTTACTCAGTAATTATTAGAAAAACTGGGTAAATATGTTAATTTTGGAAATGGAGTTAAGGGAAGAACTATGGGATATGGTACCATACAATATGGATCATTGACCATTAAAAAGGTCAATATGGATCATTGACCATTGAAAAGGTTGCCTATGTAGTAGGTTTGAAATATAATCTACTTACTTATGGGAAATTTTGTGATAGATGCTTCCAGGTAACTTTCATACCTGAAAAATGTTTAATAGTTGGGTTAGATGAAAACAAAATTTATTTAAGTGGGAAAAGAATAAGAAATTCCATCTATTACTTTGATTTCAGAGATGAAATTGAGCATCCTCAGTTATGCTTATTTTCAACTGAAAATAAAGGAAATGGTTGGTTATGGCATAAAAGGCTTGCTCACTTAAATTTCAAAACTCTAAACCAACTAGCAAACAAAAATCTGGTAAAAGGTCTACCATTCATATCATCCAAAAAGGGTAGGATACGTGAAGCATGTGAGCTTGGAAAAATCAAAAAGTGGCTCACATAAAATAGTTTCTGAATCTTTAATTTCTGAAAATTTGGAACTTTTGCACATGGACCTTTGTGGACCTGTACAAACAGCTAGTTTTTTCTGGAAAGAAATACATTTTAGTCATTGTAGATGACTACTCTAGGTACACTTGGGTTGAATTTCTCAAGAAAAAGAGTGAAATCTCAAATCTGATCATTAATTTCATCAGAAAAACTGAAAATCTGTTGAAATTACCTGTGAGAAGGATTAGATCTGATAATGGAACATAATTCAAAAATGCAAAACTTGAGACTTTCCTTGTAAGAAAAGGAATATCTCATGATTTTTTTGCTCCAAGCATCAAATTTTTACACACCTTTGGTTGTAATTGTTTTGTCTTTAATGATTTTGATAGTCTGGAAAAATTTGATAGAAAAGCTGAAAAAGGAATCTGTCTTGGTTACTCATTGTCCTCCAAAGCTTATAGAATCATTCTTTTAAACACTAGATAATAAGAGTTAGCTTATATATGTCTTTTGATGATTCATCAGAAACAAAGATTTCTGAAGAAATTTTACAAACTATAAGCTTGTCAAAACAACTAGAAAATTCTGAAGATCTTTTTAACAAGTTAATTGAAGAGTTTTTAAAACAAGACCATATGCAAAACATATCAAACAAAAATATGTCATGTACTAACCCTACAGATGATCTGGAACCTCCATCAGAAAATGTACAAAATGATCAGAATTCTGGAATTTCACCAGAAAATCAAATTGAACAACAGAATTTTGATCCTGTTAACAACACTGAGGTCACAGATCAGGGGCAAGCTTCAAATCCATCAGGAAGTACAAGTTCACATAACGACTTAAGATAGATAAAGGGACACTCACATGCAGACATTATTGGTGACCCTGAAGAAGGTTTTAAGATAAGATCTGCCACAGCACATGAATGCCTTTATGCTGGATTTTTAAGCATAATTAAGCCAAAGTTTGTCAAAGAAGCACTGAATGACTCAAATTGGGTAGAAGTAATGCAAAAAAAAGCTTGACCGATTTGAAAAGAATCAAGTGTGGGATCTGGTACCTAAGCTAACTGACAAATCTGATGAACAAGGTATCATAACAAGGAATAAAGCAAGCCTGGTGGTCAAAGGTTACTGTCAACAAGAAGGCATAGATTATGATGAAACCTTTGCACCAGTGGCCAGGCTTGAAGCTGTAAGAATATTCTTGGCTTATGATGCCTCAAATGACATAAAAGTTTATCAGATGGATGTCAAGTCTGCATTTCTGAATGGTGAAATTGAAGAAGAAGTATATTTGCATAAACCAGAAGGATTTGTTGATCCTCAATTTCCAAAACATGTTTACAAGCTAAACAAAGCCTTGTATGGGTTGAAGCAAGCTCCAAGAGCATGGTATGAAACATTATCAAACTTCTTAATCAATTTTGGCTTCACCAAAGGTACAATTGATACAACCCTCTTTCTCAAATCACACAAGGGACACACACTGTTAGTCCAAATCTATGTTGATGACATAATATTTGGACCAACAAATGAGAAATTCTGCAAAAAGTTTGAAAAATTAATTACCGGTCACTTTGAAATAAGAATGATGGGTGAATTAAGCTTTTTTTCTTGGTTTACAAGTTAAACAACAAAGTGATGGCATATTTTTGAGCCAATCAAAATATGTAAGAACAATTTTGAAAAAAATATTCACTTGAAAACTACTCATCATCAAGGACTCCCATGGTAACAGGAAATAAACTTGATTCTGATGTTGAAGGTAAACCAGTTGATATGAAAACTTACAGGGGAATGATAGGATCATTGCTATACTTAACAGCCATTAGACCAGACATAATGTTTTCTACTTGTTTTCTGGCAAGATATCAATGCAATCCTAAAGAGTCCCACATGAAAGTTGTTAATAGAGTTTTTAAATACCTTAAAGGAACATCAGATCTTGGCTTGTGGTATCCTAAAAACACAAATTTAGAATTAATTGCATACACAGATGCAGATCATGTAGGATGAAAACTTAACAGAAAAAGCCCATCTGGTGCCTGTCAAATGCTAGGAGAAAAATTAGTATGTTGGGCAAGCAAAAAGCAAAACTGTGTTGCCACATCCACAGCTGAATCACAATATGTAGCAGCAGCAAGTTGTTGCTCACAAGTTCTGTGGATGCAAACTCAACTGAGAGATTATGGAGTGAATCTGACAAAAATTCCAATTTTGTGTGATTCTATAAGTGCAATTGCAATAACATCAAATCCAGTGCATCACTCAAGAACAAAACACATTGATGTCAGATGCCACTTTATAAAAGATCATGTTGAGAAAGGTAACATTGAAATGTATTTTGTCCCAACAGAAAATCAATTTGCTGATATTTTCACTAAACCTTTAGATGAAAATAGACACAACTTTTTAATCAGCAAATTGGGAATGGTCAATATGCAAATTGAACCAAACAAAGAAACTGTGTCACAAATTCAAGAGAGATCTGATATGCAATCAACTGATCAGATTTTTGGTGAAAATTCTGATAATCTATCAGAAACCTCACAAATCACCTAAAAATTCGATGAATCACCAGAAGTTGACCATGTCGACATAATTTCTAATGAATCTTGAAATATCGTATTTTTCTTTCTCTTTTCACGTGCATGAACATAGTCCATATGTAATCATCATCTGTCATCGTTTTTATAAATTTTATTCGTTCATATTTGTATTCCATAGTTTTCTTTTACTTCTTTATTTGAAAATATAAATTTTATCTCTTTAGACCAGGGTAGATCACGTCATGGATAGAAAAATTTCTAGGAAAACGTTAATGGTAGTTAGCTCTCTCTCCTTCCATTCATTGCCACTCATCAATATTAAGGAGATAGAAATGACATTTGGGCAGATAATTATCAGAATATGGCCGCCTAGACCATTAATGCAGGAGCTTTTATCTCATATATTATCTTTGTTTTCTAACAGAAGATTAAATAACAAGGAAAATAGAGATAATAAAATCTAAAGTAGGTAGATAACATTTAAGGCAAACTTCAATTTCACTATAAATATAACAACTCTCCTAAATATTTTTCGACACCCCTAATATATTTAAAGTGCCCCAATATATCCTAAAATACACCCCATATACGAAAATGGGACCTGAATACCTTTATTTTTATTAAAATTAAATAAAAACAAATTTTAATGGTCTCTCAAGGGGCGCATAGCCTTTGGCTACCACCTACGCGGGCCGCAACAGCAAGGAGATCAGGCCGAAACCCTAGGACGCCACGTGTCAGGACGCATGTGGAGGCTACGAGTCGAATCAACAACCCTAGGGCCTACCCTAGGGAGCCTTGCGGGCCACGAAGGCCTCGGATGGAGTTTACTCGGGGCGTGACAAATCCCAATTGCAACCCTATAAATTGAGGGCATCGGTTTCAGTCTACGATCGCTCAAACACTTTTCTCTCTCGAAATTTCTGATAGTATAAGTAATTTTTGGGTATAACACCCCCCTAATTAACGAAGTTCTCCCCCATTGTAAGTATCATAACCCCGGTTACGTATTAGATACGCTGCCCGATTGATCCAGGGTTCTGTAACGGCTGTCGTGGTTCTGCCCGACGTAGTCGTTGGAATGCCGTCTCGGGGAGGGTATTACTAATGTAAATATTGAGTTATTATACTAACGCGTGTGCATTTGTGTAAATTATAGATAATCACCAGGAAACCCTTGAGGAAAACCTAAGACAGCAATGTGAGTAATCTCCTTTTTGTAAACTGTTTTACAAAATCTTTTATATTTTACAATATGATTAAGCAGTGATTGAGTCTTTGTAATTCTTCAATTACTGCCGGTATGTTGGGGTTTTGTATACAAAATGTGGAACACGTTACCATTGGACAAAGAGTTAACCAATGGGTAATATGACCCACCAGTCAGGATTGACAGTACTGAATGAGTAATTGTGTAGATATAAACATTGTAATCGCTCTCAATATTGTGAAAATTGATAAAACTCTTCTTGATTAAACTGGGATTCACTCACCAGTATTTTCCACTGAAAAAATGTTTTTAAACGCGTTTCAGGTAACAAAATGTGAAATCCAACTAGAAGCCAGCGGGACAGCACTGAAGGCTTGGAAAAAGTGGCTATAAAAGTTACATAAATAAAAGAAGATGTTTTATTCAATAAAATAGGGATTTTCCCTATGAAAATGGTTGTAATGAAAACTTGGGTTTTATCCCAATATGTTTAATATTATAAAAGCGTGGTATTTACTCTGATAAAATATTTCCTAACTACGGTCCAAATGTAATTTCCGCTGCCAAAATGATAAACACCGATACCACCAAAACTGGTCTCGCGGCCGCCCGTTCCCGGGACAGATAGGGGACGGGGGTTGCAACAGAAGGTGGTATCAGAGCTAAGCCACTAATTCAGCCACAGAAGTGTTCTGCAGACACCAAGATATTATTCAAATTGTTAGGAAATTAATTATAGAAATACGTGCATATCTGTATTTTACTGTTGTGTGTTATTTGATTATTTGTTAGATTACAGTATGAGTGATCAAGGACCCTCCGACGTTTATCGGCAGTTGTCCGGCTCACCTAGAAACGAAGGCACCTCTTCACAACCTGCCCTCTCAGTGTATTCAGCTGACAATGAAGATGGGATATTTGTGTTTAAGGCTCAGTCTGAAGAGCCATTCCCTCAGAAAAAGAGAGGATGGTTCAGTAGGGGAGCACATGAGCGTAGGAAGAGAATGAAAAAATTACAACAGCAACGAGTGTTAGCAGCCGCTAAAAGAGAAACAGATGCCCATACCCAAGACATGCTTAATAGGAGTTTTGCAAACTTCCATATTTTAGCAACCACAACTATCGACCCAAACCTGGAACACCTAGTAGCCCCTCAACCATTACCCTTGGTTCCCACGCAGCCAATGGAGATTGAAAACAATCCTGAAAACCAAGTCCAAATGCATGATTTTAACCCAGAGGAGATACCTAGGGTACCAGCACCCAATCCCTTAGACCCATACTACGACCCGTGGTTCGATGATCATAGGGATTATGTGCAACACTACCACCTAACAGATGAACCCATGTCGAATCTAGCAGCTTACCCAGGTCTGGACCCTCTAGATCCCTACTACGATAATGATGAATACATTAGGGAAATCCTAGAGAATCCGTACCCTCAGGAAGAACCCATGCCCCAGTACCCAGATCCAGTACCTGCACCCCCAATGAGTGCAGAAAATGTGCAAGAGCTCCGAACTTTCGAAGAAGAAATTTTAGAAAATAGCGAGAGGATGAGACAGGTTGGAGAACGACACATCTAGAAGTACGACGAACGTAATATGTAGTTCTGGATGAACCCATATCGGTGAAGATGATGGTAGAGATAATAATATTAATAATATAATATATATATATATATATATATATATATATATATATATATATATATATATATATATATATGTTTGTATGAAAAAAAATATTTTATAATAATAATAAATCTATCGTAGTATAGACCACTTCGTGGTTAGTAATGCATAGTAGTATTGTAATTTTGAATTTCAATATCGGTTTGTATTAGATGCATACTATAAGATAGAGTAAGTCGCAATGCTCGACGTTTTTGACCAATATGTGTGTTGTGTGATTGGTTGCCTTAAAATATTATTTTATGATATTAATAATTGGCAAATGTTTAAAATTCAGATGGACAACGAAGTGATCCAGGAAAACCAGAATAATGATAACCAGAGTAACAATAACCCGAATAACGAAAACCCAAACAACAATAATGGAAATCAAGTGGATAACAGTGCCATGCAACACATAGTGGCACAAGGGATAATAGATTCAATGTCATATATTATCAAAACGGTTAAGGAAGCAGAAAATAAAAGTAAACGTGATAGTAAACAACCCACTGAACCTGAACACAGCGTAAACAATGGACCCTACTTCAAGTGCCCATTCCCAAAAGAAGAAGAACCATGTCTTATGGTTGTTCTTATAAAGAATTCTGGTCTTGTAAACCAATGGAATTCTCGGGCAATGAAGGGGCCGTTGCATCTCTACGCTGGATAGAAAAGACTGAGGCAGTCTTAAGAATAAACAAATGTGCGGAAGAGCATAAGATAATGTTTGCTTCCAATCTATTTAAGAACTCAACACTAGAATTGTGGGACACTATCCTCCAGTCTAGGGGAAGTGATAGGGTTTACAATATGGAATGGGAGGAATTTAAAAACATGGTAGAAAGGAAATTCTGCCCTCCCAATGAAAAGGAACAGATAACAAATAAATTCCTAAATATTAGGATGACTGGTATAGATAGTAAGGGTTATACTACATTATTCTTTGAATTTGCTCGAATAGTACCAACCCTTGGATCACCTGAACCAGTATTAATCTCCCGTTACATCTGGGGATTAATTAGGGAGATTATGCATGTAGTCAAGGCAGCTAGACTCCAAACCATAGAAGAAGCTGTAGAACTAGCAAACACCTTAACAGATGAGTTAGTCCGTACACGAGAAGAAGATCAACGGAGGAACCTAACCCAGAAGCTTACCCAAGAATTTCGTTCTGGAAATTCTAATCGTGGGAAAAATGTAGGTTCTACTTCTGCACCCTATTGCAAGTATTGCAATAGGAAGCATTCTGGAAGATGCTCCATATACTGTAACTTCTGCAAAATATTTGGAGACAAGGAAGAAGACTACAGAAAGAAGCCTAACAACAAAATATGCTACAACTGTGGAGAGCAAGGTCACATCAAGCTAAACTGTCCAAAACTAGCTCCAGCCACGAACATCAAGAATACTAAAAATGCTAGAGCATTTGTTCTGACGGCAGAAGAAGCAAAGATGATCCCGGATGTGATCACCGGTACGTTTTTAGTTAATGATGTTTTTGCTAAAGTATTATTTGACTCTAGTGCGAACCAAAGTTTTATTAATACTTCATTTTGCAAACTTCTCAATCATCCATTAACTAAACTCCCACAAGAATGTCTAGTAGAGACAGCAAATGGGGAAACCATTAAGATTTCTGAAATCTTGCAGGGAGCAAGAATAGAATTTCTAAATCAGAAATTTATTGCAAACCTTTACCCAATGAATCTGGCAGGATTTGATGTCGTGTTAGGAATGGATTGGTTAAAAGCCAATAAAGCCAGTAATTTATGTGATCAAAAGTCAATCCAAGTAAATTCACCAAGGGGTGAAAAGATCACAATTAAAGGAAATAAACCTTCTAGATCCACAAAATTCATCTCTGTAATAAAAACAGCAAGTTATGTCAGAAAAGGATCATTAGTGTATTTGATTTCTATAATCATTAACACTAAAGAAAAATAATTAAAGGATATTCCAGTAGTGTCCCAGTTTTCAGATGTATTTCCAGAAGAATTACAAGGACAACCTCCAGACAGAGAAGTTTAATTTAGAATCCATTTGATACCAGGGACAGCACCAATTTCCAAAGCACCTCACCGTTTGGCACCCACAGAAATGCAAGAACTGAAGAAACAGTTAGATGAATTGTTGAAAGGATTCATACAACCAAGCTCATTGCCATGGGGAGCACCGATCTTATTCGTTAAAAAGAAAGACGGATCAATACGTATGTGCATTGACTACCGTGAATTGAACAAAGTCACGATGAAGAATCGGTATCCATTACCGAGAATTGATGATCTGTTCGACCAGTTGCAGGGAGCTCGATTTTTCTCTAAAATCGATTTACGATCAGGATATCATCAATTAAAGGTACATGAAGAGGACATTCCTAAGACCACTTTTAGAACAAGGTATGGCCATTATGAATTTACAGTCATGCCATTTGGTTTAACCAATGCCCCAGCTGCATTTATGGACATGATGAACTGAATATGTAAGCCATATTTGGATAAATTCATAATTGTCTTTATAGATGATATTCTTATTTATTCTAAGAGCAAAGAGGAACATGCAAAGCACTTGCACGCACTTCTAAGTTTATTAAGAAAAGAAAAGCTTTATGCTAAGTTTTCGAAGTGTGAGTTTTGGTTAGAACATGTACAATTTCTTAGACATCTAGTCAATCATGAAGGAATTCATGTAGATCCTACCAAGATCGAGGCGATTACCAAATGGAAAACCCCTGAATCACCAACCGAGGTTAGAAGTTTCTTAAGAGTGGCCGGTTATTATTGAAGGTTTATTCGAGATTTTTCTAGAATAGTCGTTCCCTTAACTAAGCTAACCTGCAAATCTGTTAAGTTTGAATGGGGACCAAATCAAGAAGAAGCCTTTAGAATTCTTAAGCAAAGACTAACCAATGCACCCATACTAGCGTTACCAGAAGGAACTGAAGATTTTATAATCTATTGTGACACTTCTAAGTTAGGTTATGGATGTGTGTTGATGCAACGCCAAAAGGTTATAGCTTACGCGTCTAGACAACTTAAGAATCATGAAGAGAATTATTCAACCCGTGATCCAGAATTAGGAGCCATAATTTTTGCCCTTAAAATTTGGAGACATTACCTTTACGGTAGTAAGTTTACCGTTTTCACCGACCATAAAGGTTTAAGGTTTGTCTTTGGACAAAAGGAGTTGAATATGAGACAAAGACGCTGGATGGAGATACTTAGTGATTATGATTGTAATATCCAGTACCATGCAGGAAAGACAAATATAGTAGCTGATGCTTTAAGTCGAAAGTATCATGAAAAGCCAAAAAGAGTACGTTCACTTAAATTAAATCTACAAGTAGATTTAAGTGAAGAGATTAGAAAGGCACAAGAATCAGTAATCAATGATGATACTGAAAAATTGAAAGGAATGATTAAAGAATTAGAACAAGGAACAGATGGAATTTGGAGATTCCATAAGAAAAGAATGTGGATACCTAAATTAGGAAACCTACGCCACCGTATATTAGAAGAAGCCCATAAGTCTAAGTATACGATGCATCCTGGAAAGGATAAGATGTATTAGGACTTAAGAAATAACTTTTGGTGGATAAGAATGAAAAAGGATATAGCAGCATATTTTGCAAAGTGTTTAACTTGTTCACAAGTCAAAGCTGAACATCAGAAACCCTTAGGTTTGTTGCAACAGTTAGAAATGTCAGTTTGGAAATGGGAATTAATAACAATGGATTTTGTTACTAAATTACCCAAAACAAGAAAAGGTAATGATACAATCTGGGTGATTGTAGATAGGCTAACCAAGTCAGCTCATTTCCTACCCATGAAGGAAACTTTCAGTATGGAACAATTAGCTAAATTATATGTAAATGAAAAAGTTTCTTTACATGGAATTCCTCTATCAATTGTTTCTGACAGAGATAGTCGTTTTACCTCTCATTTTTGGGCAAGTTTCCAAAAAGCAATGGGAACCAAGTTGAATCTAAGCACTGCTTATCATCCTCAAATGGACGGACAAAGTGAAAGGACAATTCAGACAATGGAGGACATGCTTAGAGCTTGTGTAATTGATTTCGGAGGTAATTGGGATGATCACTTACCGTTAATAGAATTTTCTTATAATAATAGTTATCACACAAGTATCAATGTTGCACTATTCGAAGCACTTTATGGACAAAAGTGTCGAACGCCAATCTGTTGGGCATAAATTGGAGAAAAGCAACTATCTGGACCTGAGATAGTACAAGAAACAACAGACAAGATCATTCAAGTCAAGGAACGACCGAAAGCAGCATGTGATCGACAAAAGAGTTATGCAGATAACTGACGAAAGCCGTTGGAATTTTAGGTAGGAGATAAAGTGTTATTGAAAGGAGTGGTAAGATTCATCAAAAGGGGAAAGCTAAGTCTAAGGTATTATAGACCTCTTGAGATTATTATAAGAATAGGACCTGTAGCCTATCAGCTACAACTGCCAGAAGAAATGGCAGGAATACATGATGTATTTCATGTATGCAATCACAAGAAATGCTTACCTGATGAATCACTGATAGTACCTCTTAAAGACATAGAGGTAAATGGACAGTTAAAATTTGTAGAAAGGCCTCTACAGATTGAAGACAGGAAAGTCAAAAACCTCAAGCATAAGAGATTAGTTCTGGTCAAAGTAAAATGGGACTCCAAAAGAGGACCAGAATACACATGGGAGCTTGAATCAGAAATGCAAAGGAAATATCTGCACTTATTCCAGCAGATCTCAAAGAAGAGCTCTAAAACAAGGTGGGGAGGATATAACAACCCTTCTAAATATTTTTCGACACCCCTAATATATTTAAAGTGCCCCAATATGTCCTAAAATACACCCCATATACAAAAACGCGCCCTGAATACCTTTATTTTTATAAAAATTAAATACAAACAAATTTTAATGGTCTCTCGCGGGGCGCGTAGCCTTTGGCTACCACCTACGCGGGTCGCGATAGCAAGGAGATCAGGCCGAAACCCTAGGACGCCACATGTCAGGACGCGTGTGGAGGATACGAGTCGAATCAGCAACCCTAGGGCCTACCCTAGGGAGCCTCGTGGGCCGCGAAGGCCTTGTCCGGAGTTTACGCACGGCGCAACAAAACCCAATTGCAGCCCTATAAATTGAGGGCATCGGCTTCAGTCTACGATTGCTCACACACTTTTCTCTCTCGAAATTTCTGATAGTATAAGTAATTTTCGGGTATAATACACCCTAATTAACGAAGTTCTGCCCCGTTGTAAGTATCATAACCACGGTTACGTATTAGATACGTTGCCCGATTGATCCAGGCTTCCGTAACGGCTGTCATGGTTCTACCCGACGTAGTCGTTGGAATGCCGTCTCGGGGAGGGTATTACTAATGTAAATATTGGGTTATTATACTAACGCATGTGCATTTGTGTAAATTATAGATAATCACAAGGAAACCCTTAAGGAAAACCTAAGACAGCAATGTGAGTAATCTCGTTTTTGTAAACTGTTTTACAAAACCTTTTATATTTTACAATGTGATTAAGCAGTGATTGAGACTTTTTAATTCTTCAATTACTACCGGTATGTTGGGGTTTTGTATACAAAATGTTGAACACGTTACAATTGGACAAAGAGTTAGCCAATGGGTAATATGACCCAGCAGTCAGGACTGACAGTACTGAATGAGTAATTGTGTAGATATAAACATTGTATTAGCTCTCAATACTGTGAAAATTGATAAAACTCTTCTTGATTAAACTGGAATTCACTCACCAGTATTTCCCACTGACAAAATGTTTTTAAACGCGTTTCAGGTAACAAAATGTGAAAGCCAACTAGAAGCCAGCTGGACAGCACTGAAGGCTTGGAAAAAATGGCTATAAAAGTTACGTAAATAAAAGAAGATGTTTTATTCAATAAAATAGGGATTTTCCCTATGAAAATGGTTGTAATGAAAACTTGGGTTTTATCCCAATATGTTTAATATTATAAAAGCGTGGTATTTACTCTGATAAAATATTTCCTAACTACAGTCCTGATGTAATTTCTGCTGCCAAAATGATAAACACCGATACCACCAAAACTAGTCTCGCGGCCGCCCGTTCCCGGGACAGATGGGGGACGGGGGTTAAATGTCTCCTAATTAGAACTAAGTCTATCACTTTCATCCAACTGAAAAAACCCTAGAAAACCCTTCATCTTCTTCATATCCTACACACCAAAAATGGCAAGAATTCATCCTGACTACTTTCCACTTCTATATCATCCATATAACAATCTAAGAATCAGGACAAATTTTGATGGTCCAGCATGGGAATGATGCCATGTCATCCTTAACATGCACAGAGCCCACTTGCCTATGCTTTATCAGCTCACATAATGGTTTATCCAGAAATCTTGCAAATGTTCTAGAAAAACGCAAGAATTCTACTTCATGAGGGGAGGGGACTAACTTCCATTGGAAGTTATGTACTGGGAAAACCAATCATTGTCACTAAGGACATCATCAGACAGGTTCTAAACCTTAATGATGATCATAATGTTCTCATTTTTACCAGAGCACAGATTGATGAGACCCTAACCCAAATGGGGTATAATCCGGAGAACCCAAATAGGCCAATTTCCAAAACTGGCTTCATCAAGCCATGGCAGTATCTAGTAACTCAGATGGGGGTTTGTTTTTCCAAGAAAATCATAAACCATCATGAAATCTCCTACAGGTTGATGGAACCTATACATGAACTTGTACAAGATATCCCTTATCATTTCTCTCATTATCTAATGAAAGATAGTACTAGCAACATGTGGTCCGACAGGCCTTTCTTGGAGGTATTCCTGCATGGTACCCCAGAGCTGAAGTGGTACTCCAATAGAGTATTCGGCATACAGTGATAATACCAACTGCACATAACACAGGTCTAGAGACCCATCTTTGGCTGTTCACCCAGATCATCTACGGAGAGGAGGAGATATTGTTTGTTTAGTTTTTTTTCTGTTAAAAGTTTGGTATATATTATATTTTTACATATTTATGTTCTTCTAACTTGGTTAGTGAGAAGAAAAACAAATGGGTAAAAAGCATATGGTAAACCAAAGGAAGTTAATGCCACAACACAACTTGTGTTCATCAGAAGCAAAACATTTGACACAAAACTTTAAATTTCTAATAACAAAAGTTGAAATCTTGTAAAATCTGGTAAAATAACTTCAAAATCTGATAAAAATATTTTTGCTCAAAAGATGTTGAAAATCAGAAAATTCTAGACAGTTAAAACTTCAAAAAGGAATGATAATGATGAAATGAGATACCAACTGTGTGAAAATTTTAGAAAACCATACACCATCATTCATCCTTTGAAAACTTTTCCACAAAAATTCCTTGAAGAAAAGAACAACAGACTTGGATTACTACCAGAAAACCATATGTAAGTTACATCGCTGATTTTTTACTCATTCCCTCTCATTTCAAAAAAAGGAACACTCTATCAAGGGGGAAGTTTTGAATCTGTTAAATCTCTAACAGAAACAACATCAGCAAGTCTTGTTCCAAACCATCAGAAAATGGGATAAATTTTCTAATGACTTCATTAGAAGAGAATTTTGAGTTTTAAAAAGAGGGAAGAATATAAAACTTCCACAAGGCAGATTATTGGACCATTTTTTAAAATGGGTCCCATAAAAAGGAAAAGGTATCATGTGGCTGTTAGTATTCTCCAATCACATTCATTCTCAAAGAATGTCTGAGAAATTGAAGAATACAAGTTGAGAAGACATGATTAAAACCCACGTTTGCACGGATAATACCCATTAATTTTGCTTGATACTCATGATCTAACGGTTATTTCTGATCCAATTACACATCACACGATCTAACGATAATAAAGGTAATTAATGAGCCATTAACCGCCATTACAACCCACGATCTATGTCCCCTCAACTCCTATAACACTAACCACCTTACAATCTCTGCTAATACCTTCAACTATAAAAACCCAACCTTAGCAGATTTCACTTCACTCACCTTCTTCCTCACAAAGCCTTAAACCCTAAAAGCCCTTCGTTTTCAAAAGCCAAAATTCTTCACAATCAATCCCTTACCTTCAAATTCAACAATGGCTGAAGTAAACCTTAACATTCCGATTGTTGAACACGATGTCCCTTCACTAAAGAAAGCCAATTCTTACCAATGAAGGAGAATAATCTGTTGATGAATACAGAGCACTCTATGTACGATGAAAAATGTCAAATTTTGGTCGAATTTTTGTTGAGATGTGCAATCTCTAAGGCAATGACCAAAACAATAGAAGTACCAAAGAAGATTTTACAACAATTTATCAGAACCCTCAGAGAAGATGGGGCAGAGCAAGTCACTACTTATGTATGGGGTAATGTCTTTGTGAAAGTAACCCATGCAAGAATCAGGCAATGGCGTGAACTACCTATCTATGATGACTTCATTGAAACCCTAAATAAGGAGGAACTAATAAGTTTCATTGTGGAACTGGGATATAAGAAAAGGATCACCAAGATTGGTGATTTTAGAAGAAATAAACTGCCAGCTTTCTAGCAGGTCATGATGGAGACATTGAACAAATGTCTCACATCAAAAATTGGAGCTGCTGATCAAATTAGTCAGTCAGTTCTGTTAATCATGTATGGAGTCATAACTGGGTATAAACTTGATTATGGAACTGAAATTTTCAATCTGATGAAAAGATCAATTCTCACCAGAAATGGGAGAATCTCTTCGCACTTGCCCTATCCAAGATTCATCTCAATTTTTGTTGCTGAGACCATTGAAGAAAGGAATATGGAAATTTATGCTTTAGAAACAATATGGAAATTACCAATCATGAAGCCTGGGAATGCACTTCAATGATGGGCCTCAAATAAGGATGTTCATGTGTTGCCAGAAAGTGATGAATGTGACATTTGTGCCTTTATGACCATCATACAAATACAAATCCAATAAAATCATGTGTTTCATTCTCAGGATTTGTATAATTACATATGACATTTACACATTTACACATTTCAATCCTTGTACGATTTCAAACTTTCGAAAAACTTTTCTGGAAGTTATATGTAAACTGTTATGCAAACGTAATCAGTTTAATGCAACGTACACTCCGAAACACGGACATAATCTAAACATACCTTAAATACCCTTTACATAACTTAGAAATAAGCTTCGAGGGGTTTGGTATGGCAAAAATATGCTTATTTGGTCACAGGGACTAAATGCATCAAAACTGTGAAAGTATGCCAATTCGCGTATATTCTTCATTCAGACCATATCTGTACTTCCAAAAATTCTTGTAACCATTAACATATTGTATTTTAGTGATGGGGATGAAAAAATACCTTTCGTTTCGCAATTTGGATCATTTTCGCGTTCGTTACAAATTTCGTCGTAATTAACCGAAAAAACGCGACCGTACAGCCAAACGAACTGACATCCATGATATTTCCAACCATAATTCAAGTCCCCTATGCTTTAACATCCTTTTAAAGCTTTAAAATTAGGTTAACGGGGGGTTAAATGCATCGAAAACAAGTTTTAGAAGCTGCAGGGACCAAAACTGACAAAAACTGAAAGTCTGGTTTTATCTGGCTCATGGGGCGTGACAGATAGACCCATTTGGGTCGCGGGGTGTGAGAGACAGCTGATGACAGAATGTTCTTGTTAGTTTCCCAATTGTTTCCTGCTTGTTTTTAACATGGTCTTTGGATCTTGTGGGCTATTTTAAGTGTTCTCCAAGGCTTTCATTCCTGTCCACACACTTGGAATGATCATATGCTTCCTTGGGCATTACACAAACACTTGTCATGATCTTGTTAATGCTTGAACACTATAAATACCTTGCCTTATTTCACTTCCAACATGCTCAATTCTTTTCTTCTTCCTCATCTACTCTAATTGGAGGCTACCACATTGTTGGAGGCTTGCTAACTGAGTTTTCTTCATCCTAGAACACAAGTGAGTGTTCATACTAGTCTTGTTTATTTATTTTAGCTATTTCAAGCTAAAAGTCAAATAGTGTTTGACTTTCGTTTTAGACCATGAATTGGTCAAGACAAAGTTCAATTGAACTTTGCAACGTGATCGTAATCACGATGGCTATAATCCCTTGCGATTATACCTACTGATTACCATGTTTACTAGTCGAAGTGACAAGTCAAAGTTTCGATCAAAATGAACGTTTATCTGCATTTTACGACGGAACTATTTTTGGGTTTCAAAACACTTTGTTTTGATACCAAATCAGTTTTTCAACTAAGTTAAACATGTTTTGACATGTTTAACTCATCACTTTTATTTTAGTGCTTATTTAGGGTCGCAAGTCGAGCGGTTTGACCACCGCTTTGACTTTTGAATCCGACCCGTTTCGTCGATCATTAAGATCCGACCAAACACATATTTGTGACTATAGTTGTATAGGGAATAACCTCCTGAGGTTATACCTTATGGTCACTTCGTTTGGTTAGTTGTATGATAGGTTGTTTCGATGCCCTTAGAAAATGACCAAAATGCCCTTTTCATGCATAAATCCGATTTAAGCATATGTGACCAACTTTTGACACATAAACTGATATTATAACATTTTCAAACATGTTTGGGCATTTAAGACTTATCATGTGACTTGTTTAACCCTCCGAACGCGTAGTTACGTAAATGACACGTTAAAGTAGCGTAAAATACCTTAATGGGTCATAACGGGTCAAAAGCACTCAGGATTCATTCCAAATCAGAATGTAGACTTTGTTAAACCATTTCATATTAGTTCCAATACTCATTTGGTTTACAAGACCTCACTCTATCCAATTCCTCTGATTATGTACCATTACTTTAACATAGTTACTGATGTTAGGACACATTAGGACACGTACGACACTTTGATATTTCACTTGATTCAAGGATACTTTGCAATCCCAAGTGAGTACATGGCTCCCCTTTTTTTATGTTTTGCTAAATGTTTTGGGGTGACTCATATGTGCTAAATTATTTTCAAGTTTTCAAAACAAAGACCATGGTTTATATAAAACAGGACGATTTCAATAATGTGAATGAACTTGTTGGTGCGTTAGTTCAAAAGACGAATGACATTCATTGTCTTTGATCAAGCCGACTAGTAGTATGTTATGGTACCATAGGATTTGACAAATACCGTTATCGTGCTATCCACTAGATTTGGTGGATAGTTTGGGGTAACGACAGAATCTGTTATTTTAACAAATCATGTGTTGATTTGTTAGTCGAGTTAAAGAGGCCTTTCAGGGTCTATTAAAGATACCCCATGGGTAGTATAGTCGAGTCACGCAAGTTCGAATGTATTCATTAAAGAACGACCAAAAGTTTTCACAATTAAAACAAAGACGATTTACGATTTGTTTATAACACGGACGAATGCCGATTGGT
This sequence comes from Helianthus tuberosus, assembly GCA_030545235.1. NCBI lineage: Eukaryota > Viridiplantae > Streptophyta > Magnoliopsida > Asterales > Asteraceae > Helianthus > Helianthus tuberosus. The sequence goes on from CM060433.1 coordinate 86,880,217, forward strand.
TTATAACAAGGACCATTGACGATCTGTTTATAACATGGACGAATGACAATTTGGTTTATAACAAGGGCAATTTGGACGATTGGTTTATGGTAATTGATTAGATAACGAGACGGGTGTAATGTGATAAAAGCATGGTGGATACGCTGCTGGTACTTCCTATATGTATGTGCTTTTAACACATCACATGTCGTAGCGTTATCTAGATCACTTGAACGAATGTTTTCAAATGATGTCACGCCACGATGTTTACTTAAAGATATAAACCATACAATTTTTACTTTCAAGACGATTTACTACTTGGTTTACAAAGACAAATGTTTTCGGTCAAGATTCATGGCTACAATGTTTTTGTTTTAGTTATATCAACTTATAAAGTTGATAAAATATATATTGCAATATCAAACACTTTTTGATTTCAAGGACTACCCTCGTCGCCTCTCGAGGCTGGACGAGGTATTGCAATATGAATTCAAAGCCATAAATTTGACATACAAAACCAATGTACTCGCCAACTTTTTATGCTGACTGTTTTTCACATATGTTTCAGGCTCTATTATGTGACGATAGTTGATTACTTGCTTCACATAGGATGTACGAGGGCCTTAGTGACATTAAAACTTGAAAGACAATTATTTTTATTTATTTGGTTTGTATCAAAACAACGAGTCTATTAAAGAAATAAAATAAAACTTTAAATACCATGTGTTGTGAAATAATGATTCTATGACATAACTCCCCGACGTTTCTGCCATGGTTTGTTGTGTTACGCGGTCGAGGTGTTACAATGAATCTAATTGAAACAGATTCACCATAGAGAATACAACATAAGGAGATCCTAAATAGACCAGATGTGCATGAAGATACAACCACTGTTGAAGTTTACATCTACTCTTCTTCTCCTGAAGAAGAAGTTCAAAAGTTAAGGTCATCAGAATCAGGTGCAGCTGAAGGAAACCTCAATCTGCAAATCAGAAACTTACCAGAAAATGAGGAAGCACACATCCAAAGCCATCAGAACCTTGAAGCTGAACACCATCATGAACCAGAAAGCCCACATGAAGTAGAATCACATATTGCTGGAACAGGTTCACCTATAAACACCAATTTAATTGATACTTCTGTAGCTAAGTCAAATTCTGAAGAATCAATTACTGCAACTTATAAAGTATCTTTTAGAAACACTGGTGTTAATGAGGAGGTTTTTAGTTCCATCCTTCTCAGCTCTGAATCAAAAACTGAGGAGGAGGTTGAGATTGCAACAGATAGAGATCAGGAAACTGATCAAGGAAATCCGGGTGGAGAAAATTTGTTTTGCTCAACAACTTGTAGAGAATCATTCACTAGAATGATTCAAGGAAACAAGGAAATCCAGGATGAAAATTTGTTCTTCATATCTGGTGGAGGAAATTTTGGTAAATCCAAGGACGCACCAGAAACCTCCAAAACAGCTTAAGATGTGTCTGCAGCTGGTATGTTAGATAGAGCATCTGTTGTTCCAAATATCCGAGAAACTGCAAATATGATATCTGAGCAACTTCAAAAAGCCTTAGATGATGTATTTAAAGTTTGCAAGAAAAATACAGTTAAGGAAAAGCTTGACCTGCTGTTATCAGAAATGAGGGGTCAAAGAGCATAATTGAAGACTTTAACAAAATCAATGGAACTCATCAAGGCACAATCAGAGAGAAACACTGAAACATTAAAGACTCTGCAACAACAGCAAAGCAAGACACCAGAAACCAGCATTCCTTTGGCAGATGTTCAGAAAATCTTCACAGAAATGGAGAAATATCAAGTTACAAATCAAGGTTGTTGTTGAATCAAGAACTTCAAGCAGTTCCAACAAGGTTTTGGAGGAGATCACTATTTTGAGAGCCAGCAACAACAGTATCACAGATGCCCTTGAAAAACTGGTCAAAAAATGGATTGCACTACAGGAGCACAACCAAGAAGAATTTGCCAAAGTGCAAGAGAATGAAACTAGAAATGCTCAACTTGTGGGAGAAGTCCAATCTCTCATGAAGAGGATGTACTACAACATTTCCAGATTGGTAAATGTAGACTCCAAAGAGCTCATGATTCCCATTCCCAAATAAACCTCTCATCAGGAGATTCCAAGGATCATCAGAAAGCAACCCACTGTCACTCTTGCCACTCAAACTTGAACCACATCAATAGGTCCACCTCCACCAAAGTCAAAAGAAGAGATGATGAAAAGGTATGAAGCTTTACCTATAGTTATCTATGATTTAAATATTGATGTCCCTCAGTCTAGATCAAGAACAACTACATCAGGGGATACAGTCTTCAGTAAAGACATAACCCAGCAAGCAAAAAGAAAATGGGAAGATTCAGCTACATCTTCAAAAATGCTAAAGATTGTACAGCAAAAGACTCCTGAAGGTGACACCATCCTTGATCAAGAAATTGACAAAGATGTGGTGATGTTCCCTGAACATAACCTTAAGGAGTACTACTAGACAGAAGGAGATGAATTGGGCAGACCAGAAAGTCCCATAGGCAGGGTCTTAAGGGAGGAAAGACTTGAAAGAGGTCCAGGAAGCATCCACTATGCTAATATCAATCCAATAAAAAGAGTTTTAAAAGTGGATGAACAAAAGACTGCAGATGGTACTGGAGGACATTTTGTGAAAAACAAGTACACTCTCCTAAGAAAGGATGTCACTAAACAGAAGACAACTGATGGAGATCTGGCAGATCAACTGCATCCACTGGCATTCTGTTTCTGAAGAAAACATATGATGCTGACAAAGGCAACAACAAATATGTCAGAAGAACACTGAAGAGCATATCAAAAGCAAGAGTCAAGCTATTTGAAAGAATAGTTTTTACTGATTTTGATCTATGCATTAACTATGATTATGTTCATCAGAAAAAGGTCCACATCCCTCCACGAGACACATCAATCCCCACAAAGCTGGAAAAATAAGTCAGCACTGGAGATATCATTGAACAAACAGGAATTAGGGGTGAACAAATTATCTGTGTTGTGTTCAAAGATATTGAAGGTAACAAAGCTCTCTTTAGAAATGTTGACACCTGCAAATACTCCAACCAAACACTGAAGTACATCAAGGAGTGCATGAACAAGAAGTAGAAGAAACTTCAAGAGAAGGGGAGAGACAAAGAAAAGGAGAGAAAAGAGATTGAAGAAATAATTGATGAGTGGGTGCAAGCCAGAATCTGGTACAATGGAATGTATGACATCTGCAAAAAGTTCATCAATTACAAGAAGTAACTAAAGAAAGATGATCCGCACAAACGTCCAAAATTGGTTTAAAAACATTTTTAATTTTCATGTTAATTCTGTTTTGTAATCTGTCTTTGAACAGAAGTATTTGTGATTTGCAAACTTTGTTTCCATTGTTTGGGAAATTTTCTTTAAAGTATGTTCATCTGTTATAAGGTAGTATATTTTTCTTACAATATTTAGGGGGAAATTGTTAGGAAACTTTAATGTAAGTGTTAAAGAAAAAGATGATCAACCAGATCATATGCTGAAGATACAGTCAATGAATATCACTAAAAAGGTGCCTACATGATAACGTGACAAGAATAAATGAAAGACACATCTTCAACAAAGTATCAGGAAGTGATCAAGACAAAGAAGACAATCAGGCAAGACCATTCTGATGAAGTCTGATCATCAGAAATGCTGATGATCAATTTCATCATAATTCTGGTAAGGTAGTCAACAGAAATTCTGGTGGACCAACTTGTCTTAAGAGATAAGCCCTTACACAACTGAAAAGTAGCAAGTTGGCAATGACCAATTTAATGAATATGCCAAAAAGTCACTTTGTGCAGAGCAAGTGCATGAATAAACAAATGTTTATTCATGATCCAGACTCTCTATAAATAGAGATGTCAACCTAGAAGGTTAAATGAGGTGAGCTAAGCATTTAATACACACACACACACCACAAACTCCATTACCCTTCGCACAGAATTCTTTAAGCATTCATTTTGTAACATCTAATAACTTTTTTTACAAAGTCATTAACATACTTGAAAAATTCTATAAGTTGTTTCTTGAAAGTTTGATTTCTAGGTCCGCATAATATTTTCCTATTTGTTGAAATCTACTTGCTATATTAAGTCTTTGGGTATCTCTATCTGGGATCAACACTCTTAGACATCAATATGGCTTTGCTTTGCAAGTGGGGATGGCGGTTCAAGTGCGAAAAGGAGTATCTTGAGGTCAAGGTGGTTAAGGTCATCCATTCAGGTGGGTCTGCTTGGGTGATGTTTCCTGCGAATAAATTGTTTGGGGGTGTGTAGTTTAGTATAGTTTCCGTCATAAGTAAACCTATTGTTGATAATTTGTCGCTTCGTAACTTCTTCAAAGGCATGGTGGGAGACGGGAATGACATTCTTTTCTGGCTTAATCAGTGGATTAAGGACATTCCGCTGAAGGACTGCTATCATAATCGGTTCCGGCTGGAGATAGTCAAAAACTGTTTGGTTCGGGACCGGTTAGAGAGTGGTGGTAACTGGCTGTGGAAGCATGAGCCTAAGCTCGAGGAGGAATCCAACGAGCGGGCTGATTTGTAGATCTCCCTGTAGTTGGTTAGACTTACAATAGGCAAGAGAAATAGAATTGGTTAGGGGACTCGTTCAGGTGTTCACTGTGAAGTCAGCCAAGAATGTAATATTTTTCGTCTTCGAGTGGTTCACAGATCCATTTACAGCAACCGTTTCGTCTTCGATTGGTGTAAGTGGGTTCCTCATAAGTGTAATATTTTTCTTTGTAGGGCGGAGATGAACAAAATTCCTATGGCTGACGAGCTTATAAAGAGAGGTACTACGGTCAGAGACAAGTTGTATCCGATGTGCAGGTTCAAAGATGATTCAGTGAGTCTCTTGTTCACATAGTGTGCTATTTCAACAGTTCTTTGGCAAAAGATTAGTGGATGGTGCCGTATTCCAGACATTTATGCTTTCTGGTTAGAGATCTCTTGGATATTCATAACATCAGGAGGTTGGGGATGGTGAAGAAGTCTGTGATTCATGGCATCATCTTAGTTGCGTGTTGGAGTTTATGGAATGCGAGGAATAGGTATGTGTTTTCGGGTGCCCATGTCAAAGTTGAAGAGCATTTTAGTGAAGTTAGATCTATGAGTTTTTTGTGGTTTAAGCATAGATCGAAGTGTATGTCTATTCTTTGGTAAGATTGGTGTAAATTTTTTTTTATGTAGTTTGGGTTTGTTTGGGGTTGGTCCGGTTTTCGAGTTAGGCCGTTTTTTTCTAAAGAAGTTTTCTTTTCAAAAAAAATTCTTAAATTAAAATCCATCCATTAGTTGTTAAATTAAGCATAACTGAGTTATGTACAAAGAATAATATGAATTGTTGTTAAATTAAGCATAAAGGAGTTATGTACAATAAGTTGTGTATAAAGAATAATATGAATTGATGTATTCACTATTTGAAAAATGTACTGATATCAATCAAACTCCCCGCGTGCTACACGAACTAATAATTGACCTCGCCACGTTTAATGAACTGACAATCGAACTCCCACCGCGAAACGCGAGGTTGTAAAATTTATTATCTGTAACTACAAAAGGAAGATGGGGGAATAGTGCTAGGCAGCTGATGACACTTCCCGTTGGTCCATCCAAATTACAATTTTTCCATGTTTAAATTTAGGGATATTGGCCTCTAATAATCCCAAATAGACGTCATTGGCCATTGGCGGTGACGTGCGTGCGGGTGTCTATATTTTTTAGTTACATTTTTAGCTCTTTTTATTCGGCGATTTCAAGTTTTAAATTTATAAAACACGATATTCTACTATCACTCTACACACACTAGTGCAAGTGCACCCATCGCAGACGTAGTATAGTGATGGCAAGATACCAAGGTCCTTCAAGAACACAAGAGCTTTTAATACCGGCTTATCACCAACGTCTAGTCGAACCAAATTTTTAGAAAAGGTTTTTTAACTAATAAAAAAATAAAAACAGAAAATAAAATAAAATAAAAATAGATACACAAGAAAGAATCACTTGGATCCGACCTATCTTTCATGTACCCTTTTGAAGGCGACGTTACCCTCAACCTAGTGGTTTGAGTCAGCAAGGATACAATCCCACTAGGTCGGAATATTGAAAGATAATTAAGTAAGTTATTAATGCAAAATATGGTGGGCCCCCTTACGGGCAGCTTGCACCCTCAACCCGTTGGTCTGAGTTAGCAGGGATACAGTCCTCACGGGGTTGGTTTAAAGTTTTAATAGTAGTTTATAATTAAGGGGTGCGAGTGATTTCTTACTCTCAGTCGGGCCAGTCATTCCCGGCCAATCCATGGAGTAGTACTAAACTTGCACCAGGTTCTCGCGAGATCTATACACTGAACGAGACATAGAATTACCCAAACACCCTTCTAACCCCCTTCCAAGTGGTTAACATGCTTTATATAGACGGTAAAGACATGAATCTGTGAATAAACGACATATGAAGAATGGTTGAATAAATTCGCCTTCAATATAAAAACTAATTATTAAAGTCACTAATACATACCCAAATAAAAAGTAGCCAAAGATTGGAAATCATAAAAGAAATACATAAAAGATATGTCTTCACCAAGGGATGTAAGAATTTAGCCAAGCATGGCCTTTGTTTGACAAAGATTTTTATGATCAATCTTGGATCCCGAGACTACACACACACTCTAAAGATGGAAAAATGGATGATGGTGGTGGTTGATGGTGTTGTAGTGGTGGTGGAGTGGTGGCAAGGGAGAGAGAAGTGGTTTGCCAAGGGATGAGTTAAAGTGGAACCAAGAACTTCTATTTATAGCTGAGTTCAGAAGCTTCAGCATGGCCCGTGCCTGCCTGGCACGGCCCCATGCCCATATCTCTCTCTCTCTCTTCCTCATTAACACGGCCCCGTGTGTCAACGACACGGCCCGTGGCCAAAGTACTTGTTGTACTATCGTAGATTCTGAAAATCTTTGAGTTGACCACGCCCCGTGTTGTCTTAACACGGCCACGTGTTGGCTGGCAGTTTTGCCTTTTGCAGTTGTCTTTTTTTTCTGCTCAACATCCATCTTCGGACACGTCCCGTGTCAGCCTTCTATTCTTGTTATTTTACGGTTTGGATGTGAATCAGGGCTTGGCGAGTAGCGCCAATTCCTCCTTCTTTACATTTATGTTGGTTTTTTCTGTCTTTTTGCTCCTTTTGCAAATTTAAGCTCTTTTAACCGTGAAAATAAAAAAGGAACGAAAACATGAGTTTTTTTTCCAACATTAGTACTAAAAGTGGGTTGCTTTTACGCCGTATTTGATATAATTTATATGTTGTATTTTAATCATATCAAATACCCCCACACTTGAATCTTTGTTTGTCCTCAAGCAAAACTCTATTACGTGGCTTACACACCCAAACGGAATAGGTAGAAGAGAAGGTTTTGGTCCTATCTTTAGAGTGTCGGATATCTAAGTTTTAAATTTATTTTGTTTTTATTTTATTTACAATCCTATTCGTCATGATTTATTTAAAACACAATTTAAGAAAAATTATTTCCTTTGGGCATAACATGCCTTTATAAAATTTTATTTAGTTATATACAAGTTTACACACCTCACAAGTGGTCAATCAACACTCGGCCGATGATGTATTAAGTGAAACGCTCGTGCCCGATTTGGAACTCACTCCTACCATAGGCTTGACAATTGATCAAACCTCCTTCTTTTGACGTTAAATCCTTATAAGTATCAAGAGGACTTTGAAGGGTAGGTGGCGGTTCGGGTTTGATAAGTTTTATTCGGAAAAGGATGAAAAATGTAAACTATCGGTTTTTCTATTGCTTTTTTGGCTTAGCAAAAAATACATTGGCATATTTTTCTAATTTTTCTGATTTTTTTTTTTGGTTGCCAAAGTTGAAACTGAGCCGTAATCGTAATTTCATAACCGATAAGTTTAAAAAAATGAAAGATGAAAAATTAAAAAGTTTGTTTTTGAGGGGTTGAAATGAAAAAGGTTTAAACGTTCAAAGGGTTTAACTAGAGGGGTGTTTTTGGATAAAGCGAAGAAAAATAAAGGTTTTCTTTTTGAAAAATGGGTTTGTCCTAATGGCTCTATCACTTACTTACTTGGATTTTTGTCGATAAGGACTTGGAACGCATCGCATTGTCAAGTTCTAGATTCGTGAAAACCAAATGGGCTATTCACACAAGAAACAAAAATTGAGCAATTAGTATAGTTGTATATTTGTATGCTCGGTAATGGCTCAAAACTCACTTTTGTGGGATAAAGGGTTGTAGTGTAAAAATGCATATATAATCAAATTTTACAAAGATTTATCATGCCTATTTTCGTAATTTTTTAGATCAGTTCTTTTTATCACGACGCTATTGGTTGTAAATTTGTTAAAACATAATTTTTAGAAGTTGATTACCCAACTAAACTTAAGATAAGTAAAAAAAATGAAAAGAAAATTTTGAAAAAGTTTGGGGTGTTTAGCGGTTCCAAGACGATTTTTGTGTAAGGCTTGATTTAGGACAGACGATTCAAGGTTTTTATTATCCTCCCCCCACACTTAAATTACACATTGCCCTAAATGTGTCCCAAATAGGATTTATTTTGGAAAAATGTGTGAAAAGTGAGAAAATAACAAAAAAAAAAAAATTGTTACTGGCACTTGCAGCACAGGGGCGTGCTATGGGGACACGGCCCCGTGTCTGGAGTGCTGGTAACAAATCAAATCAGAAGACTTACAGTGGGGTGGCCATGGGGGCGTGCTGGGTGAGCACGACCCGTGCCACCTTCTGGCAGAAGAAATTTTGCCAACAGTAAGATGGGCACGGGGTGTACTGGGTGAGCACGGCCCCGTGCTGCAGCCATTGTTTTGCAGTTAATGAGTCGAAAGGCCTCTGATTCACGTGCATTTGTTCCATTTTAACACCCATCTTCCTCTGTTGAGCGTGTCTTACTCCTACAAAGCTTAATACTCAAAAGAAAACATTAAACAAGATATTAAACTAAGATTAAACTAAATTTAAACTAAGATTAAACTACTAAACTAATGGATAGTCCACGGAATGCCTCTATGGTGCGCCACGTTTATAAGGGTCCTTGGCTAGACCCATTTTATCGGGTGGTTCTGGCTCATCTTCAATTAGGGGGTCGTCATCATGAATTGGATATTCCATTGATTGTTCTAGATCGACGTACCTTTTGTCAGCCCCTAATCAAAGTGGTAGGTTGTTTTGGTTCCGTTGGGTCAAGGCTTGATGGGATTTTAGAAATGGTTGTCCCAACACGAGGGGGGGTATTATCTAGGATGATAAAGTCGGTTGGTACTACCTCTTGGTTTGTTTGAATTAAGACATCCTCAGCCATTCCCGTGGCGTTAATCATTTTTCGGTTAGAGAGAAAAATAAGAATTTTAGGAGAAAATCACTAGTACCCAATTTTTCGAAAATATAGTTAGGCATTATGTTAACACAAAGATCTTTATCAATTAGCACATTACTAACAAAGATGTTTTGAAAAAAACATGGTACCGGTTTTATGTTCATTTCATGATATTCATCTTTTATTAGTGAGGTTTGATCATTTGTTAACGCGACGCTTACTAATTCTTCGATTTTAGTAGAAGTGTTCAACTCTTTTAAAAACTTAGCATGTGAAGAAACCAAACTATGATTTTCAAAACAAGGTTGTAAAACGTGAATTTTCGAAAAAGTTTGATCAATTTTTAGAATCGTTAGTTTTAGACTTACCTTCTTGTTGAGTTGGTTCATGTGTGAGTTTTTCATTTTGTTTTTCTATTTTTACCTTTTCGATTATTACCTCTTTATTGAAAATAGCCTATTCTCTTTCTCTATATTTCTTAAGTAAGAGTTCAAGATTTTTCATACTTTCTATGAGTCTTTGGGCTTCGGGAATGATTGTTGGTGGAGTGTCGTAATCTTCAAAGGGATTGGTTATCCCAAAAGGTTGACCTTGGGAGCTCAAACCTTGGTTCTTCATACGTGGTGTATGAAGAACTTGGTGTGGTGTATGAGGTTGATGGTCTAAAAAGGTAACAATAGTGTACCGAATGGGATTTTCCGCAGATGGTACAATAAGGTTCCTCATAATCATCCTCTATATAATAGGTGTAGTCTTCTGAGTAGTAATCCATTGTATTGGAAGATACCCAGAAGAACAACGAGCCTCGGGATCAGAAACAAAAATTAAAAATTAATAGAAGACTGACCACGGCTCGGTGCTGAACTGGCACGGCCTCATGGGCAGTTTTGTATCTGGGCTTTTGAAAAAGGCTTTAAAAAAGTATGCAGCACGGGGCATGTCCCAGCAGAACGACCCCGTGCTAACCTACTGTAAACAGAAAAAAATTTAAAAAACAAGCGCGCGGTTTTGAAAAAATGTTAGAATTTGATTAGGCCGTTAATTTTAAGCTTCCTTAAAATCCTTGTGTCCCCGACAACGGCGCCAAAAACTTGACGTGCGTGCGGGTTTCTATATTTTTTAGTTATATTTTTTAGCTCTTTTTACTCGCTGATTTCAAGTTTTAAATTTATAAAACATGATATTCTACTATCAGTCTACACACACGCTGGGGCAAGTGCACCCATCGCGGACATAGTATAGTGATGGCAAGATACCGAGGTCATCCAAGGACACAAGAGCTTTTAATACCGGCTTATCGTCAACGTTTAATCGAACCAAATTTTTAGAAAAGGTTTTTTTAACTAATAAAAAGATAAAAACAGAAAATAAAATAAAATAAACATAGATAGACAAGAAAGAATCACTTGGATCTGACTTATCTTTCATGTACCCTTTTGATGATCTCCGCACTTCGAGCATTTTAAGAGATTATCTTAGTTATAGTAGTAGGCCCCTCTTTTGAAGGCGACGTTACCCTCAACCTAGTGGTTTGAGTCAGCAAGGATACAATCCCACTAGGTCGGAATATTGAGAGATAATTAAGTAAGTTATTAATGCAAAATGTGGTGGGCCCCCTTACGGGCAGCTTGCACCCTCAACCGTTGGTCTGAGTCAGCAAGGATACAGTCCTCGCGGGGTTGGTTTAAAGTTTTAATAGTAGTTTATGAATAAGGGGTGCAAGTGATTTCTTACTCTCAGTCGGGCCAGTCATTCCCGACCAATCCATGGAGTAGTACTAAACTTGCACCACGTTCTCGCAGGATCTATACACTGAACGAGACATAGAATTACCCAACCACCCTTCTAATCCTGTTCCAAGTAGTTAACATGCTTTATATAGACCATAAGGACATGAATATGTGAATAAACGACATATGAAGAATGGTTTAATAAATTCTCCCTCAATATAAAAAAAAAAATAATTATTAAAGTCATTAATACATACCCAATTAAAAAGTAGCCAAAGATTGGAAATCATAAAAGAAATACATAAAAGATATGTCTTCACCAAGTGATATAAGAATTTAGTCAAGTGTGGCCTTTGTTTGACAAAGATTCTTACGATTAATCTAGGATACCGAGACTACACACACACACTTTAAAGATGAAAAAAATGGATGATGGTAGTGGATGATGGTGTTGTAGTGGTGGTGGAGTGGTGGCAAGTGAGAGAGAAGTAGTTTGCCAAGGGATGAGTTGAAATGGAACCAAGCACTTCTATTTATAGCTGAGTTCAGAAGCTTCAGCAAGGCCCGTGCCCGCCAGGCATAGCCCCGTGCCCATCTCTCTCTCTGTTACACATTAACTGCTTGTCAGATCTTGTACTAACACGGCCCCGTGTGTCAACGGCACGGCCCATGGCCAAAGTACTTGTTGTACTATCGTAGATTCTGAAAATCTTTGAGTTGACCACGCCCCGTGTTAACTTAACACGGCCCCGTGTTGGCTACCAGTTTTGTATTTTGCAGTTGTCTTTTCTTCTACCTAGCATCCATCTTCGGACACAGCCCGTGTCTGGTGGACAAGGCCCCGTGTCAGTCTTTTGTTCTTGCTATTTTGTGGTTTGGATGTGAGTCGGGGCTTGGCGAGTAACTGGAATTCCTTCTTCTTTACATTTATGTTTGTTTTGTTGTCTTTTTGCTACTTTTGTAAATTTAAGCTCTTTTAACCCTGAAAAAAAAAAGAAACGAAAACATGAGATTTTTCCAACATTAGTACTAAAAGAGGGTTGCTTTTACGCCGTATTTGATATAATTTATATGTTGTATTTTAATCACATCAGCGGTCTCATCTTTTTTATTCTCCCTGCCAGTCCCACCTTTCAACTATTTTTCCTCCACCGGTCCTCTGTTAAAAAAACTTAACAGAGTTAAGTTTTTTTCCGAATTACACACTGATGTTTTAGGGCTTTCGATTAGAACGAGGATACGAGTCTATTGATGTAAAACTTACCTCAAAACGGTGCTCCAAACGATTTGATTTTTGTTAATTGGAAGTTTAAACACCTGAATTGAAACATCGTTTTCATAGTTTGGAGCTCCATTTCAAGGTAAGTTTTACATCAATAGGCTCGTATACTCGTTCTGATCAAAGCCTTAAAATGGCAGTTTGTATCGCAACCCCCGTCCCCTAACTACCCGGGAAAGGGCGGCCGTGGCCAGTTTCAGTGGTATCGGTATTTATTAGTTTGGCAGGGGAATTTATATCAGGACCGTAGTTATGAAATATTTTATCAGAGTAAAATACCATGCTTTTATAATATTAAACACATGGGAAAAATTCCAAGTTTCCATTACACACATTTTAATAGGGATAAACCCTATTTTATTTAAATAAAACATCTCTTTATTTAGGTAACTTTTATAGCCACTTTTCCAAGCCTTCAGTGCTGTCTAGCTGGCTTCTATTTGGCTTTCACATTATGTTACCTGAAACGCGTTTAAAAACATTTTGTCAGTGGGAAATACTGGTGAGTGAATCCTAGTTTACTCAAGACAAGTAAAACCATTTTACAGTATTGAGGGCGGTCGCGCAATTACATTTGTTTCCATCTACTTTAATTACCACCCACGGTACTGTCAACCCGACTTGTGGTCATGTTACTACTCACAATGTAATAACAGATTTTGTATACAAAACCCCAACATACCGACGATAATTGTAGAATACAAATACTCAATCACTGTTTAATATAATATTAAGCATATGAGGTTTTGTAAAAACAGTTTGCAAAAAGGAGGATTACTCACATTGTTGTCTTCGGGTTTTCCTTAAGGATTTCCTGGTGATTATCTATTAATTACACAATGCACACGCGTTAGTATAATAACCCAATATTTACATTAGTAATACCCTCCCCGAGATGGCATTCCAACGACTACGTCGGGCAGAACCACGACAGTCGTTACGGAACCCTAGATCAATCGGGCAGCGTATCTAATACGTAACTGGGGGTTATGATACTTATAATGAGGCAAAACTTCGTTAATTAGGGGGTATAATGCCCAGGTATAGTGTATACTATATAGAAATTTAAGAGAGAGAGAAAGTTGTGAACGATCGGAAATGAAAGTTGATGGCCTCTATTTATAGTTGTGATCCGCCAGTCTCTCACGCCCTGCGTAGACCACATAGGGGTCCTTCGCGGCCCGCGACCTAGGGTCTGTAGGGCCTAGCTTGAACAGCTCACCGTTGTAGACTCAACGCGTGTTTGACACGTGGCAGCACCGGGCTGCGCCCCTTGTCCACTCGCTTGCGGTCCATGTAGAACTAAGAGCAGCCTGTCGCGGCCCGCGACAGACTTTTTTTCTTTTTTTATTTTAGAGTTAAATGCCATTTTAGTCCCTGTGGTTTGGGCCATTTTGCCAGTTTAGTCCAAAGGTTTCATTTTTAACCTGTGGGTCCAAAAATGTTTCACAGTTGCCATTTTAGTCCACTGGGTTAACTTCATCCGTTTTTTCTGTTAATGAGAATGCCAATTCGGTCATTTTATATGGCTGAATTGCCCTTTTAGTTAACAGAATTACATACAAAATGACCAAATTGGCCTTCTCGTTAACAGAAAAAATGGATGAAGTTAACCCAGTGGACTAAAATGGCAACTGTGAAACCTTTTTGGATCCACAGGTTAAAAATGAAACCTTTGGACTAAACTGGCAAAATGGCCCAAACCACAGGGACTAAAATGGCATTTAACTCTTTATTTTATTTTTAATTATATATAGTATTTTGGGCATGGTTTTCGTGTACGGGGCATTCTAAATATATTAGGGATGTTGAAATTTATTTAGGAGACTTGTTATATCCTCCCCACCTTATTTTAGAACTCGTCCTCGAGGTCTATTGAAATAGATGCGGGTATTTTCTTTGCATCTCTGATTCAAGCTCCCATGTGTATTATGGTCCTCTCTTGGAATTCTATTTCACTTTGAATAGAACTAATCTCTTGTGTTTGAGATTCTTGACTTTCCTGTCTTCAATTTGTAGAGGCTTTTCTACAAACTTAAGCTTTTCATTTACCTCTATGTCCTTAACAGGTACTACCAGTGATTCATCGGCTAAGCACTTTTTGAGATTGCATACATGAAATACATCATGTATTCCTGCCATTTCCTCTGGCAGTTGTAGTTGATAGGCTACAGGTCCTATTCTTCTAATAATCTTAAAAGGTCCAACATACCTGGGGCTTAGCTTTCCCCTTTTGATGAATCTTACCACTCCTTTCCAAGGAGAAACTTTCAATAACACCTTGTCTCCTACCTGAAATTTCAGTGGCTTTCGTCTGTTATCAGCATAATTCTTTTGTCGATCACGTGCTGCTTTCAATTGTTCCTTGAATTGAATGATATTGTCGGCTGTTTCTTGTACTAATTCTTGTCCAGATAATTGCTTTTCTCCAATTTCTGCCCAACAGACTGGCGTTCGGCACTTTCGTCCATATAGTGCTTCGAATGGTGCAGCATTGATACTTGTATGGTAGTTGTTATTGTATGAAAATTCTATTAATGGTAAATGATCGTCACAATTACCTCCGAAATCAATTACACAAGTTCTAAGCTTGTCTTCTAGTGTCTGAATGGTCCTTTCGCTTTGTCCGTCCGTTTGAGGATGATAAGCGGTGCTTAGATTCAACCTGGTTCCCATTGCTTTCTGGAAACATGTCCAAAAATGAGAGGTAAAACGGCTATCTCTATCAGAAACAATTGATAAAGGAATTCCATGTAAGGAAACTATTTCATTTACATATAATTTAGCTAATTGTTCCATACTGAATATTTCCTTCATCGGTTGGAAATTAGCTGACTTAGTTAGCCTGTCTACAATCACCCAGATTGTATCATTATCTTTTCTTGTCTTGGGTAATTTGGTAACAAAATCCATTGTTATCAATTCCCATTTCCAAACTGGCATTTCTAATTGTTGCAATAAACCTAAGGGTTTCTGGTGTTCAGCTTTAACTTGTGAACAGGTTAAACACTTTGCAACATATGCTGCTATATCCTTTTTCATTCCTATCCACCAAAAATTCTTTCTTATGTCTTAATACATCTTATCACTTCCAGGATGCATCGTATACTTAGACTTATGAGCTTCTTCCAATATACGGTGGCGTAGGTTTCCTAATTTAGGTATCCACATTCTTTTCTTATGGAATCTCCAAATTCCATCTGTTCCTTGTTCTAATTCCTTAATCATTCCTTTCAGTTTCTCAGTATCATTCTTGATTACTGATTCTTGTGCTTCTTTAATCTGTTCATTTAAATCAACTTGTAGATTTAATTTAAGAGAACGTACTCTTTTTGGTTTTTCATGATACTTTCGACTTAAAGCATCGCAACTACATTAGCCTTTCCTGCATGATACTAGATATTACAATCATAATCACTAAGAATTTCCATCCAGCGTATTTGTCTCTTGTTTAACTCCTTTTGCTCGAAAAACATAACTTAAAATCTTATGATCAGTAAATATGGTAAACTTACTACCATAAAGGTAATGTCTCCAAATTTTAAGACCAAAAATTATAGCTCCTAACTCTAAATCATGGGTTGAATAATTCTCTTCATGATTCTTAAGTTGTCTAGAGGCGTAGGCTATAACCTTTTGGCGTTACATCAACACACATCCATAACCTAACTTAGAAGCGTCACAATAGGCTATAAAATCTTCAGTTCCTTCTGGTAACGCTAGTATGGGTGCGTTGGTTAGTCTTTGCTTAAGAATTCTAAAGGCTTCTTCTTGTTTTGGTCCCCATTCAAACTTAACAGATTTACAGGTTAGCTTAGTTAAGGGAATGGCTATTCTAGAAAAATTTCTAATAAACCTTCTATAATAACCGGCCAATCCTAAGAAACTTCTAACCTCGGTTGGTGATTCAGGGGTTTTCCACTTGGTAATTGCCTCAATCTTTGTGGGATCCACATGAATTCCTTCATGATCGACTAAATGTCCAAGAGACTATACTTGTTCTAACCAAAATTCACACTTTGAAAATTTTGCATACAGCTTTTCTTTTCTCAATAAGCTTAGAAGTGCATGCAAATGCTCTGCATGTTCCTCTTTGCTCTTAGAGTAAATAAGAATATCATCTATAAAGACAATTACGAATTTATCCAAATATGGCTTACATATTCGGTTCATCATGTCCATAAATGCAGCTGGTGCATTGGTTAAACCAAATGGCATGACAGTAAATTCATAATGGCCATACCTTGTTCTAAAAGCGGTCTTAGGAATGTCCTCTTCATGTACCTTTAATTGTGATCTTTGAGAAAAATCGAGCTCCTTGCATTTGATCGAACAGATCATCGATCCTTGGTAGTGGATACCGATTTTTAATCGTGACCTTGTTCAATTCCCGGTAATCAATGCACATACACATTGATCCGTCTTTCTTTTTAATGAATAAAATCGGTGCTCCCCATAGTGATGAGCTTGGCTGAATGAATCCTTTCTCCAATAATTCGTCTAACTGTTGTTTCAGTTCTTGCATTTCTGCAGGTTCCAAACGGTAAGGTGCTTTGGCAATTGGTGTTGAACCTGGTAGCAGGTGGATTCTGAATTCAACTTCCCTGTCTGGCGGTAGTCCTGATAATTCTTCTGGAAACACGTCTGAAAGCTGAGATACTACAAGAATATCTTTCAATTCTTTTCCTTTAGTGTTAGTGATTCTGGAAATCAAATACACTAATGATCCTTTTCTTACATAACTTTTTGTTTTCATCACAGAGATGAATTTCGTAGATCTAGATGGATTTTCTCCTTTAATTGTGATCTTTTCAACTCTTGGTGAATTTACTTGAATTGACTTTTGATCACATAGAATACTGGCTTTATTGGCTACTAACCAATCCATTCCTAATACAACATCAAATCCTGCTCATTGGGTAAAGGTTTGCAATAAACTTTTGGTTTGAAAATTCTATTCTTGCTCCCTGCAAGATTTCAGAAATCTTAATGGTTTCCCCATTTGTTGTCTCTACTAGACATTCTTGTGGAAGTTTTGTTAATGGTTGATTAAGAAGTTTACAAAATGAAGTATTAATAAAACTTTGGTTTGCACCGGAGTCAAATAATACTTTATCAAAAACATCATTAACTAAAAATGTACCGGCTATCATGTCCAGAATCATCTTAGCTTCTACCGCAGTCAGAACAAATGCTCTATCATTCTTAGTAGTCTTGTTGTTCATGGCTGGAACTAGTTTCGAATAGTTTGGCTTAACGTGGCCCTTTTCTCCACAGTTGAAGCACATTCCATTATTAGGTTTCTTCCTACAATTTTTTTTCTTGTGTCTTGGTATCTTACAGAAATTGCAGTACGTGGAACATTTTCCTAAATGCTTCTTCTTGCAGGCCTTACAGTAAGGTGCAGAGGTAGAACCTACATTTTTCCCACGGTTGGAATTTCCATAATGAAATTCTTGGGTAAGCCTTTGAGCTAGGTTTCTCCTCTGGTCCTCTTCTCGTGTACGCACTAATTCATCAGTCAAGGTGTTTGCTAGTTCTACAGCTTCTTCTATAGTTTGAGGTCTAGCTGCCTTGACTACAGGTCTAATTTCACTGATTAATTCTCATATGTAACGGGAGATTAATACTAGTTCTGGTGATGCAAGGGTTGGCACTATTCTAGCATATTCAAAGAATAACGTAGTGTAACCCTTACTATCTACTACAGTCATTCTAAGGTTTCGGAACTTATTTGCTATTTGTTCCTTTTCATTGGGAGGGCAGAATTTTCTTTCTACCATGTTTTTAAACTCCTCCCATTCCATATTGTAAACCCTGTCACTTCCCCTAGATTGGAGGATAGTGTTCCACCATTCTAAAGCTGAGTTCTTAAACATATTGGAAGCAAACATTATCTTATCCTCTTCCGCGCACTTGCTTATTTTTAAGACTGCCTCAGTCTTTTCTATCCAGCGTAGAGCTGCAACGGCCCCTTCATTGCCCAAGAATTCCATTGGTTTACAAGACCAGAATTTTTTTTAAGAACAACCATAAGACATGGTTCTTCTTCTTTTAGGAATGGGCACTTGAAGTATGGGTCCATTGTTTACACTGTGTTCTGGTTCAGTGGGTCGTTTACTACCATGGTTACTTTTATTATCCGCTTCCTTAACCGTATTAATAATATATGGCATTGCGTCTATAATCCCTTGTGCCACTATGTGTTGGATGGCACTGTTATCCACTTGGTTTCCATTGTTATTGTTGTTAGGATTATCGTTGTTATTTTGGTTATCGTTATTCTGTTTTTCCTGGTTCACTTTGTTGTCCGTCTGAATTTTAAACATTTACCAATATTAATATCACAAAAAATATTTAATGCAAGCAATCCCACAATACGCATATTTGATCAAAATCGTCGAACATTGCGACTTACTCTATTTTATATATGCATCCATATATATATTACAATACAACTGAAATTGAAATTACTATTACGCATCCGTAGCTATTGTCTAGTATTTTTTTAAACATACAGATATGTATATATATATATATATATATATTATTTTTATTATTACTGCTATGGGTTCATCCAGAACTCCATATTACGCTCGTCATACTTCCAGACGAGTCATTCTCCTATTTACCTCATCCTCTCACTACCTTCTAAAATCTCCTCACCAAAGGTTCGGAGTTCTTGTACATTCTCTGCACTCATTGGGGGTGCAGGAGCTGGTACTGGGTTTGGGAACTGGGGCATGGGTTCTTGGTAAGGATAAGGGTTTTCTAGAATTTCTCTGATGTTGGTCATTATCATAATAGGGATCTAGAGGGTCCAAGTCTGGGTAAGCTGCTAGGTTTGGCATGGGTTCTTCTGGTGTTGGGTAGCGTTGCCGGTAATCCCTATGGTCGTCAAACCACGGGTCGTAGTCTGGGTCTAAGGGATTGGGTGTTGGTGTCAAGGTCAGGCATTGGGATTTGGTTTTCTGGGTTGGCTTCAATTTCCAGTGGCTGTGTGGGAAATAGTGGTAAGGGCTAGGGTGCTATGAGTTGCTCTAAATTAGGGTCTGCAGCTGTAGTTGCTAAAATATGAAAGTTTGCTAGATTCCTATTGAGCATATCCTAGGTGTGAGCATCTGTTTCTCTCTTAACGGCTGCTAAAGCTCGCTGTTGTTGTAACTTTTTCATCCTTTTCCTACGTTCATTCGCTCCTCTGCTGAATCGTCCTCTTTTCTTAGGAGGGAATGGCTCTTCAGATTGGGCCTTGAACACGAATATCCCAACTTCATTGTCAGCTGAATAACCTGAGAGGGTAGGCTGTGAAGAGGTGCCTTCGTCCCTAGGTGAGCTGGACAACTAACGCTAGGCGTCAGAAGGTCCTTGGTCGCTCATATTGTAAACTAACAAATAGTCAAATAACACATAACAATAAAATACAGATATACACGTAGTTCCGTAGATAATTTTGAATAATATCTTGGTGTCAACAGAACACTTATGTGGCTGAATCAGTGGCTTAGCTCTGATGCCACCTTCTGTCGCAACCCCTGTCTCCTAACTACCCGAGAACGGGCGGCCGCTGCCAGTTTCAGTGGTATCGGTATTTATCAGTTTGGCAGCGGAATTTATATCAGGACCGTAGTTAGGAAATATTTTATCAGAGTAAAATACCATGCTTTTATAATATTAAACACATGGGAAAAATCCCAAGTTTCCATTACACACATTTTAATAGGGATAAACCCTATTTTATTTAAATAAAACATCTCTTTATTTAGGTAACTTTTATAGCCACTTTCCCAAGCCTTCAGTGCTGTCCAGCTGGCTTCTATTTGGCTTTCACATTTTGTTACCTGAAACGCGTTTAAAAATATTTTGTCAGTGGGAAATACTAGTGAGTGAATCTCAGTTTAATGAAGACATGTAAAACCATTTTACAGTATGGAGGGCGGTCGCGCAATTACATTTGTTTCCATCTACTTTAATTATCACCCACGGTACTATCAACCCGACTTGTGGACATGTTACTACTCACAATGTAGTAACAAATTTTGTATACAAAACCCCAACATACCGACGATAATTGTAGAATACAAATACTCAATCACTGTTTAATATAATATTAATCATATGAGGTTTTGTAAAAACAGTTTGCAAAAAGGAGGATTACTCACATTGTTGTCTTAGGGTTTTCCTTAAGGATTTCCTGGTGATTATTTATTAATTACACAATGCACACGCGTTAGTATAATAACCCAATATTTACATTAGTAATACCCTCCCCGAGACGGCATTCCAACGACTACGTGGGGCAGAACCACGACAGTCGTTACGGAACCCTAGATCAATCGGGCAGCGTATCTAATACGTAACTGGGGGTTATGATACTTACAATGAGGCAGAACTTCGTTAATTAGTGGGGTATAATGCCCGGGTATAGCGTATACTATATAGAAATTTGAAAGAAAAAGAAAGTTGTGAACGATCGGAAATGAAAGTTGATGGCCTCTATTTATAGTTGTGATCCGCCAGTCTCTCGCGCCCCGCGTAGACCACACAGGGGTCCTTCGCGGCCCGCGACCTAGGGTCCGTAGGGCCTAGGTTGGTCAGCTCACCGTTGTAGACTCGACGAGTGTTTGACACATGGCAGCACCGGGCTGCGCCCCATGTCCACTCTCTTGCGGCCCTCGTAGAACTAAGAGCAGTCTGTCGCGGCCCACGACAGACTTGTTTTTCTTGTTTTTAATTTTTTTTAATTATATATATAGTATTTTAGGCACGGTTTTCGTGTACGGGGCATATTTTAAGACGTATAGGGACATTCTAAATATATTAGGGATGTTGAAATTTATTTAGGAGGGTTGTTATAGTATGTAATTCGGAAAAAAAAAAACTTAACTCCGTTAAGTTTTTTAACTGATGATCGGTGGAGAAAAAATAGTTGAAAGGTGGGACTGCTATGGGGAATAAACTTGAGATTATGAGTAAATTTCCATTTTAGTCCTTGAGGTTTATCCAAATTTGCCATTTTATTCCAAATAGTTTTTTCCTCATATGGATCCCTGACTTTTTCCTTTTGTTGCGATTTTGATCACATACCCTAACTCCGTTCAGAAACCCCACTTTTAACCTGGGGTATTTTGGGGATTTTCAATTTAAATCTTTCAAGATGCCATTTTAATCCATTCTGAAAAAAAAAAAAAAAAAAAAAAAAAACCTCATTGTAAAATAATTATTCCATTGGACCAAAAGTAAAATTCACGACATAGTTCAGGGTAAATCAGATGACCCCCATTGTTCATCATTCCCTTTTTCCCACATTCCCATTCACAGATCTTCTAAATCGAAAACTCCCTTGACTGTCATTCGACGAGATCTAGATGAACACCATCATAAATCTCACCCTTTTCGTCGTCAATCCTACCGGAATGTAAACTTTTTCGCCGGAATTAAAGTAGGAACTAAACTTACCAGATGTGGTCTCTATAGTGATCGATCTACGAGATCATCTGTCGTCGATCTATAGTCGTCAACCGGTGATTGTGGTGCTCGTCATCGTTGTGAAGGTGGGGGTGGTTGGGGTGGTGGGCTCATGGTGGCAGTTGGGGGTTGTTGTGGTGGTGGGTTTGTGATGACGGTGAGGGGTTGTTATGGCGGTGGGTTCGTGGTGACAGTAGGGGTGGTTGTGGCGGTGAGGGGTGGTTATGGCGGTGGTTCGTGGTGGCAGTGGGGGTGGTTAGTGACGGTGGGTTCGTGGTGGCAGTGAGGGGTGGTTATGGCGATGGCTTCATGGTAGTAGTGGATGGTGGGTTTGTGTGGTAGTGGAAGGTTTTTATATATGTGTGTTAATATATAGAATTTATTTTATATATATATATATATATATTGGATAGGAGTTGGCATGAAAGTCCAAATTTCCTAAAAAGTGTAAAAAGTTATAAAACACCATAATGTCAACCATAAAACACACCAAAAACCCACAAATAATATGATGAAGATTACTAAAACATCATGTATGTGGGTTTTGTGTTGTGTTTTAGATGTTAAGGCTCTGATTGTGGAATGACAAATATTATTGTGTTTTATGTTGTTTAGCATTGTGTGTTTTATATTCATAGTTCTACGATAGTGTGTTTGAAGTTTTTATGGACTATTAGAGTTTGAATATGGTGTTTTAGTAATATTCATTCTATTATTTGTGAGTTTTAGGTGTGTTTTATGCCTGAAATTATTGTGTTTTATGACTTTTTACACTTTTTAGGAAAAACACACTTTCCGTAGGATCCCCACTAGTAGGAGTTGGGTGGAAAGTCTTTTTTTCCTAGAAAGTCTAGGAAGCAATGAGAATTGGACATGTGGCATTGAGTTATTTTAACTAAAAGGGCAACTATGTAATTTCACATTTTAATTTTATTTTTGGAATTTATTTTTCATTAACTAACATTCCATGATTTTGGGAATCTTTGTTTTTTTCGAATTCAAATTCAAATTTGGAGGTCAATGTGTTTATCTGGAGTCAAATTCAAATCGAATTTATTTTTCATTAACTAAATTCAAATCTGAAGTCAGTGTGTTTTAACAGCAAACAGGCCAGTGTGTTTTAACAGCAAACAGATTCTTGACGCTGTGTTTTAACAGTAAGCAGATTTATTGACATTGTGTTTTTACAGCAAGCAGGCCAGTGTGTTTTAACAGCAAGCAGATTTCTTGACATTGTGTTTTAACAGCAAACAGGCCAGTGTGTTTTAACAGCAAGCAGATTCTTGACGCTGTGTTTTAACAGCAAGCAGATTTATTGACATTGTGTTTTAACAGCAAGCAGGCCAGTGTGTTTTAACAGCAAGCAGATTCTTGACATTGTGTTCTTGACATTGTGTTTTAACAGCAAGCAGGCCAGTGTGTTTTAACAGCAAACAGATTCTTGACGCTGTGTTTTAACAGCAAGCAACCCAGTGTCTTCGTCTTCAACACACTGTCATCATCAACATTAAAATGGTATCAACAGCCAGCAATGATCGATTACAATAAACACAATTTTGAAACCCTAGTTTTGAAAAATACATAAAAAAACGCACCTAGGATCGACGACGACTGATTGGAACGTTTTTTGGAACACATCGGAATATCAATCTTCTTCGTTGTTTCAATAATCTTGAATCTCTTGCCTCAAAATTACCAGAAAAAGAAGACGCAGATGATAAAAATTCGAGTTCTAGAACACAATCAACGAGTTAAATAGCAACTAACGCTTGTATTTTTTTCGAATTTGTTATCTTCATCCAAGAAACTAGCGAATTTTGGTATGGATTAGGGTTTTAGGAAGTGGGTGTTTTAGAGAGAGAGAGAAAATCACGTGAATGTAGGGCGTGGGTTAATGTTTGACGGTTTGTTAATTGATTTAAAACACGTTGAATGACCAAAATACCCCCAATCTATTAAATCAATTAATTATTATCACACACATATTACCAAAATGCCACTAAGATGATCTCAACCCTTAAACACACCAATCGGATGGACCAGATCGCTTCCTAGACTTTCTAGGAAAAACACACTTTCCGTGCGAACCCTACTCTATATATATATATATATGTGTGTGTGTGTGTGTGTGTGTGTGTGTGTTTTTATAACATTAATTTTTTTTTCTTTTATTTTTTTAACGTAAAATAAGATTTAGACTAAAATGACAAGTTGAAAAATTTACAATGAAAAAGCCAAAAATAACCCTGGTTAAAACTGAGGTTTTTAGACGGAGTTAGGCAATGTGATCAAAGTGGCAAGAAAATGAAAAACTCAGGGACCCAAAGAAGAAAAAAAAAACTATTTGGATTAAAATAGCAATTTGAGACAAAACTCAGGGACTAAACTGACAATTTACTCTGGGATATTAGAGGCCAATATCCCTTAAATTTATAGTTTTGCCATTTGTTTTGTTTTTTCTCTACAAGCCAAATTACGATTTTGCTCTCAGTTCAAATTTACAGCTTTGCCATCGTTTTTTTTTCTGTCAAATTTCGATTTTCCCCCATTGTAAATTTATAGTCATCCCATCATTTAATTTTTTCTTTGACAAAACTATGGTAGCATTTTGTTTTAATTGGTTGACTCGATATAATTTTTATTCTTGCCAAGCGACTACCTGACACATGCTAATTTGTCCTGAAAAATTACAATTATGCTCCTGGTTTAAAATTATAGTCTTTCTATCGTTTTAATTTTTTTTTAGCAAAAGTACGATAATGTTTTTTTTTTAATTGATTGACTCGATGTAATTGTTTTTTGAGATCTTATTATTAGTAGTATGTACAAGTAACCAACTGAAATACAGACGTACATATTATTCGAGAGAAATATTCGGCTTAGTGCCCCGTAACGCAGGCGGATAAAATATTATTAAAACATAAATACTTAAAAATATTAAATTACTATTCATTGTCGATTTTGATTCAGTTTGATATGATAGCGGACGGTATCCCTTTCCAATAAAACTTAGAAAAAAATAAAATTATATAATGAAGAAAATATTATTAGAAAATAAGTAAATATTTAATGATATTAAATCACTATTTATCGTCTGTTTCGATTTGGTGAGAGGTTGTCAAAATTTGTCTTCAGAATCACGTTTCAGTGACTGACTGATATTTTTAAAAGAAAGAGTAAACTTCCGTTTTGCTTTCTGTGGTTTGGTCACTTTAACGGTTTTACCCCAAAACTTTAAAAATAGCCATTTTCCTCCGATAGTTTGCTATGGTTTTTCAATTTTGCTCCCCGCCTCTAACTCCATCCAAATTGTCTGTTTTTCTATTTTGCTCTCCGCATGGAGCAAAATGGAAAAACCATAACAAACTATTGGAGAAAAAATGGCTATTTTAAAAGGTTATGGGCAAAACCGTTAAAGTGACCAAACCATAGGGAGCAAAACGAAAGTTTACTCTAAAAGAAATATAGACAATGGGCTGGACGTGGGCTATCATTTAAATTGTTTTTAACAAAGTTTAGTGGGCCAGTAACTTAGAGCTGGTTTTTGAACTGGGGTTTGAAGATTAACTAATTAGTGTTTTTTTTTTTCAACTTTATTAGTGAGCCGTGTGTTCTTAAAACAAATTGGACCAAAACAATTTAAAATATAATTACTGTGTTATGCTGGTTCATATTTGGTTTCAGTAGTGGATTACTTGAGATTGACAACGATTCAGCGAGTTTGAGATGATAAAGATTCTCCAGGCCAAAAAGTATTCACTCCGGGATACGTTTTTTAGTAGTTCTTAAAAATTGATTCAGATTACAATTTTTAAGAAGTTTGGGGGCAATCGGTGAAAGTTTCAAAAACTGTAGAAGTGTGACCCGTTGTGACTTGCTTGAAAAAAGACAGAGAATTTGGTATTCGCATAAAGTTCACTTGGTGTGAATTGGTTCGTGAATTTAGAAAGTTTTTCAAGCATGGCTAGTATTTTAAATAAGCCACTGATGTTTTTGTTTACTTCTCAGTATACGGAATGGAAAGAGAGTTTTATACGACATTTGAATTCTAATGATGAGAGAATATGGATTTGCATAACGGAAGGGAATGGTGACTTACCTAGTAAAAACATGAGTATTGTGGCTTACTTAGCATTGCCCGATGATCAAAGGAAAGTTTATGAGGCTGAACAAAGACCAATGTCAATAATTAAGATGGCTCTTCCAGACTCTATCTTACATACTTTCAGAGCCAAAGATTCTTCTAAAAATTTATGGGATTGTTTGAAAGGATGATTTGAGGGTAACATAAAGAATATAGTTTCTGAGACATCACAGGTTGATAAAGCAAAGAATTCATGTTCTGAGACATCATAAGTAAATTCTAATAAGTTAGATGAAAGATGTCTTGTATGTGTTGAATTTGAAGCTAAAATTGACAGGTATGCAATGCATAACAATAACTTGATTAGCGATCTTGAAAAGCTGAGAGAGGCACATACAGCTTTGACTGAAACTGATAAGTAACATAGAGTCAAAGTAGTAGCTCTTAAAAAGGATATTTTGGATTTGAAAGAAAATTGGATCAGTGCAGTTAAAAAACTGACAATTTAAATAATGAATTACATAAATCTCATCAAGAAGTTTTAACAAAAAGTCATCTTTTACTTGAAAAGAAAGCACAATTCTTGATTTGAATAAACAACTTGAAAATTTTAAAAATTCGTCAACTGTGATGGACTACTACACTAAAAGCCAAAGACCTAAAAATTATGAATAGTCGATGTATGGTGTAGGATATCGTCGTGTCTCGACACCATTCAATGATGACTATGTATCTTTCCCAGAAGATAATCTAGAAGTTACACATTTTGTGCCAAAAACACCTTTGACTGTGGTACCTGAATTTGATTCCGAATCTGGTTCTGTATCTGATGAGTTGGAAGATTCACGGAAAAGTGACGAATGTGAAACAAGTCAACAAAGTGATATCAATGCATCTAATATTAAATTCTTGTAAAAGAGAAAATTACGAAACTTTTTGAAGAAGTGAAAGGAATTTATGATTTAGAGAGTGTTAAAAGTGAGAAAATTGAAAAGGTTTTTAAGCAGGTTAGTGAAAAACCAAGGTGTCTAAATCAGTTTTTAAGCCAAGGGTGAATAACGCTATCGATAAAACCTGCATCCTAACTAACAGCGCTCCCGAGGAGTTTTAGACCCAACACCGACCATCCAATCCCGCGAGGCAACAAACCCTCATACAACTTAATGACCATTGCATGACGGCCAAAAGACTTCAGTGTTCCCAACATTAGATTGAATCCCCAAACAAGGCCCATCAGACCCCTTATTATATCTTAAACTTTAGCCTCCTCTTTACCATCTTCTATAATCATACCATCATCCAGGTACCAAGCATATAAAAATAAGTTTTATCCATCATATTTTCCAATGAATGAAGGGATGCAAAACTAAGGTAAAAAGAAGAGGCCCAAATGGGTCCCCCTTTTGAACCTCCGTGGTGGACCAAATATGACCATCTCTCACATATAACCTACCTGACTATCCATAAAAATCAACCTATAAGGAAATGGACGGGCGTCGAGTTCGAACCTCTGATAGGAAGACAGTCTAATCCACCTGCTTAAAGGCATTAGCGAAAGTAACAGTATTATAGCCAATGACCCATTTGAGTGGAACTCGTTTAAGAACCTATTCGCGCTATAGAACACAACTCATCCCTACTCGGAATCCCCAACCTAAATTGAAAATCACTTTCCCAACACCTCTCACAGTCGCCTTAGAGACTAACCTCCTCCCAATCGTACCCACAATATAATATAACTAATCCCATTCTCAAATTTAAGCAAAGGCCCAAGGTGGGCAGAAGCAATGAACTCCGCCAAAACCCTAGGGCTCCTCCCAGTTAAGCACAAGGTGATCACCTTAGAAATAGCCATGAGCAACCAACCAGGGATTGCCGACCCCTCTCCACATAGAACAACCACAATGTGTTAGGCCCTTAACCCATCCCTCCCACAAGTTTCCCTTTAAGGAAATATTTTGTGCACCCGAGCACGCTATCAATAGCCACAACAAGTAGGGGATCCAAGAGAAAGGACCCATGCATAGATGGAGTGTGAGTGGATTTTAACCACTAGCACTTTCATAGTATCCTTACCAAGAGGTGCGACACCTGAAGAGCATAAAACTTTAACTGTCACAATGAAGTGGTAATCTACAACTTTATGTAAACATTGCTTAACGTTGATACCCACTTTAAAATTATCAGCCCATGGGGAGGCTCATTCGGGCATGAAACCACGCCTGAGGGTTGGGCCAAAAACGATATAATGAGTTTAGCGAAACCATCCCCATCACCGCAAGCTCTGGTAGGGTCCGCTAAATATTAAGAGACTTCCTTTCCCTAACCTGCGCTCTTCACAGGTTGGAAGCCTTGAAAAGCCTCAACATGCAACGTGGCAACAAAAGAAGCTAGTCTTACCCTAGCCTCAAATGACTCTGGCATAGTCACCACCTTGCACAAAGCGGCTCGTAATGCTTGGGAAAATGCCACACAACAACTATGAGGGATACTCTTAATATCTTAATAGGAAGGGAGAAGACATGGTCAAGCAAAACCCCGTCCACCACGATCCCTCCCAAAGGAACAAGCTCCCAACCAATATGCAGATATGAATTCACACTATAAACTCTTTCACATTTCCCACAACCAACTTGAACTTCAACTGGGCCATCCTATCTGCATGGCGGCACCCTCAAATGAGAGCATGTAAGCACATGCACTCCATACACAACCACTTGCCTAACCAAGCAAAACAAACAAACCCCAATATGCGGATACCACATCCTGCACGACCCACTTACGCGGTGGTGGAGGTACAATGGTTGCAGGCGGTTGGTTTGGAGATGATGGTGGTTGTAGGTGGAAATTGTTGGGTGTTGAAGTTTGGGATAGTGGTGGTGGTCTAAGTCAATTGAACTCATCTTACACATCTTGGTTTTGGACACTCCCCATATTACTTTTATACTGTAAAAACAGTTAATTTATCCGTTTGTTCACCATTTTATCATGATCATAATTTTCGTGATTTGAACATAGATTACATCCTAATCACTCTTGCATCGATGTTGGATGGTTATAACACACTTCATGAACAAATCTAGCCACATATTCAGTTATGTCATTGTAAAAAGTTATAAACATCACCAATGATCGATGTTTCTAAACTAATGGATTTCAGAATTTCTATTAATTCTCAGAAATGGAGACTAAATAGATGACGCCACCCGCCACCACAGTTGGTGTTTTTCTTAAATCCCTTTTACTTTTAGATATTTAAATTTTAGTGAGGTGTTTTTATTAAATCCCTTTTATTTTTAGATACTTAAATTTCACTGATAATATATAAATTTGATAATAGTGTTGTATGTTGAGACTCTTTGGTACCGGTGCATGGATTTGACAAGAATCACATTTTTTCAATTGTTCAGCGGTGTCTCCGTGCATGGAGGGCTAAAAATACCCAAGGTTCATTAGTTTTGTAACCACCGTTGTCACACCCCAACCAATGGCGGAAACATCGGGATGAGACGAAGTGTGAAGATTGCTAGAAACATCATAACGCTATTTGTGACGATAATTAAATAATTCCCATTTCATTTCATAACTTCAAATTGTCAACATTACATAATCTCAAATAACAACAAGTTCAAAAGAAATACATAACAACATAAGCAAAAAAAAAATTGATACAACATATTAAACCTAATCGTCTATATGTGTATCTAGGCATCAACGCTACTTTGTTTCATAGCATCATCATCTTCATCCTGTAACATGTTAAAAATAAAAGTTCAATGCAAAAGCAATGGCGAGTATACAAGTTTGGTACGTACATAACAAAAGATAAGTTTTAAACAATTCCTCATAGCAAGCATGTGATTCAAGATAAACAATAAATTTGGCATGTGTCTAACATATCAAACCAAATGAGACGCAAGATGCTCATGACATAACCACAAGTCTACGGGCGGGTCGTCAATCCTATAGCGCTACATATGTCACGGTTAGGCTCGTACGAAGTTAATGATAAGTTCAACACATAAAGTTTCACCCAAGTTAAGTATCAAGCAATCACGTATACAAGCATGTTATAGGAATGTTCATGTGTTTAAGCAAAATGTTCATGTGTAAGTTTTTTGATACGTAAACATGTTACACCCCAAAAGTGGTAAAAGTGAAAAGGGGAATACGAGTATACTCACAATATTGCAAATTCTTCTGATTATCCGATTGTTGACGAGTGAATGGGATTTAGAGGATGGAACACTGAGGTCACCCTATATGGGCAAGCGATGGTGCATGAGTAAAAGGAAACACGGTGAAGGATAAGAATTGGAATTTAGAGTATGTTTAGTTGATATATATGTATATATATATATAAATATATACACCTATATTTTATATAGTTTAAGTAATATTTTAAAATTAATTCTCTCAAAAGTATTGTTGAAATGTTGCCCAAGATAAATATGCATTTATATCTATTTTTATAAAAAATTAATCAAATTGATAGGTTCCGTTTTTAAGAATTTAACACGTTTATTATTACGAAATTTTACGAAAAACGGGCAGAGTTTCCTCTGTTTTTGGACGATCCTGACAATCGAGTTGTCTTTGTATTTCTCAAAACTCAATCAATACAATAACAATATATGCGTAATATATGACGTATGTTGTCGCGAATAGCACAAACATATATAATTCGTAATGAAATGTTGGTTTGGTTTTGATACTAAAAGATATTTATGAAAAACATTATAAATGAACTTTGCATCGTTTAAAGTTTACCATATGTGCGTGTTTAGCTCGTGTTGGCTCGTTGACCACGACTGACTGTTTGACCATGTCTGACCGAACCGAAACAAGACCCGAAACCGCCAACACGACCCAAACCAAAACTGACTTTGTTGACTATGTTGACCGAACCAAACTGAACCGTAAAGTGAACTCGATTAGAAAGATACACGAATTTTGTAACTTAAATAAACATCACTCAAATCAGATTCTAACCTGAATCGAACCGAGACTCGAACCGGAATCAGTTGGAACTGAGCCATGAGCCGAGACCCGTGCCAAGATTGAACCGAATAAATTCAAAACTCATACCTGATCCGAGTCTCAAATAGGAACTGGAACCGAGAATAAACGAGCCAGAACCTGGTGGAGCTGAACGTTGACCGGAATCGACAAGAGTTAACCGGAACTCGAACCCGCGACCGGAGATTTCCAACCGGCACTCAAGCTAACAGTGAACTGAAACCGAACGGAAGCCGGACCTGAACTAGACCGGGAACAAGCCGGATCGGAACCGACGTCCGCCGCTGCTGCGGCTCCTGTTCCTGTCGCGCCGCCACCGCCATGGTGGCTGTCGGCTCTGTTACAAAGTGAGAGAGAGGAGGTGAGCGGGATGGAGAATGAGAGGAGTGATGGTAAAGGGGGTTGCGGCTAGAAACAACCACCGCCGCCGATGGTCACACCGGAGAAGAAACCCGGGGGGGATTGTTGCTGAGCTTGAGAGGAGAGATGAGATTGGGTCTGATGTATGTGTGTGTAGTGTATAGCAGGTAAACAAAGATAAAAGAAGAGGGAACAGGTTATGTGCGGCGATATGAGGTAGCAGGTTAGGGTTTTGACTTTCATTTATAGTTAGGTTAACACTAGTGGGCTTGACTTGAACGAGTATTTAAATAAATTGTGTGTTCTGACTTGTTAAATGTGAAGACCCAGCTCAGCTGGTTAGTGCGCGTGTGTGTGAAGATGTTGAACCGGGATCGAGTCTGGTGCTCTTCATCTTTTTTTAGCATTTATTTATTTATTTTGAAGCATTAAACTTTCAGAAAATTACACAAACAGTCCTTGAAGTTTAAAGTTTCAATTATTTACTCTAACAACCCTTGACTTTAATTAAAACTCAAGTTATGTTATTTTTAAAGGAACTAACCTTATAGTTTAAACTAGGTAGATTAGTTTTAACTTTAAAAATTTTAACGAGACTAACTAGATTATATAAAAAAATAAACCTTTTAAATTGTAAAATTAATTAAGTTAAATAATTAAACAATGAAAAATTAACCATATTTATAATGAATTAAAAATAAAGATAAAAGATTTTCGACGATGCAACGGATTATAATTTTGAAAGAGGCAAGCTTCTAAAAATAGATTTTTAAGACTCGATTTCTAAATTAGGAAATTTATGAAAACGCGGAGCGTTACAGTCTCCCCTCCTTTAGGAAATTTCGTCCCGAAATTTATTCAAGAGAAGGACCCGAAAGGGTTTTTGGCAAACCGAAGAGGACTGTTTAAAATTAAGGCTTTGGAGTTTGAAACAACAAAGAATAATTGGGGTATAAGAGTGAACGATTGATCTAATAAACGATTACAAGTATAAGAATGGCATACGTATCGGATAGACAAAAGTAGTGCGTTAAGAATCTCGTCATGGATAATCGGATATAATGCGTTTGTGAGTTGTTAAAGTTTATGTATTAGGTCTAAGTAGGTCTTGCAAAACACCGAATTTCTCATGGCACGTTTTACGAAAGTTTGGTAACATGGTGAAAACACTTATACATAGGAAGTAACAGCGGCGTATCCACCATATTTTGACCATGTTACGTCCGTTTCGTTACTCGTGTCATGTTACGTTCCGTGTCTTACCATACACAATAGTACACTCTATGGTTCTCATACGCCTATCACCATAATCCCGTGTGCACCCGCGATTATATTGATCGTCGCATGATCCGCATAGCTTGTACTAGTCGTGTATGAATCAGGGTATACATAATTTAAAAATTAAGAATGTGTAAGTGTAAGAATGTAGTATGTAAGCAAGTCCATGCTTAAATATGTATGGGACCCGCGTAAGCAAATCACTCGGATTACGCTCGCGTACGGGTACGAATGTATGAATCATGAGTTTAAGTATGAATATGCATGTATGTATGAGCATAAACATAAAACGTGTAAGTAGTATGTGGATAAGTATAAGCATAAAACGTATGAAAAAATGAGTATAAATGCGAGTACAAACATGAGTATAAGCGTAAACACAAGGCGTATGAGTATAAATACAAGTATCAGTGTGAACATAAGATGTATGAGCATAGATATGAATATGAATGTGAATATAGGTGTAAAACATGAAGGTTAAGTATGAATAAAATATATGTGTATGAATATAAGTGTAACAAAGTTGTGTAAGTGCAAACGAAAACATAAAGCGTATGAATATGAATATGAATACGAATGTAGTATAGACATGAATGTAAGGACAACGTAAGTGTATAATTCTGAGTGTATGTATTAACGTAAAACGTACGAATTTTGAATCATGAGTATAACATAAATGTGTAAGTGTGAACATAAGTGAAGGCATAAAATGTATAAGCATGGATGTAGAAAATAATGATTTTGTTTATAGTATAAATCGAACTACACGAGTTTATGCGCGTAAACGTTTAAAAGTTTTGAGTATGAAAGAAAAGGGGATGAGTGACACGCATGAGATTGTTGTGAAACATTGACTAAAACGTGTAAAATGATATGCGTGTATAGTTTGTGAATGTAAATAGATCGAGTTGTCACGAAATACAGACTCTAGTTTGTGAATGTAAAGGGAGTATTAAACGTCTATTGGTTATGTGGAAGGTACTTTGTAAAGGAATGGAAATGCTACTGCGGTTTTAAAAGAGTTTACATAAGTTGAAAATTTTCGGTTCTTATGAAGTTCCCTTGTCCACGTGTTTTGAATTTAATTGACGTATTGAGTGAGGTTTTGAAAAAGTTCTAGAGATTAATAAGTTTGCATCATTTTAAGCAATTTTGTGTTAGAAAATTTTGAAACTTACAGCTTCTTGTGAAAAAGTTGATCCTTAGAAAAAGGAATTTGGTACATGAACTTAGTGATTGTTGAAAAATGTTTCATTGGTTTTGAAAAGGAAATTTTTTTTTGTAAATGATTGAATAATATTGGTAATATTTTATAGGTGTGTGCGAAAAAGTTGATTTGATTCTCAACTGAGAATAACAATCTCTAGTTTAATGGTGTGAGAGGGGCAACGGATTTATTAAACCGACTAGGCTGACAAGTAGTATTTCTTGAAATTTTGAAAATCGAGGAACGCGCGTTTATTGGTAACATTAAAATTTTGTGTATACGAGTGACGTGAAATTAGATTATAGAATAAGAGGTACGTTTAAATAAATGAAGCATTTGAAATACATGATAAATGATTTAGGTATAAACATGATCGTGTTTACATAATATAGTCTATTAAAAGAAAGCTTTGGTAACGATCACCTAGGTAAGGGAATCACCCCAAATCCGTTGGTGAGGTCGTTGTAAGATGAGAAAAGAAGCGGAGTTAATCGTCAAGGTAAGGAAATCACTCCCATCTCGATGATATGTCTCTGCTTGTTACAAAAGTGTAATTAAAATTACGTGAAATCATGCATGCTAATAATGTATAATCTTATGAAAAGTAAGAGTATGATGTGTGCGCAAAATGAAATCTCAAAAAAAATTATTCAAATTTGTCCAAAGATCGAAAATAATAAAGCGTAAGCTCGAATAAAACTTGGATGGTTCCAAACGGAACATTGACTAACCAAAGTGGTCGAAAGATCTTTGAAATTGAGAAACATGCTTTGGCCTAATAGGCGGAATACTCTCGCCGATATCTCGGCTAACGGTACTTACCCTTCCAGTTACTACATGTTCCCAATCCATCAAAAAAATTCGAGACTTGGCGGGATTTTTGAAAATCAAGGAGTGGGACTAGTCGACGAGGTGCGGGTTTCACCCCTAACTTGACGATTTCGTACCCTAAATGTGGTTGGTACTCGTCGGGTCAAAATTTAATTTCGACTTGTTGACGAGGGTCCACGAGAATTTGAAATTTTGAAATTCTCCATCAAGGTGAGGATTTCACTCCTAACTTAATGGTGAATTTCGTGCAAAATAGAATCAAACGGAATGAAAGTCGTTTACCAAATTGTGGGTTTCTCGCCTATTTTGGTAAGCTCGTCTCGTTTGTATAATATGAGTGTTTTCGTGTTTAACAAAAATTGAGTATAATGCCTTGGAAAAAGGCGTATGTTAAAGGAAATAACGAACAAGTATAAGCGCATAAAAGACATGTGGAGAATAACACACAAAGAATAGATCAATAGATCAAGTATCGACACATAATAAGACAAGTATTGTCACATAAGAATAGCACGTCAAGTATTAACACACAAGCGACATATACGTTTAAAACGTCAAAGCGAATAAATAAGAGCAAATAGAGTAGCATGCAAGTAGTTTCAAGCAAGACGTAAGAATAAATCTCTAAAACTATAGACTAGGTTAAAGCATTCCTACTTTTCCTAATTCCCTATAGTTATGGCTCTGATACCAATCTGTCACACCCCAACCAATGGCGGAAACATCGGGATGAGACGAAGTGTGAAGATTGCTAGAAACATCATAACGTTATTTGTGACGATAATTAAATAATTCCCATTTCATTTCATAACTTCAAATTGTCAACATTACATAATCTCAAATAACAACAAGTTCAAAAGAAATACATAACAACATAAGCAAAAAAAAAATTGATACAACATATTAAACCTAATCGTCTATATGTGTATCTAGGCATCAACGCTACTTTGTTTCATAGCATCATCATCTTCATCCTGTAACATGTTAAAAATAAAAGTTCAATGCAAAAGCAATGGCTAGTATACAAGTTTGGTACGTACATAACAAAAGATAAGTTTTAAACAATTCCTCATAGCAAGCATGTGATTCAAGATAAACAATAAATTTGGCATGTGTCTAACATATCAAACCAAATGAGACGCAAGATGCTCATGACATAACCACAAGTCTACGGGCGGGTCGTCAATCCTATAGCGCTACATATGTCACGGTTAGGCTCGTGCGAAGTTAATGATAAGTTCAACACATAAAGTTTCACCCAAGTTAACTATCAAGCAATCACGTATACAAGCATGTTATAGGAATGTTCATGTGTTTAAGCAAAATGTTCATGTGTAAGTTTTTTGATACGTAAACATGTTACACCCCAAAAGTGGTAAAAGTGAAAAGGGGAATACGAGTATACTCACAATATTGCAAATTCTTCTGATTATCCGATTGTTGACGAGTGAATGGGATTTAGAGGATGGAACACTGAGGTCACCCTATATGGGCAAGCGATGGTGCATGAGTAAAAGGAAACACGATGAAGGATAAGAATTGGAATTTAGAGTATGTTTAGTTGATATATATGTATATATATATATATAAATATATACACCTATATTTTATATAGTTTAAGTATTATTTTAAAATTAATTCTCTCAAAAGTATTGTTGAAATGTTGCCCAAGATAAATATGCATTTATATCTATTTTTATAAAAATTAATCAAATTGATAGGTTCCGTTTTTAAGAATTTAACACGTTTATTATTACGAAATTTTACGAAAAACGGGCAGAGTTTCCTCTGTTTTTGGACGATCCTGACAATCGA
Organism: Helianthus tuberosus; assembly: GCA_030545235.1. NCBI lineage: Eukaryota > Viridiplantae > Streptophyta > Magnoliopsida > Asterales > Asteraceae > Helianthus > Helianthus tuberosus. The sequence continues at coordinate 86,916,665 of CM060433.1, forward strand.
GTTGTCTTTGTATTTCTCAAAACTCAATCAATACAATAACAATATATGCGTAATATATGACGTATGTTGTCGCGAATAGCACAAACATATATAATTCGTAATGAAATGTTGGTTTGGTTTTGATACTAAAAGATATTTATGAAAAACATTATAAATGAACTTTGCATCGTTTAAAGTTTACCATATGTGCGTGTTTAGCTCGTGTTGGCTCGTTGACCACGACTGACTGTTTGACCATGTCTGACCGAACCGAAACAAGACCCGAAACCGCCAACACGACCCAAACCAAAACTGACTTTGTTGACTATGTTGACCGAACCAAACTGAACCGTAAAGTGAACTCGATTAGAAAGATACACGAATTTTGTAACTTAAATAAACATCACTCAAATCAGATTCTAACCTGAATCGAACCGAGACTCGAACCGGAATCAGTTGGAACTGAGCCATGAGCCGAGACCCGTGCCAAGCTTGAACCGAATAAATTCAAAACTCATACCTGATCCGAGTCTCAAATAGGAACCGGAACCGAGAATAAACGAGCCAGAACCTGGTGGAGCTGAACGTTGACCGAAATCGACAGGAGTTAACCGGAACTCGAACCCGCGACCGGAGATTTCCAACCGGCACTCAAGCTAACAGTGAACTGAAACCGAACGGAAGCCGGACCTGAACTAGACCGGGAACAAGCCGGATCGGAACCGACGTCCGCCGCTATTCTAACGTCTAAACTATTCTTTTAAATTTCGAATACTTAATTAGAATTATATTATAATAGTTTTATTCATAAATTAATAATCACACTGAGGAATTAGGATAATGATGATGATGATGATAAGTATGCATGAATATGATCATTTAAAGGAGTGATTATAATCCTGAAAATGAAAGTTTTTGTAAATGAAATGTGACAGCCATTTTGATCCCACAAAACACAAAATTGCGGCAACTGCGAGTGTATATCTTGCAACACTTGATATCGCCCTGTGCTTCGCAGCAGCCATAATAGCCACCAAAGCAATGGACATCACCTGAAGAAATATCTGGAGTGCATTAAGACGTTTATATGCTTCAGTGCAGCTGCTGCAGTTCACCACATGGGTCCAGTACCTAAATAAACAAAACTATAAGAAATCAAATAAAGCTAAATGTGGTTAAAGTTTATGCGAATAACCTGTCCATGAGTTGTTCTCTAGGAGGGATGGGTGTAAGAGTTCCATATATGTTGGTTCCCCAATCGACTTTATCATCTGCATATTTCTTTAGCCACCTTCGAAATAATGACACCATAGTATCTGCTTTGGTTGGCACAAAACAGACTTTTTGCCAATTTGAAGGACCTGCCTCCATCAATTTCTCCTCCTAAAAGTTGCATAATCTTAAGAAATTTCAAATACCACAGTTTGAATTACAATCGAGGATGGATAGTTTTACCTGAACCCGAAGAAGATACAAATCCGAATCCAAAACCAAATTAGTTAGAATATGGTGCATCCATCTTGAAACAAATGGATCTATCCAAAGATTAAAGTTTCTAGGACCAACACCTATGAATCTGCTATTACCCGGGCTAACAGGAATACAAAAAAAGATAAAAAGTTGCTTTCGAGGTGGCTTTTGTGCTAACTGTCCCTGAATTAATCAAATTATATAGGAATAAAATACCAAGAAAACAAAAAATATTGACAAGGATATACCACATGAACCAAAACCCTAAATTGGGTTATGCTCATACCAATCCATCATGTCATATCAGGTTCATGTGCTTGGCAAATACTTGGGTTGGTGTCGGATTCGACCCTCCAACCCATGAACACGACCTATTATTATATGGCTACTTAAAAAAAGTTAAGTTTGTACCTTAGTTTGAGTTTCCTTGATTGTGAGACTACCTTGTACCAGACAAGGAGAAACAAAGGTCCATATACGACCTTGTGGCTCCATTGCGGTAAAACCATTTTTTTCTATTTTCTGTATTTTTATATCGATAGGTTCACCCCCTTCTCGATCAAGCTTAACAGTGCATGAAAATTGTGTTAGGCAGGAGATTATCAAGACATGAGAATACTGAGGATATAACAACTATTTGATTGCTGAATACTTATCTGGGCTGTGGTGCGATACTCATTATCCCATGATGTGCATATGGAACATGTGAAGGGTCCATCAGATTTTCAATCAGGACTTCATACCTATAAGTGTCACACTCTTGATCAACAAAACCGATGATCTTTTATAATGATTTTGTAAAGAACAAACTACGTTCTTACCCGTAAGGTATATCTCTGGTGAACATTTGGGAGAAAAATGAAGGATCGTCGAGTTCAGGGATGTATGGTGGTTTCTTCTTGATGAGGATATCTTTGTATTGTGGATCAGTGTTGGGCCAAAACCAAACAATTCCGTTTTGCACGGTGCTTGGATAAACACCAACACACGCTTTCGGGAAAGAATGAACCTGCACGTGTATTTTTATAAGCTTATCGGTAAAATCATAATATCATCATTTATAAAAATGTTGGAAAGAAGAACCCAAGTGATCTAAATTACCGGAGGACCATCACGGGGAGCTTGAGGAATAAAGTTGCAGTCACCGGAGCCACCAAAACACCAGCCGTGATACACACACTGCAACCTACCCCATTGATCAATCCTTCCTTCAGAAAGTGGAGCCAATCTATGCGGACAACGATCATCAAACACCTTCCATTCATTCTGGTTCTTATCCCACCACACCACAACATCCAGGCCCATCACCTTCTTCCCACAGGGAGCCCTCTTATCCAAATCACACACAGGCATGAGTGGATACCAGTGAGAAAACCAGTCAAATTTATAATCTTGATCAAAGCTTCCCGTTTCGGTTTCTTTTCCAGGTTGGACTGCTGGTTGGGTTGAATCAGATGGAGAAATGGCATTGAACTTGGTAAATTTGGATTTTGGAAATTGGGTTAAGTTGAGTAAGAGCGATTTGGATTTTTTGTGAGAAAATGAATGACTGGAAATTGGTTTGAACATTCTGGCTTTCAGAAGTAAAGGCATAGCAGTAGTTGAGACAGTTCGTAGAGCTTCCATGGAAGATGATTGATTTTGGGATTTGCATAAGTGCATATAAATACAAGCATGGGAACATATTGACAAGGCCTTTGGATTTGTTGCTTTTTGTTGTTATATATGTAAAAGGGAAAATCTAATACAAATTTTCTTATTCTACAAACTTCAACATATCAACACAGATCAACCATGCGTATCGGAACATCTAATGCTTGAAAATAGATCAACCTAGCGAATATCTAATGCCTCTAACTATGTCTTATTGAGTAGTAACTGCAAAAATTTGAGTAGTCTTTATTTTGTGATATGTGAATTGATGGGTAGGTGTTGCATTTCCAAAATTGCATTTATATAAATAGCATAATGGTTGGTATTGAATTTAATTTCCCTTTTGTCAAATCAACTTTTTATATAAATAGAATGCTCTAGTAACCAGGAACATTGGCTGTCGAATACATATATTGCTAATTAGTTCATAAATAAAAAGTGAATTGTTGTTAATAACTTGAAACAAATTGCAATAAGGCTGGAGGGTGTGGTACAAAGCCCCTAAGGGCTTTATCACGTGACATCAGTGTCATGTCACATAGGGGGCTTTAAATCACCTATCTTTAACTTGCATGCAATGCTTTAAAGCCCCTATTAAATAAAATACAAAAAATAAATAAATAAATAAATAAAGAGAAAAGATTTGATTGGTTGATATCATATGGGTCCCACCAGCTTTTCCATTTAATACTCGTTAGCACGTTTCCCTTTAACACTCGTTTTCCCTTTAACCCTTGTTAACTATGGTGGTGTGGTTGATGGTGCCCCGGGGCGCTAAAATGACTGACATGACGGGGTGGCATTAAGCCACGTGGCCTAAAATATGTTCATGTTTTGAAATTTGAATATTCATTATTCGAGTCGAGGGACACTCATCTTAGAACCAACTTAAAGCCATAAATCCAACCAATAGAATAGTGTCATCTCTTTTGAACTCACTCCAATCCAATTAAACCTCAAAGAGAGAGCGCACTCATCTTGAAACCCAGTTCAACGCTTATATTTGTTAATAATTAAAATTAAATAAATAAAAAACACATTTTTAGTAATTAAATAATATTTATAATAGTTAAAAACAAAATGCATAAACCAACTTGAAATTAAAAAAAAAATAACCAACAAACTCGTTTACATATTAAATTAAAATACTCACAGGTCGAATCACGGATATTCAAATTTGACAAGCTAGTAATGTTTTCAACAAGAACCTATCCAAGTCTAAAGTATGTATCTCGATTCCGCAACTCTAAAATGATATCATCAGCATCTATTACGCATCCATTACGTACGTACTCATGTGACTTTGCTTTTTCCGTTATCCTTTAAAATCATATTGTAATATGATACGCACGTACATCACATTCCTCGTTTTCTCGCGCTTCACTGTCCTTACCAGTCGATTAAGTATACCCATTTAGATTTCAAAATACCAAAAGCTTACTCGACATCTTTTCTGGCCAACTATTGCACCTTTCTGAACTTTTCTTCTTGGTATTCCGTTGGCCATATAAATGATTTCACAAAAACACACCAAGCCGATAAATCCCATTAGAAAGATTGTATCAATGTTCGTATTGTCACACAATGGATACCTCGGAGTGGTTAGATGCATTTCACTATTGAATAATAAAAGGAATAATTGTGAACATTGTTGGGCTATACTTAGTCGACCGGAAACACCAAAGTACGCATGCCAAAATCATAAATCAGTTGATTTCACTGCTTCGAGCATGAACGTAGGGTACTTGTGACCACCTCTAATAAACTGGCCTGTCAAATGATATGTGTATAGTTGATGCTACCGATATGTGTACGGTCGATGATACCGAGCATCCGTGGAAGACACATCTAACTTCATATGCGTTGTACAAATGGGTGATGTTGTGGCTAGTTGATTTATGTAAAAATTCTTTACCATATAAAATAATTATTAGATTGCAAAAATATTCCAGACATGCATTTCATGCATTTGAAGTCCTAGCAAACATAACTAAATATCGATCGTAATGATAAAAAAAAACATTACATGTTGTGTGTTGTCGAATCGCTGATATGCATTTATGTAACAACATGAAACTCTTTTTTAACCTCTCATCGTAACCTTCTTGAACCATTCAAAATTGGCATCTATACCCTAACAATTTCTAAGAATAATTTCTTGGATAGACGTGTTCTCGCTCTAAACGTTGTACTTTGGGTTTTCAACAAGGGAATAATTCATTTAAACTTAATAAGCCCCTTCACAATCACGTCGCACATATGATGTCTTTAATCTTATCGTTTCTTCAAGTTCAACTATCGCGGCAACCACTTTGGCAAGACACTGAAGACTAGAATCAGAAGAGACTTGAGAAGATGAGTCAGGAAAAGCTAAGCTGATGAGTCCGATAGGGGAAAAAAGGCATTGTGTCCATTTGAATAAAAGCAAATATATTTTAGTGGACCTTTTTTTAGTTTGGTTGTGTATAAAATGAATGGAAAAGGAATATATATAGTGTGACTGTTTTTAATCATTAATGGTCAAATGAGCATTGCACGGCTAGCATAAAGCAACCGTCTTAGTTGGGATCGTGAAACCGGCTAGGGAACACACACCACTTGCGAACGTTGTTCCTCGAAATTCGCGTGAACCCACGCTTTGAGATTGGGGGGGGGGGGGGGGGGTTTATTATTTGGGTCGTTTGTTTATCACTATATAACAATTTTTTTCGGTCTACATCCAGTTAGGTAATATCAATAAAAGATAATCAAACACTAAATTTTATATAAGAGTAAACTGCCATTTTGGTCCCTGTGGTTTGGCCAGTTTTGCCACTTTAGTCCAAATCTCAAACTTATTACATCCAGGGCCCTGTGGTTTGCATTTTGTTGCCATTTTAGTCCAAAATCCAAAAAACCCCCTTTTTGACTGTTGAGAGCTGCCTATTTTGTCCTTTAGTGCAGGGGTATTTTGGTCATTTATGTTTTATTTAAAGCAATTCAACAACAACAACAACAAAACCCAGAAAATCAAGAACATCTTCTTCAACAACAACAAAACCCAGAAAATCAAGAACAACTTCAAAGTTCATCATCAAAACCCAGAAAATCAAGAACATCTTCAAGAAAAAACGAGGCTCAGATCTGTATCTTCAAGAACATCATCAAACATCATCACCAAAACCCAGAAAATCCAGCAAATCAAGAACATCATCTTCAAGAAAATCAAAAACCGATTTGTAAAAAGAAACGAGGCTCAGATCTGTATCTTCAAGAACATCATCAAACATCATCATCAAAACCCAGAAAATCCAGAAAATCAAGAACATCATCTTCAAGAAAATCAAAAACAAAAAAACAAAAAATCTAGAAAATCAAGAACAGCCTGCACATATGAACACACAGATCTCCGCCCCAAATCAACTTGAACCGAGCACAAATCCACACCTGAGTTCACCCGAGTGAGCTAACCCGGAGTCGGTTGTACTCGCCGGAGTCAGAACACCACCGCCGTCGCCACGACGGCGTCGTCGCTGTAAGCCACCGTCATCGCCGCCCCCTTTCTTCCTCTCCTGCCTCTCTATCTCTCTCCCGTCTCTCTATCTCTCTCCCGTTCTCTCTTTCCTCCATCGGACTATTTGCTTCCCGAGATCAGTTGCGTGTGGTGGGGGGTGTCTGGTCGGAGGACTGCCGCCGGCGATGTGGAAGGAGGGTGGTTGAGGGTCCGGCTGTGAATGTGAACGAGAGAGAAGGAGGGTTGGCTGATTCTTTCTGATGTAGGATTTTCAAGAAGATGAAGAGATAGGGCAGGGAGTTGAGTGTGTGATTAATGTTTATTGTTTAATTAAAAATGTTAATAATAATTCCAAAATGACCAAAATACCCCTCCACAACAGGACAAAAAAGGGTCAGTAAATCAGTAAAAAATCAGACATTTTGGATTTTAGACTAAAATGGCAACAAATTGCAAACCACAGGGCCCCAGATGTAATAAGTTTGAGATTTGGACTAAAGTGGCAAAACTGGCCAAACCACAGGGACCAAAATGGCAGTTTACTCTTTATATAATTAACAAAAGTTCGACCACATCATAATACTCAATCATAAACTTATATTTTTTAAACCCTAGTCCTCAATCGAATAAACTAAAACAACTAAACAATGGAATGAAATCAGAATAGCTTATAAGAGTTGGTCTCTGATCGAACCTTCGAAGTGATCAATCAAAATTCTGACTGGAAAAGTGCCGTAGGGGAGGGGTCAGCCTCAGCAGACGACATCGATACAATTCACCAATTGGGTCAGCTCTGCCACTTTGCCGCTTCTTTCTTTTTGTGTTTTAAATAAGTTTTAAAATTTTACAATTGGTTTGGGGGTTAGGTTGGGTTTCTTTTGATGTTGTTTTGTGATGAGATTCGAGATGGGGTGTAGTGGGGTTGACGGTGGTGGTATGGTGGTTGTATGGTGGAGGAGGAAAAGAGGTGCAGGTCGGTGATGGAGATGGCGGGTAGGGGTTCTTGTGGGCGGGTAGGGGTGGTTGGAGTGATGAAGTGGTTCAGGTGGTAATGGCGATGATATGAATTTTTACAAGTAAACCACACTCTTTTAAAGGTGGCTTAATATGTCGGGTTAAAAGAAATAATATAACACGGTAACCTCTAGGCTATATTCACATAATATAACTAGCTGGGAGTAATGGTCCCAAAAAACAGTCTTTATTTCAAATAATTTTAAAAAGCAAATAACCACAGTCTTAGAAATTACACATGAACGAAAAAGATCGGTTACATCAAGAGTTGAAACTAAACAAAGCACTTAATTTATCTAAATGAATTAATTTGAAAAAATATTAATTAATAGATAGTTAAAATAGCCATACAAAAACATTAGAGTTTAAGTGAGTTGAAATTATAAAAATTAAAAAGTATATTCATTAGGTGGTGTTGATGCAACAAATATTAGACCAATGGTAGTAGCTGGGCTGGTCAGGCAAAAGTGTTGAAGTGTTTAGTTTTGCCTAACGCAGGTCGTGGGATCCCCACACGTTTGCAAGACGTGGAGAGAGGTTCACTAGTTTGACAAGTGAACATGTTTGCAGTGCGGGACTTACCCTTTTATGGGTTGAAGCCTTTTGACCTGCGGATAAAAGACTGTATTCTGTGAACTCGCCTTACTTTTGCGGCTAGGGGAGTTGGTGAAGCAATCAGAGATGTGACCATTTACTGTTCATGTATTGCTTTATCTTAGCTCCCGGGTTTTTAACCTTTGAACACTTTAACCTTTTGAGCATTCATGTATTTAAGTCACTTTATTTGGTCTTGGGCTACCCCCGTCATCAGCCCCCCAAGTCAGAGGCTTTTGGGCATAAGCACAAATGTTTCTGACTTTAGTACATGTGTTTTATTTTACTTGAACGCTTTAAGGCTTCGAAGCTTGAAAGGTTGAAAACGGTTGAGCTTTTTGATTTTTGAATTTTGACAAGACAGTTGATATGACTTGTGACAATTTTTCTTTTGTGTCAGGCGGCGGTTTTAATTCCTTTGTTTAATTATATCATTTTCTTTTCCTTGATTTACATTAACTTTCACAGAAGAACATCATTTGCTCTTTTTCTCTCAAGTTTTCCCCTTTCTCAAATCAGGTTAGTTCTGATTGTTTACTTTTTTGCTTATTTTCTTATATCATGGGTGCTCGTAAAGATTTAGCGAAATCGTTCTCTCGATTAACTCAAGAGGAGGTCGAGTTGTTTTGTATGGAATGGGGGATTGGGCAGAAGTTTAAACCGGTTGCACTGGCTTGTGACGTTTCAAACGATAAATGTCGCCCTGGTTCCATTGCTCTCTACTGTCGTCATTTTGAGTTTTCTAACCTTCGTCACCCGTTTTCGAACTTTGTTTTGAATATCCTGGAGTATTATCGCATATCTTTCAGCCAGATTCATCCTCATGGTTTGGCTAGGGTTTTACATTTTGAAGTTTTGTGTCGGGCTTCTGGGTATGATCCAACCCTTTTATCGTTCCGTCGTTTTTTCCGACTGGCTAAGAATGGTGACTGGTTTACCTTCGAGACGTCTCAAGTTGATACTTGCTAGATTTCATCTATGGTTTCTAGTCTAGGTGTCTGGAAAGACCGGTTTTTCTGGGTGTCTGAGGAAATTGTTGCTTTTAAACTTGTTTGGAGGCACCCGGATGCCGTTTTGAATGAACCTGAGCCTTCTGCCACTGATATAAATGCTCGTTTTCTAGAAACTCTTAGGGAATGCCCTTCAAGGCTTCGTCCCTTTCCGAGCATTTATTGGTGTTGTTGGGTCATAGTAAGTTATGGGAAAAACGCGATCGAGACCCGGTGCTTTTGAGAGATGGGCAGGGTATGCATTTATTCTTGTTGTGCTGTTGTGTTCCTGTTTTTCGCTTGCTTATATGTTTCATTTTTGTTTATTTTGTAGTCATGTCTGCACTCGATTTTATCAAGAGTGATGATACTTCTGATGTTGCCTTTGATGATGCTGTTGCTACTCTGGGTGAAGATGCAGTTGTCAGGGGATCCGATCATAGGTTCGAGGGTTCCGGTTATGTGAATGTCCCCAATGTTAAGGGTTTTACAAAGGCTCCGGGTTCCAAGGTTTCTGTTCGTCGTTCAAAACGTTATTTGAAAGGTGTTGATCAACCATCTGGCTCAGAGGATACTTCGTTTTTAGCCAATTGTGTTTTTCGAATCCATTCAAAATCTCTATCAATTTGCGTGGATTGTTTGGTTTATCATACTCTCTCGATCAAATAACGTTCAAAAGGAATGAAAATTGAAGGAATTAACGAGCCCCAACTCTTCAAAAGCTACTTGTTCGCCCAAAAAATTAGTCAAATCTGGACAAACAGAGGGTGAACACCCCTAAAAATGAAACTCACTAAAATTTTAGGCCAAGCCCGCCCATTTTCCCAGTTAAAAAATGTAATACCTCATCTTTACAGAAGCCAATATAATACCTCGTCATCATTGAAGCCTGGTTCGAGTTTGGGAGCAAACATCGTTTCACCAGTAGCAAGTTCAAAAGCAGTTCAAGCAAACAACCACATATGAACTGGGAATGAGTAGCCTGATTGCAGTATAACTTCAGGAGCCGGACACTGTCTCGTTTGAATTTCTTCTCCAATTGGTTCAATGGGGAACACCCAAAAAAGTGGGGAACCATCCGTTTAACATGTTAAATAAAACATTAAAAAGTTCCGAAATAAATACATGTAGAAGCCTTTTTAATAAAAAAATTCAAAAACTAAAAAAATGCGTAAAAAACAGTTTAAAAAAAGGTAACATCATCGTAATGTACAACATTCATAAAAAAATAATATAAAAGGGGTCGTCTTTAGAAAGATGGGATGCAAGATAACTCACTGCTTATTAGCCAGAGAGGTTCCACTTTGCCCTCCATATGTTGAACCGAGTTGAGGATCTTGGCTAAGAAGGTTGGTGAAGTTGATGTCTTGGTCTTGTGAATCCATATTTTGTAATAGTTCCTGGAATATCTGCAACAAACAATAAATATCAAATTTAAGCTTGAATCAAACAATATTAATGGACAAAATAACTACCAAAATCCTTAAGCTTTGATTAAATAGAAAGAGATCATGGGCACATCATGGGCACTTTTTTTCTTGAAAAGCATAAAGATATTAGAAATTAGAAAAGTTATACAAAGTGGTTCCATATCTGATGTTGCTTAAAGCAGCCCATTTATGGCTTTACATTCACTAAATAAAACTATACAAGCAAATAGTGTTTTCACCTAAACTGTCAAAACTAAATAACACCCATGATAAGCGATTATGTTCACATCCCAACTTAGTGTGACGTATGATGGTAAATAAACCAGTAACATATCCACACAAGGCATGATGCAGCAACGTTTTGATGATTTTTTATAAAATATTAATCTGAGAAAGTATGAACACGTTGTTATGTCAACGATGCTTTGTACAAAACTAACAGTATCAATCCTCCATCAGTAACAGAGGAACTCAAGCTATTTATATGAAGCATACTATTCTGACCCAATTAATCTCATCGCTCAGCCTAACACTTTTACCAGTTAGAGGCTTACTAGGCGATCCATTACCGATGCTCTACAAACTCTGACACTTAGCTTAGCATGCGCTAATCACTGCTATTATTTACAATTACTGATGCTGAACACATCAAATTAACTAAAACAATTCCATCACACTCACGCAAATTAGAATTAGGTTTAGGTTTAAAATCACAATTAGAAACACAATCACGGTGTTCATGATCAACAGATTTAGATTTAACAATCAAAGGCTTACAATCACTATCATGATTAATATTATGAACATGATTAATATGAACAACGTCTAAATAACCTGCTTAGATAGATTTGCCCAATTTTAAGTCGGCAGAAGATGAATCCAGGTGTTTCTCGCCGGTGAGTCCCATCCGGCGGAGCAAAAGCAGCCGCCGCTCCTACACTAACGACGGTTACGAGATCCAGAGGTCATACTCGCCAAAAACCCCCATCGGAACCCTAGGGACTGATACCGAACCATAATTACTAAAATTCAGATCCCGTACGCACACGTCAAAATCAACATCATCATCCGAGCACGAATAAGATGAACATGTGGTTGGAGGTTGGCGCTTGGAAGGGGTGTGAATCGACGAGTTAGGGTGGTACAGGTGGATTAGGGTGGTGGTGGTTTTTGGCGGTCGGAGATATACTCCTTCCAGAAAGAAAACAGGAACAAAAATTTTGGAATGTCCTTTGACAAAAATGCCCCTGTTCCCAAGTTCCCAACTTTTTTAGTGTTCCCCAATGAACCATCCCCTATATATATATATATATATATATATATAGCGGAAGGTTCAAATGAAAACCACTAGTTATTGTGAAAACTCGAAAACTAATTAAAAAATCCAAAAAAACATACCAAAATTTGTTTTTTTTCATAATAATTTTCGCTACTTTTAGTATATAAAAATTTTTTTTTAAAAAAAAAACTCTTTTTTTGTAGTGCACGTGTGTAATACTACACATGTGTAGTACACATACACATGTGTAGTATTACACATGTGTAATACAAAAAAAAAAATTAAAAGAAGTTTTTTTTATATATAAAAGCTATGATTTTTTATAAAAAAATTGAAAAAAAAAAAAATTTGGTGTGTTTTTTAGGCTTTTTTTAGTTAGTTTTCAAGTTTTCACAATAAAAGTGGTTTTCATTTGAACCATCTCCTGTATATATATATAAAGGTAGCCGCTAAAATAGGAACCACCTCCAGTTGTAAGAACCGCGAGAACCACTCTCAACCAATCACAACAAGGGGTAGTTTGGTCATTTCCTTCAAAATGTCTAATCTTTCTCTCTCTCTTCATTTATTGTACCAGACTTATATCTATCATCCTCTCCTCTCCTCTCACTTCTCTCAACTCTCATCTCACCTTCATCTCTCTCCTCTCAACATTCCCTACCACCATCTTCAAAAACCCAATTAGATCTGCCGCCCCACTCCCACCACCACCATCTTGAAACAAAGCTAATCTGCCGCCCCAGTCCCCGGAGTGGATGAACTCGAGGTGCCGACCCTCGATGAACTCGTCGCCGGCATCAGCCACCCCTGTTTATCTCTCTCTCACACTGAACGGCTATGGTAATGGGGGTGGCCGGTGGGATGCCGACAAGGTAGCGACGGCCAGAAACGCTACCGCCGGCGACTGGGTTTTTTGCTGCTCTACGATTAGCTTCAAAGGGATGGTTGTTGAGATGATGATAAGGGAATAGGGGTGGCAGTGGTTGAAGTTTGGTCGGGACGGTGAAGGAAACTTCATGGCATCCGTGTAGCCTTTTTGTATCTTAACCCTTGGTCAGTAATATGTTATTGTTTGTATCATTGTGTTTCCGTGATTTGTGCATAATTGATGATTAATGGTGTGAATTCAAGTATGTTTTATCTGAGATTTGGTTCTGCATTTCATTGTTATATCTGAGTGTTTTTGTATAGGGATGATGTTGAAATTGTGAGTGAATAAGATTATGTTGGGTTTTGTTGTCTCTCTCTCTAGCTTTTTGAGAAGTGGGTTTTGAAAGGGAGGTGGTTTGTTGATCCTTGAATCTGGTAAGTTTTTGAAACAAGTTTGTATTTTTGTTTTGTGATTCAGTTGGTTTTGTTTTGTGATTTGGTGAAGGAAGAAGGTGTTTTTTGGGGGTGGTGGCTACTGGTCGATGGGTCTGTACAACGGTCCCGATAGTGCCCGGTGGTGCCCCGTGGTGCCCGCTGGTGCCGGGGGTGCCCCGTTGTGCCGACAATTGATATTGACGATCGTTCTTGGTAGTGATGATGCAAAAAAAAAAAACGAATATTTTGATGACAATGGCACGGCAAGGATGGTGGAGGGTAGGTTTTTGAACGTGCAACCCCACTTTGCAGCCTCTGATTATCGGAAAATCTGAGCCAAACCCCGTTTTTTTCGAGATACACATGTTTTGATGTTGTTGGTTTTTTAATTTTTTCCACCCAGTCGATGATGATTAACAATCTATCTGAGACACCTACAGAGTTTGCGATTTATGGGTGCATTCGTTTTAACGTAAAACGTAAAAAGTTTTACGTAAAACGTAAAATTTTAACGTAAAAAGTAAAACGTTAAACTTAAACCATAAAAAGTTTAATGTAAAACGTAAAACGCAAAAAGTTTTACGTAAAGCGTAAAACGTAAAAAGTTTATCGTAAAACGTAAAACGTAAAAAGTTTAAAAAGTTTAACGTACAACGTAAAAACGTAAAACGTAAAACATTTTACGTAAAACGTAAACTTTTTAACGTAAAACGTAAAACTTTTTTTATGTAAAAACCCGGCCGCAAAAACGACGTGAAAACGTAAAAAAAACGACGATTGAAACGTAAAAAACAGCGCGTAAAACGTAAAAAAAGGACGATTGAAACGTAAAAAACAGCGCGTAAAACGTAAAAAAACAACGCGTACAACGTAAAAAACAGCGCGTAAAACGTAAAAAAACGACGATTGAAACGTAAAAAACAGCGCGTAAAACGTAAAAAACGGCGCCTAAAACGTTAAAAAAACGGCGCCTAAAGTTTTTAACGTAAATGTCGACGCCTAAAAAAGCCGGGCGTAAGAACGGGGCGTAAAAAAACGGCTCTTCAAAACATTTTTTTAAACTAATCTTAAAAAAAATATTATAAAAATCTGATTTCAAAAAAGTTTTGAAACCAAAAAATCAGTTTCTTAATAAAAAATTAATAAGACAAAAAAAGTAATTAATGAATGGGACAAAAAAGACATTTAAAAATAATATATATAAAAAGACAAAAAAATCAATTTTACCTAAATACCCTTTAACAATAAAATATTAAAAACATAATAAGACAAAAAGCATTAAATATTAATATTAACTACTTTTAATCTCATCTATCCATCTAGTTGATCTAAGGGCTAAAAAGTGGTTCCCATGGTTCTTACAACTAGAGGTGGTTTTCATTTTAGCGGTCCCCTATATATATATATAGGGGAAGGTTTATTTGTGAAGAAAACTTTATTAAGAATAAAAAGAACAAAAGGGTACAATTGTAAAACATTAAATAGTTTTTTTCATCTCATTTACTATTATGTTTGACTAAATAATTAGTCATTAAGACCATCATCCTCCACACTAAAAATTTTTGCCTACACACATCAAAAGTTATCCTACACATTTCGAAATTTATCCTACACATATTGAAATTTATCCTACACAACTCGTAATTTATCCTACACGTATCGTATTTATCCTACACTATAAATGAATTTTTATTTTTATTTTTTGAGAAAAATATACATCTTAAAAATAAGTTACAAATTTAATATAGTTAGTTATTAAAGATGAAACTACCAATTAATGATATATGTAAGTTTACCAATATACTCTTATAGTTACATTAACTACAAATATTAAATGAAGTCTAATGAAGCATATATTGGTTGAAATTTCTTCTTTTTTCTTCTTACAAAGAATTTCTTCTCATTTGAACTCTCCACTATATATATATATATATATATATATATATATATATATATATATATATATATATATATATATATAGGTAAAGAGTAAAATATAAATGCGCTTATCGTACGATACGTACGCGATCATCCCAGCCGTTCGATCAGGTGCAGATCTGGTGCGAATTCAATACATATCGCATGTGAAAAAATGGTTAGCATGGGGGAGTGTGAAAAATGGCATGGGGTGTGTAGATGGACAAAATCGCATGTGGAAGATTTGAATATCGCATGTGAAAAAATGCATCGGGTAATGTGAAAAATGGCATGGGGTGTGTAGAATCGCATGTGGAAGATTGAATATCGCATGTGAAAAATGGCTAGCATGGGGTAATGTGAAAAATAGCATGGGGTGTGTAGAATCGCATGTGGAAAATTGAATATCGCATGTGAAAAAATGGCATGGGGTAATGTGAAAAATGGCATGGGGTGTGTAGAATCGCATGTGGAAAATTGAATATCGCATGTGAAAAAATGGCTAGCATGGGGTAATGTGAAAAATGGCATGGGGTGTGTAGAATCGCATGTGGAAAATTGAATATCGCATGTGAAAAATCTGTGTGTGTGTTACTGTTCATCTTCTTTGATTGTTGGTCGATCATTGTCAGTCTTCTTCCGTTTGACCCTTACAACTCCCAAATTAGTAGTTCTTATTATCGATATCGTACTAAAAGGAACGAAGGGAGGTTGGGGAAGAAGATTTTCAGGTTTTTGTATTTTGATTTAGGGTTTGATTTTGAACTATCATCGGTCAATTACAGAGATTTATGACCTCGCAATGACATTTAACCATCCTGGTATGATTTAGATATATTAAAATGATTAATTTAATCATTTAAATTAGTTTCGCCCGCGTTTGATCGATTGAAGATCGTACGGCTGAGGGCATCGCGTACATAATGTAGGATAAGAGGTATTGTACGTTAACCGGCCTCTCTCTCTCTCTCTCTCTATATATATATATATAGGGGAATGCTAAAATGAGAACCACCTCGAGTTGTAAGAACCGTGAGAACTACACCGTAGGGGGCGCGGTGGACCAAATTTTTTTTTTCATAGACGTAGATGCATGTATAAAAACACCATTTGTAAAAAAAAAAATTCAAAAAAAAAATGTCGTGTGTGTAGTTTTGAGCGCCACAAGTTTGTGTTTACGGGACCCGTAAATCTGGTCGGAAAATTTACGGGTCCCGTAAACACAAACTTGTGTTGTTCAAAACTACACCCACGACATTTTATTTTTTGAATTTTTTTACAAATGTTGTTTTTATACATGCATCTACGTTTCTGAAAAAAAAAATTTGGTCCACCAAGGCCCGGATCAAAAAGTTCTCGCGGTTCTTACAACTCGATGTGGTTCTCATTTTCGCGTGATCCTATATATATATATACACATGGTTGTAAAACAAGGTTTCCGATGGCGAGTACTACCCGAATAGTCGCTACAAGGTAGGCTGCCGAGGCGACTTTCTCTAACTCCGCCTAATTACTCGGAATCGATCAAACGCGGTCAAACTAGGCCAAAATCGGATCTAGTAGGTCAATTCGGGCCGATTTTGACTTAAAAAATAATAAAATATAATTTATATGACTATCATATTAAATAATGAATACCATTTTCATGCATTTTGTTATAAATATTAGTAAATTTATGTTAGTAGACATATATTTAATTTCCGAAAACTAATTTCTTTATAATTTAACATGTCCGAGTATTCCCCGAGTACTCTCCGCCTATACCGAATACTCTCAACTCCCCGGTCGACCGACTAGGGAGTGCCTAGCGACTTTTTCAACCATGTATATACATATATATATATAATGCAAAAATTATTTATCAAATAATAAAGCTACAAGAATAAAAAAACATTAATAAACTATAGTTAAAGAAAAATAAATATGAAACTTAAAACTTTTCGGGTATATACTTTGGGTAAACGGGTCTATAGTTTCGGGTAATCGGGTCAGGTATTATCTACTCCCATACCCGCGAAAAACTTTTTTTCCATACCCATGCCTGACCCAATACCCATCGGGTATCGGTATACCCGTCCCAAATGCTTCGGGTTTCTTGTATGCCCGTCTTGCTAGGGTATACCCGACCCAAATGCTTCATGTTTCTGGTATACCTTCCGGGCTCGGGCATTTGTGCCATCAGCGGAACCATCCGATCATATCTATCTTCACTAGAAAAATAATGCCTATACACCAATTCTAGAGGAAGCCCAATAAATCTCGGAAAAACCCACTTACGGGGATTGAACCCGGGACCTAATGATCCCTAAATCTTATTTCACCCCAACATGCCACTAAGCTATAATGTAATTGGCTATGAACGCTTGTATATGATTATTTTACATTTTTCAAGCATACCATCTTAATCACCAAACCAATGCCTAAAAATATATATTATTGACTAACAATCGCAAGAAATTTTGAATAGCTCATGATTACTATTATTATATGTGAGTTGATGGCAGATTTTACCAACATTATTTTCCCAAATTCTTTTTATATTTAACTTATAATGGGTTCATAGAAAGCAATAATTTAAAAGTTAAAACTGAAACCTTTTTCATGGAGAAGATGATTTATAGAAATTAGAACTCCAAATATCATTCCATAAATGGATACATCAAAGACTAAAGGAGACGATGATATTATAGAGAGGTTGAAGATGATGTGAATTTAGGGTAAAGAGATTATTTATAAATAATATCGTATGAAAGAAGTTACAAATGTTTAAAAATAAGAAGGAAATAGGCATTGTCACACCCAGACCGCGTAAAACAACAAACCACGGCGGAAACGTCGGGGAGTGTCGTAACAGAATCATTGTTTGACAACACATGGTCATTAAAGATTTGTTTTATTCCATTAATGAACTCATTGTCTTAATACAACCCAAATAAATACTAATAATTGTCTTTTAAGTTTTAAAGTCACTAAGGCACGGGTCCATCCTATGTGCAGCATGCAACAACAATCGTCACATAGTAATACCTGAAACATATGTGAGAATAAAACGTCAGCATAAAAATGACTGTGAGTAACATAGTTTTTGTGAATTAGATTCATGGCTTTGGATAGTACAAGAAAATGTTTTGCGTTTACAAAAATAGCCATGAATCTTAGTAAAAAGTTTGGTTTCTAAAACACATTGCTTTGATAAAAATGTTTGTAGTATATGCAGAAAATATACTTTGGTTTTGAAAAGATCGGATAAGTAGTATATCAAAATATACTTTAGTTTGGAAATAGTTAAATAGATAGTATATCAAAATATACTTTGATTAATGAAATAATAGATTTGGTAGTATATCTCAAGTATACTTTGGTTTAAGAATGAAAGTATCGGTAGTATATCAAATTATACTTTAGTTTGAAAATAACATATTAAACTATGCTTTGGTTTGAAAATAGCATATCAACTATGCTTTGGTTTGAAAATAACATATCAACTATGCTTTGGTAGTATATCAACATATACTTTAGTTTATGAAATAATAAAGTCGGTAGTATATCAAACTATACTTTAGTAAAACTATATCATGTTGGTATTATATCGAGATATACCTAAATCATGATTTGGTAGTATATCAAACTATACTTTAGTAAAACAGTATCATGTTGGTAGTATATCGAAATATACCTAAATCATGATTTGGTAGTATATTAAATTATACTTTAGTAAACAATAGCATATCAAATTATGCTTTAGCAAAACAGTTTCACGTTGGTAGCATATCAAAATATGCCTTAATAGTATACCGAAATATACTATATATCACGTTTTGGTAATACATTCAAACCTTAGTGCATCAAACTACACTTTGGAGACTATAGAAATACCACAAAGGCAATTCTATTTGGTTAAAACATTGGTATCCGACATTCCATACAACAGGAATGGGGTGTCTAGTCCTATACCGCTATATAGTACTACCAATCGGCTTGATCATTGTTAATGAATGTATAAATAACAGTATAAATGAACAAATAGTTCTAACAAACTTTGGAATTCAGTTGTTTAAGCCATGGATAATAGTTCAATTCGTCAAAAGATAGTACTTATGCATGTGTAATCATGTAGTTGAAATCATGAAAATAACGTATCGGCACATATGTATCACCCCAAAACATTTGAAAACGTAAAAGAGGGGACTATGTACTCACTTGAGGGTGCAAGTATCCTTGATTATGTGTCCTAACATAGCTCGAGAAATCAAGGAATCAAGGAATCAAGTACCCAGTAAGGAATCACTAGGTTAAATAATCGGTACCTAAATCGGGAGATAGGATAGAATGTAGTTCCATAAATCAAATGAGTATTGGAACTCATATGGCATGATTTAATAGACTTAACATTCTGATTAGAAACTTAACCTAAGTGTTTTTAACCCGTTTCGACTCGTTAACGTAGTTTAAGCCACTTTAACGCGTCGTTTGCGTAAATCTAAGGTCGGATGGTTATCTATGTCCTATGTTAAGTCTTACATGCCCAATTATGTCTAAATATGTTGCTAAATCAGTTTAGATGTCAAAAACTTGATCATATATGCAAAATATGAATTTACGCTTCAAAAGGGCATTTTTGGTCATTTTCTATGGGTATATATAAACTACTAAACAAATAACTAACCATCCTAAGTGATCATAAGGTATAACCTCAGTAGGTTATTCCCTATGCAACTATGATCACTAAATAAGTTTGGTCGGATCCTAATGATCGACCAAAAGGGTCGGGTTCGAAAGTCTAAGCGATTGTCGAGACCGCTTAACTTACGACCCTAAACAAGCACTAAACTAGTAGTGACGAGTTAAACATGTCAAAACATGTTTAACTAAGTTAGAAAACTGATTTGATATCAAAACCAAGCGTTTTGATACCCGAAAATAGTTTCGTCGCAAAATGCGCATAAATACGCATTTTGACCGAAACTTTGACTCGTCACTACACCTAGTCAACGTGGTAATCAGTAGGTATAATCGCTAAGGATTATAAACATCGTGATTACAATCACGTTGCAAAGTTCAATTGAACTTTGATTTGACCAATTGATGGTCAAAACCGAAAGTCAAACTCTTGGTCAAACTGTTTGACTTTCATCTCTAAATGGCTGAAAATAAGAACCAAGCCATAACAGACTTAACTCCTCATAACGATCATTGTTGGCTCGATGTTCACCGCTGTCTTGTTTAAGATCGTCAAATTCCCTTTTCCAAAGCCCTGAGCTCATGACGAGGACATAATTCCTTCATCATTAGAACTCGATGCTCTTCCCAGGTTTGTGCCATTGCCACCTCGGCACCCCCATCCCTCATTACGCCGTTCCACCATGTGAGTGCTCTTTTCTAGAATACACTCGACGCAAACTCAACTTTTTGCTCATTTGGGCATTGTACATGACGAAACGTGCTTTCGAGACTCTCAAACCACTGTAGGAGCCCAGTAGCTCCTTCAGACCCAGTAAATGTAAGTGGCTTAGCTGAGTTGAATGTCTTATAGTTGCATTGAACAATGTTATTGTTATTGTTCGCTTGATTTATCTGGGTAATAAGGTTCGGGAGTACAGCGGCGATTTGCTGCGTGATTAAGGCTGCCATGGCGGCATCCTGAGTTTGATCACGTCGAGGAGGCTTTCTAAAAGAGCAAAGAAACATGAGGGAAAACGAGTGAGATGTTATTGGATATTCAAAACTTGAATGTTAAAAATATCGACGAAACATGAGGATTGTGAGCATTTGTTCGTTAACTAAAACAATCAAACGACACTATGACTAATCAAAGTAAATGGGTCATATTAATGTATCGCGAAGACATGCTTTGGCCTATAAGTGGACACTCACCCCAAGAGTTCCCAGGTAAGAGTGACTGGTCCGATACTACGGATTTGTACGAACACTCTAGCCTCAGACAGAAAACTCGAGGTACAGGCATCCACCCTTCCAGATTGCACGTGTACACATTATTTAGACCCAAACTTTGACGAGATTTTAAAAATTTGAAAGGCATTAGCCAAAAATGAATCATCCAATGGTGGGTGATTATTTTCAAAATTTTTTTGGAATTTTGTGTTCATGTTTTTGTAATCACCTAAGGATAGGTGATATGTATTGTTTTAAGATCTAAACACAAGATAACTTGTGTTAGGGTCTTAGGAAGGTTATAGTCTAGGTCAAGGCATTACTAATAACCTAATTCCCTATAACCATGAGCTCTGATACCAACTTTTCTGTCAGACCCCGACCGCATAAAACAACAAACCGCGGCGGAAACGTCGGGGAGTGTCGTAACAGAATCATTGTTTCACAACACATGGTGATTAAAGATTTGTTTTATTCCATTAATGAACTCATTGTCTTAATACAACCCAAATAAATACAAATAATTGTCTTTTAAGTTTTAAAGTCACTAAGGCACATGTCCATCCTATGTGCAGCATGCAACAACAATCGTCACATAGTAATACCTGAAACATATGTGAAAATAAAACGTCAGCATAAAAATGCCTGTGAGTAACATAGTTTTTGTGAATTAGATTCATGGCTTTGGATAGTACAAGAAAAGGTTTTGCGTTTACAAAAACAGCCATGAATCTTAGTAAAAAGTTTGGTTTCTAAAACACATTGCTTTGATAAAAAGGTTTGTAGTATATGCAGAAAATATACTTTGGTTTTGAAAAGATCGGATAAGTAGTATATCAAAATATACTTTAGTTTTGAAATAGTTAAATAGATAGTATATCAAAATATACTTTGATTAATGAAATAATAGATTTGGTAGTATATCTCAAGTATACTTTGGTTTAAGAATGAAAGTATCGGTAGTATATCAAATTATACTTTAGTTTGAAAATAGCATATTAAACTATGCTTTGGTTTGAAAATAGCATATCAACTATGCTTTGGTTTAAAAATAGCATATCAACTATGCTTTGGTAGTATATCAACATATACTTTAGTTTATGAAATAATCAAGTCGGTAGTATATCAAACTATACTTTAGTAAAACTATATCATGTTGGTATTATATCGAGATATACCTAAATCATGATTTGGTAGTATATCAAACTATACTTTAGTAAACAGTATCATGTTGGTATATCGAAATATACCTAAATCATGATTTGGTAGTATATTAAATTATACTTTACTAAACAATAGCATATCAAATTATGCTTTAGCAAAACAGTATTACGTTGGTAGCATATCAAAATATGCCTTAATAGTATACCGAAATATACTATATATCACGATTTGGTAATACATTCAAACCTTAGTGCATCAAACTACACTTTGGAGACTATAGAAATACCACAAAGGAAATTCTATTTGGTTAAAACATTGGTATCCAACATTCCATACAATAGGAATGGGGTGTCTAGTCCTATAGCGCTATATCGTATAACCAATCGGCTTGATCATTGTTAATGAATGTATAAATAACAGTATAAATGAACAAATAGTAATAACAAATTTGGAAATCAGTTGTTTAAGCAATGGATAATAGTTCAATTCGTCAAAAGATAGTACTTATGTATGTGTAATCATGTAGTTGAAATCATGAAAATAGCGTATCGGCACATATGTATCACCCCAAAACATTTGAAAACGTAAAAGAGGGGACTATGTACTCACTTGAGGGTGCAAATATCCTTGATTAAGTGTCCTAACAAAGCTCGAGAAATCAAGGAATCAAGGAACCAAGTGGTACCTAGTAAGGAATCACTAGGTTAAATAATCGGTACCTAAATCGGGAGATAGGATAGAATGTAGTTCCATAAATCAAATGAGTATTGGAACTCATATGACATGATTTAATAGAGTTAACATTCTGATTAGAAACTTAACCTAAGTGCTTTTGACCCATTTCGACCCGTTAAGGTAGTTTAAGCAACTTTAACGCGTCGTTTGCGTAAATCTAAGGTCGGATGGTTATATATGTCCTATGTCAAGTCTTACATGCCCAATTATGCCTAACTATGTTAAAAAATGAGTTTTGATGTCAAAAACTTGATCACATATGCAAAATATGAATTTATGCTTCAAAAGGGCATTTTGGTCATTCTCTATGGGCATATAAACTACTTAACAAATAACTAACCATCCTAAGTGATCATAAGGTATAACCTCAGTAGGTTATTCCCTATCCAACTATGATCACTAAATAAGTTTGGTCGGATCCTAATGATCGAACAAACGGGTCGGGTTTGAAAGTCTAAGCGGTAGTCGAGACCGCTTAACGTACGACCCTAAACAAGCACTAAACTAGTAGTGACGAGTTAAACATGTCAAAACATGTTTAACTAAGTTAGAAAACTGATTTGGTATCAAAACAAAGGGTTTTGATACCCGAAAATAGTTTCGTCGCAAAATGCGCATAAATACGCATTTTGACCGAAACTTTGACTCGTCACTACACGTAGTCAACGTGGTAATCAGTAGATATAATCGCTATGGATTATAACCATCGTGATTACAATCACGTTGCAAAGTTCAATTGAACTTTGATTTGACCAATTGATGGTCAAAACCGAAAGTCAAATTGTTTGACTTTCCGCTCTAAATGGCTGAAAATAAGAACCAAGCCATGAAAGAATACTCACAATGCTCTAAGGCTGAAAGATTAGACTTATTGAACTCAGGTAGGTGGCTCCTTAGCAGGAAATCCTCCACTTAGAGTCCAAAAATGAGAAATGAGAAATGAATCAAGGTGAATGAGGGAGGTATTTATACTTGTGGATGATGAATAAGATATTTCAGTGTGTTTATGTGGCATCCAAGCAATAAATCCCAGCCATACAAGGGTTTAGGATAGCTAGCATGACTTGGAAAAGTTTTAACTTGGTGCCTACACAAAGGAAATTTGCATAAAAGTCCCTAGGAACCAAGCTGCAGGCTGAAAATGAGAATTCTGTCAAAACATAGGGGTCGCGAGGCATGACAGTGACACCCTGTGGGTGTCGCGCGACGCGAGGGTGTAGGCTGGAACTTTCAAAAGTTGTCAAGTTCAGTCCCTGCACACACTAACTTGCATTTTTGACGTACTTAACCTCCGTTAAGACATTTTCAAGGCTCTACAAGGACGTCAAAGTGTAGGGGACTCAAAAATATGCTCGGAAATATCACGGGTGTCGGTTCGTTTGGCCGTATGGTCACGTTGTTCGGTTAACAATGACGAAACTCGAACGGACGCGAAAACGATCCAAATTAAGCGACGAACGGTATTTTTGCATTCCGATCACTAAAATAAAGTCTACAAAATGTTTTGGATGTCCGGATGTGGTCAGAACGTAAGTTATGCGCGTAAATGCAAACTTACGCCATTTTTGACGCTTTTAGTCCCTGTTTGATCAAATAAGCGTATTCTTGCATACCGAACCACTCAAAGCTCATTTCTAAGCTATGTTGAGGTTATTTGTGGTATGTTTAGCTTATGATCATGTTTCAGAAGGTACGTTGCCATACGAATCGGCAGACTTTTGCGGTTTGACGCAAATAGTCCCTATAAGCGCAGAAACTTGTTTTTGCCATACCAAACCCTTCAAAACTTATTTCTAAGTTATGTTAAGGTTATTTAAGGTATGTTAAGCTTATGTCACTATTCTGGAGTGTTTATCGCGTTAAACTGATTACGTTTGCGTAACAGTTTGCGTATAACTTTCTAGAAAGCGATTTAGAGCTCGAAATCGAACAAGATGTGATATGTATAAATGTCCTATGTATTTGTACAAATCCCGAGAATGAAACACAAGATTTCATTGGATTTGTATTTGTATGATGGTTGTAGAGGCACAGGTGTCACAGGCATGTGTCTTGCATTTATAGAAGAGGCCACTCACTTCAAACGCCTTTGACATTTGTTTCTTAAACTCGAAAATCTCGTCAGTCTTGTGTCCCGTCACTATCATATCATATACATAGACACATATTATCAACAAGGATTTCGATGTACTCTTTTTGTAATATCGTATGAAAAAGTTACAAATGTATTGAGATTTTTTTTTAATTTGTAGGAAGTTACAAAAGTAAGTATAGAAAAAAGATGAGAGTAAGGATATTTTTGTAATAGCTTATTGGATAACTTTCTCTCTATACATGCAAGACACATGTCTATTTCCCCCTTATATTTAAACATTTGTAACTTTTTGATACGATACTATTTATAAAAAAAGGTACACCATAAAATCGAGCATTTTTTTAACTTTAATTTGAGCACAATATTGATACATAAGATATGTGATCTAAAAAAACCAAAAAAAAAAAAAAGATTTAGATTTCTATGTTGTATAACATTTTTGTGTTGGATTTTTTGTATAAGATTTTTGTGGCTACATTTTTATACTAGATTTTTTTTTGTTCTGGATTTTTTTTTGTGTTAAGTTTTTTGTGCTTGATTTTTTGTGCAACAACTTTTTTTTTTTTGTACTAGATTTTTTATGCTATTTTTTTTAAAAGATTTTTTGTATTATATTTAAGTTAGGAAAACAAAAGGTGAGAGTTTGTGTTGTAGGACCCAAATACCATTCCATCCTACCTATAACGAGTATCACATGTCATCTTTACAATGTTTCTTAGGCTACTTAGATAAAAACTACTTTTTAATGGATCATCCCCACATTTACATCTTACATACATAAATAAGATGAAAAAAATATTATAAATTGTCTTGGGTGTCTTAAAACTATTTCATGATAATTTATTATTCAGGCAAGGATAAGATACCTACTAATTTAAATCAATTAGGGATATTGGTCTTTAATAATCCCTACTAGACGTTATTGCCCATTGGCAGTCCTATTTTTTTATTCCCCCTCACGTTATTGGCCTCGTATCCTCGTTCTGATCAAAAACTCTAAAACGTCAGTTTGTAATTGGAGATAAGTTTTTTTATCTGAGAACCGGTGGAGAAAAAATAACATCACTCGATATAAAAATAACATCCCACGTAACGTACTAGAGCTTGATCATTATCGGTTTGGTTTATCCAAAAAACATAAAAGCAAACACCGGTATCACAACGGTAACATCACTCGCTATAACCTATAATACCAAAAAAAGATACAAGATTTTGAACATAACTCTATTTTCACAGAAATCTACACCAGAACATTCAAAAAAAAAAAAAAAAAAAAACTAAAAACAACCACACATTTCTCTTTTTTTTTGGTTAATAAACGAAACTTATTACAGAAAAACAAAATTGTAAGAAAATCAAACAGGTTAAACACGTATATTATACATGGTACAAAATGTGCAAATAAAAATTAAAAAGAAACGTAAAGTGTCACATTTCACGAATCAAACAGTTAAACGCGTATATTATATATGGCACAGAATGTGAAAATAAAATTTATAAAGAAACGTAAAATGTTACATTTCACCAAAATGTGATATTATAACATTTTTTATGTTTATATATTTCGATTTAACTTTTATGATAATACTAATTAGGAACAAGCAATGGGGCATTTAAGGAATTTAATTTGAAACGATGGAATGAGAATAGAGTTTCTGTATACATAAACCCACAAAATTTCTGCTTTGTTTTTTTTTTAATTATATTATCCCCTTGATTCTTCTTTTACTAAATTTATCCTATGTGACACTATTCCTACAATTTCTTTTAAGAGTAAACTGTCATTCTGGTCCCTGTGGTTTGGGTATTTTTGTCATTTTAGTCCAAATCTTAAACTTTTTAAATCTGGGTCCCTGTGGTTTCACTTTTGTTGCCATTTTAGTCCAAAATCCAAAACCCCCCTATTTTGATTGTTGAAACCTGATTGTTTTGTCTTTTCGTGCAGGGGCATTTTGGTCATTTTGATTTACTCTTCTAATAGATTAAAACAAAATTAATTTTATATTATATAATATATATATAACTCTCTCTCTCTCTCTCTCTCACTAAAACACATATCGTTGTCTCTCTCTCTCTCTCGGTTCTCTCTCTCGCTCTCTCTCTCTCTCTCTCTCTCTCAGTTCTCTCTCTCTCTACACAGATTAAACGCCATCCACACTCCTCTCTTCCCCTCTAGTTCCGGCCGCCGGATTTCCTCTTCGTGCCATTCTACACACACATCTATATTAAGAGGTGATGAGGATGATGCCGATGATGAAGACGGTGAAACACAGAGGATCTGCAGCCGGTGAAATGTAGGCGGTGGCGGTCATCTGCAGACCATCATCTAAAACACCCCCTCTTTCTCTCTCTAAAACCTAAAACCCAAGCTTTTACCCTCTGTTTCTCTCTCTAAACTCGTTCTAGGGTTTGTGAAAGGTAGGCGGTGATGAGGATGATACCGGTGATGAGGATGATGCCAATGATGAAGATGGAGAACGAGCCACGTTTTGATGAAACGGGGGTTTGCAGATGTTGATTGTTGACCAGGTTAGGGTTTGGGTTTGTTTGAAGAAGATAATGGTCTGCAGATGTTGTTTGTTGTCCAGGTCCAATACTCGTTCAGCGTTTGCGATTGCGGAATTGATTAGGTTCAATAAGGATGTGTTCGTAGGTCAGGTTTTGGTGAAACGGGGGTCTGCAGATTGAAATTGGGTTCAGGTTAGGGTTTGGGTTTTGATGAAACGGGGGTCTGCAGATTGAAATAGGGTTTGTTTGATGAAATGGGGGTCTGCAGATGAAACATTGGGGAAACTGAAACGGGGGTCTGCAGATGTTGATTGTTGTCCAGGTTAGGGTTTGGGTTTGTTTGAAGAAGATGATGGTTTGTCTGTAGATGTTGATTGTTATCCTCTTGCTTTAATATGTTATAATAAAATTAAAATAACTAAAATGCCCCTGCACAAAAAGACAAAACAATCAGGTTTCAACAGTAAAAAATAGGGGGTTTTTGGATTTTGAACTAAAATGGCGACAAAAGTGAAACCACAGGGACACAGATTTAAAAAGTTTGAGATTTAGACTAAAATGACAAAAATACTCAAACTATAAGGACCAAAATGGCATTTTAGTCTTCTTTTAAATATACAGGTAATTGATTTAAAGGCAATATGGCACATAATATAATAGTTAGGTGTAAAATGACATATATATTATACTATGTATTAATATATATTGTTTTAGGCCTCATGGCACATAATATAATAGTTAGGTATAAAATGACACATATTATACTATATATTAATATATATTGTTTTCAAATGTAACATGTTTATTAACAAGTTTGTGTTCGTGTTCAAAAATCTGACACGATTTCGTGTCGTGTTCGTGTTTACGGGTTCGTGTCTTAACATGTTTGTGTCTTAACAGATCAGATTAACCCGTTATGCCAGTCCTACATCATACCAATAATGTTTTATTCAGGAATCCCTAAAAGTCCGCTCAAATTTAACTATTTCTATTTATACGCAATAATGCAAGGCAGCCAGTACAGTAAATACAATCATTCCTATGTTTGTATTTATATGTAGTCATTCAATTCTCTAGATATTCAATTTAGAGAAGATAATTCATCCACCATGGAAGCTCTAAGAATTGTCTCCACTGTTGCTCCACCCTCTCTTATCAGACCCCAGTTCTCCAAACCCATTTTCACTCTTTCATTTACCCATAAACGTTCCAACTTAACCCCATTTCCAAAAACCAAACTCAATAAGTTCAATGCCATTTCTCCAACCTTTTCAACCCAACCCGAAGCAGAAACCGACACCGACACTGAGAACCTTGATAATCAAGATGAGAAATTTGACTGGTTTTCTCACTGGTATGCACTTTCTCCCGTGGCTGATTTGGACAAGAGGGCTCCCCGTGGGATAAAGGCAATGGGTCTGGATGTTGTGGTGTGGTGGGATAAGAACGAAAATGCATGGAAGGTGTTCGATGATCGTTGTCCACACAGATTGGCTCCACTTTCAGAAGGAAGGATTGATCAATGGGGTAGGTTGCAGTGTGTGTACCATGGCTGGTGTTTTGGTGGCTCGGGTGACTGCAAGTTTATTCCTCAAGCTCCCCGTGATGGTCCTGCGGTAAATTAGATCACTTGTGGTCTTCTTTCCAACAATTGCATACTGTATTATATAATGATATAATCGATAAAATACGCGCAGGTTCATTCTTCCCCAAAAGCGTGTGTTGGTGTTTATCCAAGTACCACGCAAAACGGAATTGTTTGGTTTTGGCCAAGCACCGATCCAATATATAAAGATATCCTCACCAAGAAGAAACCACCATACATCCCTGAACTTGACGATCCTTCATATTTCGAAAAAACAGTCATGTTTGCCAGAGATATACCATACGGGTATGAATGTAGTTATAGGTGTCAGATGTGCACCAACATTCTTTCTAAAAATCATTATAAGAAACATGGGTTTTGCTGATCATGAGGATGATAATTGATATAGGTATGAAGTCCTCGTTGAAAATCTCATGGATCCTTCTCATGTTCCATATTCACATATTGGGATAATGACTTATGCACCTCCGCCTAGATAAGTATTAGGCAATAAAATTATTTTGTTTCTTATATTACTTTTCGAGATAATCACCAAAATAGGCATGTTTGTCAAATAAATTTTAACAAAATGGAAATTTACATTTAACAATTAAATAATAGACATCCTTAAAACCAGCAAATCAGCAAATGACAGTCTGCAGCTATTGGTCGTTTTATGGACCCTTTCTACATTTTTTTGTGTCCACTAAGCCAACTTTGCTTATTTGACATTTTCTGATTGATTAGTTTTGGATTTTTATATTTTTAAGTGCTATAATTCAATGCCTATTTTGTAAATAGTTTTGTTCAACATGCCTATTTCCCTTAATTTTCTCATGTCTTGATAATCACCCACCTAACATAAGTTTCATGCACTGTTAAGCTTGATCGAGAAGGGGGTTCACCTATTGATATAAGCATGCAAAGAATAGACAAAAATGGTTTTACTGCAATCGAGAATCAAGGTCGTGAATGGAGCTTTATTTCTCCTAGTATAGTTAAAGGTAGTCTCACCATCAAGGAAAGCTTGAATAACACAAAGGTATAAACTTAACTTTTGTAATTAGCGATATTGACCGGTCATGTTAGGGGTTGGAGGGCCGAATCCAATACCCACCCATAAATTGTGTTCGTCACATAAACCTAACATAAAACAAGATTCAGTAGGGTTGGAATGTTTCATGTCATAATTGGTACTTCATTCTTTTAATTTGATTGATTCAGGGAGAATTAGTACAAAGGCCACCTCGAAAGCATCATCAAATCTTTTTTTGTACTCCAGTGAGCCCGGGTAAAAGCAGATTCATAGGTGTTGGCCCTAGAAACTTTAAGCTTTGGATGGATCCATTTGTTTTAAGATGGATGCACCATATTGTGTTGAATTTGGTTATTGATTCAGATTTGTGTCTTGTTCGGGTTCAGGTAAAACTATCCTAACCCTGATTGTGATTCACATTGTCGTATTTGAATTTTAAAGGATTATGCAACTTTTAGGAGGAGAAATTGATGGAGGTGGGTCTTTCAAATTGGCAAAAAGCATGTTTTGTACCAGCGAAATCAGATACTATTGTGGTGGCATTTAGAAAGTGGCTAAAGAAATATGCAGGTGGTCAAATCAACTGGGGAACCAAATTTATTGGAACTCCTCCACCCATCCTTCCTAGAGAACAACTGATGGACAGGTTTATTTTATTTTTTTTGCATAGAACCCAACCACATTAAGGTTTGTTTGCTCGCTAATTGATTTATTTTTTAGGTACTGGAGCCATGTGGTGCATTGCAGTAGCTGCAGTGGTGCATATAAAGGTTTTAATACGCTCAAGATCTCTCTTCAGGTGCTTTCAGTTGCTTCGTTGGCTATAATGGCTACAACCAAATCAATTGCCAGAAGAAATACACTTGCAGCTGCTTCAATTTTGTGCTTTGTGGGATCAAAATGGTTGTCACATTTCATTTACAAAACCTTCCATTTTCATGACTACAATCACGCCTTTAAATGAACGTTTTCATGTAATATTATCATTGTTAAATTTATTTTGGTGTGATTACTTATTACGAATAATATAATATGATTTGAGGATACAAATAGGGCTGTAAACGAGCCGAGTCGAGCCGAGCTAGACCCAGCTCGAGCTCGGCTCGAACTCGATTCGAGCTGGCTCGGCTCGAGCTCGAATTTCAAATCGAGCTGAGATTTGAGGCTCGAGCTCGACTCGATTAGAATTCGAGCTAACTCGGCTCGGCTCGATCTAGCTCGAACTAACAAAAAACCGCACAATTTTCTACTTAAAAAGCCCTTAAAAATGAATTTTTTTCATAGACTAAAGGCCATAATTGCCATTTAATTTAACCATGTGGCTAAATATGCAAGTATAAATAGTTAATTCACTTTGTACATTATCTTTACCTTCTTTTATAGGGGAAATATTCCCTTATTTTTTTTTTCTAAGCGATGTGGGACAAAAAAAATGAAGGATGTAAACCTTATCGAGCCAGCTCGCGAGCTCACGAGCCGAGCCAGACCAAGCTCGAGCTCGGCTCGTTTACAAACCGAGCCGAGCCGAGCTGGCTCGTTAAAAACCGAGCCAATTTCGAGCCGAGCTTTCTTCGAGCTTTTTTCGAGCGAGTTTCGAGCGAGCTGCGAGACACGAGTTTTTTGAACACCCCTAGATACAAACGTATTGAGTATAACTGTAATTTATTGTTATTTAATTCTAGTTGATGTATTTGAAATTATTATTTTAAAATTTCAATAAAACCTTTCGGTTTGTGAAAGTC
This sequence comes from Helianthus tuberosus, assembly GCA_030545235.1. Lineage (NCBI taxonomy): Eukaryota > Viridiplantae > Streptophyta > Magnoliopsida > Asterales > Asteraceae > Helianthus > Helianthus tuberosus. The sequence continues at coordinate 86,948,545 of CM060433.1, forward strand.
TTGCATAAATAAGTCAAATGTTTTAGTAAAACCATTTTCTGAAAGGTTTGCTTAAAAAAAAAGCACCAACTGAAAGCAAGTTGGTTACAAGTACCGAAAAATACGTTATTAAGAAATACTAGAGTGAAAAATATGAGAGGAATTTCATTCATTTTGTTAGAGATTCATCAATATAAAACATATATATAGCTCAAACCCTAAAAGCCGGTAAACGTTGGGCTTGACCTATAGGCCTAAATATTTGTATTAATAATACTTACCCCCTCAGAAATCTTAGAGCATATACGATCAACATTATACTACTAGATAATGCTGAGACGATTATTTAGAACCGATATTAAATGATAAGATTAATTGTGTTGTCGTATTAAAACCTTACTGAAAAACCCAAGTGAGAGGAAAATGTAGTTAAGGAAAAAGAGTACAAGGTGTAAATTACTTCCCCTTTTCTTTCTATATATCTCATAGCCTTTAACATCCAATAGTCGTATATTACTTCCCTTTTTTATTTATACCTCTTAGCCTTTAATATCCAATCTTCTCTTCTGTAATAATAGTTGGACTTATCTTTATTGCAATCTTCTTTGATTTGAGCGATGTAGGTTGCATTGTCTTCAAATAGTACAATTGAGCTTCTTCTGATCGACTCCAGCCTGCACCCTTCCTGAACATGTTGAAACCATTGATGTAACACCACGCCCAGATTAGGACTGACGTATAACAAAATACAGTAAACCGGAGACAAAATTTATAGTTTAATCAAGAAAACCTACCATCAAATTTAAATCAAAATTCTTATAATGGTCTTAAAAGAAAACACGTGTTTTATCATATATTAAAAAGGGTGCAGGCATGTAGATAAAAATAGGCAAGCCACAACTATATATTCAAAATTTTATAAAACATCGTATATTAAAAATATAAGAGAAAAAATTGCCTAAATTAATTATGATAATTAAATAATATAAAAGTTAAAATTAGGAAAAATAGTATTGTTAGTGTTCATACAAAATTCGAACCACGATTTTTAATATAACGAATAGAATTCCACCGCACACTGCGGCGAGAATTTCATCTGTATCGGTTTGGTTCATTGCGGTACAATATGGGCATCGGTATAGTAACCTGAAAAGAAAAAAACAAAAATATAAAATCGTGACATGGCTAAATGTATATCGACATATGTGATGCATCGATTCAAAGTCCTTAAAAGTAAAACAGGTATCGTTTTGACAATACCGATAATGATATTGATGTTCGGTCTGAATCAGTTATGTTCGTCACGGCACTGTTATGTTAATAGTACTCACTATAGCATATGATACAAAATAAAATACAAAATACATTTTATATTTATACAACTTTGTTTACCGCATTGTTTGGTCGGAATTGGTTCGGGCTCGCTACGCGGTGGGAACTGGGTTGACATCCATTTGGTTCGTTACATTGTAACACCCTTAAATTTATACTTGAATTAATCACTAATTTATACCAAAAGATAATAGATTAACATAAGTTTAAAGTAGCATAAACCTTAGTCATCTAATGACTAAGTTGAGAAATTTCAAAACTTGTTTATTTAATTGTTTACAACCCATGAACAAAATCTAAGTATGATTAAAACGTTGCGGAAGCTTCAAAAGGTATGTGTTCGGTTCATCAAAGGTTGCTTGATCATCATCCGAGAGTCTTTGAGTACCTAAAACTGAAATGTTTGCATAAACATTTATGTTAGTATAATTGGAATTAATACTTGATTGAAAACACAATTGAAAAGAATTTGAGGTTTTACAATTTTTACAAGATTTATAACTTTTCAGACTCTACCGTAACTTACGGTTCCACCGTAAGTTACGGTGGTCAATTTTTTTCAATATGGAGCCACCGTAAATCAGAAGATCCACACCGTAAATACCTGACGTCTACCGTAAATTACGGTGATACCGTAATTTACGGTAATCGCTGTAACATTCTGATTTTGGTATTTTGTTTGTTTTGCCCAACCTTGTTCTCAATTTCCTCATTTACCTAGACCAATACTCTGATTTTTCGTGATCAAATAAGTCTTTTATGATTGATGACATAGACCAAATGAATGTACTACATTACATTCCATGCCTTGAATTGTCGTTTGACCCATATGGCTCATCTAAGGGATTTCCTCGAATTTTGATGACAACCAATGAGGTCTAACAATTTCTTAGCCTATTATTTGAACTAACGAACACCATCGCTTAATTCCAACTCGACTTTTATTTACCAAAGAATTACAAGCATACTAGACGACAAAATTTAACTCAAATGTAACACGCCAAGTTACATACCTTCAAAGTAGCCCTTTTTGACGCGGTTCGCCACTCGCTTGTCCACTTGACGCTCCTGCGCCCGTTCCTATAGAGTTCATTCATCAAATGTTTAGAACTCTCTTCAAATCATAATTCGCATAATACACCGAAAATCATGATTATGCGTTTAAACTCAAAATTTCAGTTTTTAAGCCTTCATAGAGGCATTTCAACAAACACTTCAGAAGCAGATTTTTACATGATTTAACATCACATCTTTAGTTTTTCATTTAACCCTATTTCATATAAATCAATCAATTTACATGATTGTTAGCTTCTAATTGCTGAAATCACTTCAAAATTGCCAAATTACTCTAGATTAACAATCTACTTTCTAGTGTTCATCCAATTACACATGACCCACTAATCACCTACTATGGTGTTTATGGTTTCACCCCAAAATTTCTTATGATTTCAACTTCTATTGATCTAGGGTTTGTCCTTAGACACTATAGTTGTTCCTCAATCATCATAACATACACATGCAACCCTAATTTCAGATTTTTCCCAATTCATGAAAATTTCAAGTTGAGAGTTTTCCTTAAATTTTACATACCTTGTAATCCCCTTGGGATGAGGATCACGATTCTATGCTCGGATTTTCGTTTGGACCAGATTTGCACCTCCAATTTGAGATTTTAAGTAGATTTTTGAGATATGGAAGATGGGGGTGTCGCCCCTGGTTCTTCTGATCGACCAGACATACCAATTTTGGTGTGTTTGGTTTGGTTTTGTTACAATTAGTAACTATCTTTCAATTTTGACAAGTTTAAACCCTTAACTATGATTTTCCTTTAAGTTTAAGTGTTTTAGCCATATTATGAATTAAATTCAAGACTTGAATTTGACTAGGTTAAGTTCCTAGTTTGTAAATTCTTGTTTGTTATTTCCTTAGAATTTTAATATAAGGCTTTATATTTTTCGGGGTGTTACAAGTCCACCCCCCTTAAAAGGGTTTCGTCCCCGAAACCGAATTACGTACCAAATAAAGTAGGGTATAGCCGTTGCATTTCTTCTTCGGATTCCCATGTGGTATCAGCACCCTTCTTGTGTTCCCATTTGACTCTTACTTGATTGATCTCTTTATTTCTTAAGGTTTTCACCTTGCGATCTAAAATCGCAATAGGTCTTACCACATAGTTTAATCTGTCATCCACCTCGATATCATCGTAGGGGACATACGTCGTCTCATCTGCTAGACATTTCTGAAGATGTGACACATGAAAAGTGCTATGAATTCCACTTAGTTCCTCGGGTAACTCAAGGCGGTAAGCTACCTTGCCAACTCTCCCGATAATTTTAAATGGCCCAATAAACCTTGGGCTTAGCTTCCCCCTTTTTCTGAATCTAATAACGCCCTTCCATGGGGAAACTTTTAGCATGACCATGTCACCAACTTGGAATTCGATTGGCCTTTTCCTTTTATCAGCATACGCCTTTTGCCTATCTTGAGCCGCTTTCAAGTGTGCCCGAACTATATCGATCTTTTCATTCGTGGCTCGTACTATATCTTGGTGAGCGAGTTCACGTGGACCCACTTCACCCCAACATACCGGGGTTCGACACTTCCTACCGTAAAGCATTTCGTAAGGTGCCATCTTAATACTAGATTGGTAACTGTTGTTATACGAAAAATCGACTAACGGTAGGTGAACATCCCAACTGCCTCCAAAGTCGATTATACACGCCCGTAGCATGTCCCCCAATGTCTGTATCGTTCTTTCACTTTGTCCATCCGTTTGAGGATGGTACGCAGTGCTAATGAATAATTTGGTCCCCATTTGCTCTTGGAAATCTCGCCAGAAATTCGAAGTAAACCGGGTATCCCTATCAGACACGATGGACACCGGCACCCCATGACGTGCTATGATTTCATTGGTATAAACTTCTGACATCTTTTTTGACGTATAAGTCTCACGAATCGGAATGAAGTGAGCACTCTTCGTCAATCGATCCACCACTACCCATATGGCATCAAAACCACGATTCATTTTAGGCAACTTGGTCAGTAGGTCCATTGTGATATGTTCCCATTTCCAAACCGGAATATCTAACGGTTGGAGCTTGCCGTATGGTTTCTGGTGCTCCGCCTTGACTTGTAAACATGTCAAGCATTTTTCCACATACTTCGCCACGTCCCTCTTCATTCCGGGCCACCAATAATTTTGTTTCAAATCATTGTACATCTTGGTTGCACCAGGATGAATCGAATAACGGGATTTATGAGCTTCATTAAGTAGAAGCGCCTTTACTCCACAAGTATGTGGGACCCATATCCTTCCGGATCGAGTCTTCAACCCGTGATTCCCATTCGACAAATCTTTCAATTGACCGATTATTCTTTCTTTCTTCCAATTTTCTTCTTTTACTGCTTCTAACTGCGCCTCTCGAATACGTTCAAGTATACCCGAGGTCACCACGAGTTGCATCGACCTCACTCGTATTGGGACATAGTCCGCTTTTCTGCTTAGAGCGTCCGCTACCACATTTGCCTTTCCGGGGTGATAATGTATCTCACAATCGTAGTCTTTCACCGTTTCCAGCCATCGCCTTTGTCGCATATTTAACTCCTTCTGATCAAAGAAGTATTTCAAGCTCTTGTGGTCGGTGAATATGGTGCACTTTACCCCATACAGGTAATGCCTCCATATTTTTAATGCAAATACTACCGCTGCCAACTCGAGATCGTGCGTGGGATATTTCTTCTCGTGTATCTTCAATTGTCTAGAGGCATAGGCTATTACCTTCCCCCGTTGCATCAACACGCAACCGAGCCCTGATAATGAAGCATCCGAATAAACCACCATGTCTTCGACTCCGTCCGGCAATGTCAATACCGGAGCTTGAGTTAACTTTTCTTTTAGCGTTTGAAACGCTTTTTCTGGATCAGCACCCCAAATGAACTTTTCTTTCTTCCGTGTTAGCTTTGTTAGGGGTGACGCAATCTTGGAGAAATATTGAATGAATCTCCTATAATATCCCGCAAGCCCCAAAAAGCTTCTAATTTCCGAAGGGTTCTTCGGAAGATTCCATTTTGACACAGCCTCTATCTTTGACGGATCCACCAATACTCCGTCGGCACTTATGACGTGGCCAAGAAATTGTACCTCTCGTAACCAAAAGGCACATTTAGAGAATTTTGCATACAACTTCTCTCGTCTAAGTGTCTCTAACACTTCTTGTAGGTGGTGTGCGTGTTCAGCTTCACTTTTCGAATACACCAAGATATCATCGATAAACACGATGACCGACTTATCCAACATTGGTTTGCAAACCCGGTTCATGAGGTCCATGAAGGCCGCGGGTGCGTTTGTTAGTCCAAATGACATCACGAGGAATTCGTAATGTCCGTATCTCGTGCGGAAAGCCATCTTCGGCACATCTTCTTCTTTGACCTTTAGTTGGTGGTACCCCGATCTAAGGTCAATTTTTGAAAACCAGTTCGCACCTTGTAGTTGGTCGAATAAATCATCTATCCTCGGGAGCGGGTATCGGTTCTTTACCGTGAGTTTGTTTAACTCCCGGTAATCGATACACATGCGCATGCTCCCGTCTTTCTTTCTCACGAACAACACCGGTGCGCCCCAAGGAGACACACTCGGCCTTATGAATCCCTTGTCAAGAAGGTCTTGAATTTGGGACATCAGCTCTTGTAATTCCGATGGTGCGAGTCGGTACGGGGCTTTTGCTACGGGTTTCGCGCCCGGAATCAATTCGATTCCGAACTCTACTTCCCGTTCAGGCGGTATTCCCGGTAAATCCTCCGGAAACACATCTTTATTATCTCGTACTACCGGTACCTCTCCAATCTTTCGTGATTCTTTTTCGGGCTCATTAGCGTATATTATGAATGCCTTGCATCCTCGCTTCATAAGCTTGTGAGCTTTCAACATTGAGCATACTATAGGGTTGCCTCCTTTTTCGCCATAAATGGTGACGTGTTTCCCGCTCGGAGATGTTAGTTTTATCTCTTTATGAAAACACACGATCTTTGCATGGTGTTGAGATAGCCAATCCATCCCAACGACTACTTGAAATTCTCCCATTGACATCGGGATTAGGTTTATCAAATATTCTTCGTCGTCAATGCTCAGTTTACAGTTTTTACATACATCACAAACAATAAAGCTCTTGTTATTACCTATCTCTACTTCTAAAGGCACAGGTAATTTTGTTAGAACAAATGAAGGATGTCGAATAAATCCATATGAAACAAAGGATTTATTCGCACCCGTATCAAATAACACGTGTGCAGGAATTGAATTTACAGCAAATATACCTGAAACCACGTCAGGTTCAACCTTTGCTTCTGCGGCGGTTAATTGAAAAGATCTTGCCTTTGCTTTCGGGGCTTCACCTTTCGGTTCCTGCCCATCCTTCTTTCCAACCAGCTCCGGGCATTCTGACTTCTTGTGACCCGTTCGATAACAATTGTAACAAACCGTCACTTTCTCCGGGCATGATATAGCCATATGTCCCGTTTTCTTGCATATGGGACAAGGCTTATCCTTGTAACGGCATTCGCCTTTATGACCCTTCCCGCAGATTCTGCAACTTGGCGACCCGCCTTTTGTATCAGATTTCTTTGCGCTTTCGTTTGTTCGTGCCTTCTTAGTAGGGCTTGGTTTCACATCTTGTGCCATTCGTTCACCCCGTTCTATGCTCTTTTTCAGTTCGATCTCCCTTTCCCGAGCAGCATTGACAATCTCGGTAAGGGTCTCGTATTTTGAAGGGGTTATGAACTCTCTATACTCCGCACTTAGCATGTTATGGTAGTAATAGACCTTTTGTTCTTCATTTGTCACCAAATCATCACATAACTTTATCTTGTCCATAAACATCCCCGTGATCTTATCTATGGATTCACCCTTGTGTCTGAGTTGCATGAACTCTTCCTTGATTCTATTTATGACTGCTTTGGGACTATGGTGTTTAAGAAACGGCGTCTTAAACTCCTCCCATGTCATGGCCTTAGCCGCTTCACTTCCAATCTCCTTCTTTTTGTTATCCCACCAGTCTTTCGCTTGACCTCTTAATTGACCCGTACCATAAGCTACGTAGTCATTTTCATCACAATGAGTTCTCTCGAATACTCCTTCGGTATCATTTAGCCATCGTTGGCACACAATTGGATCAACCTCCCCATTATATATTGGTGGTTTACAGGCCATGAATTCCTTGTATGAACAAGGCTTTCGTCCACCATGCTTTTCCTTTGCTGAATTTGAATCATCTTCCAATTTCTTGATTCTCTCTTCTACTATTGATAAAACTGTGTTTTGAATTTTATCAATAAAGCCCGACAAACTGTTTTCGATCGCCTTTCCAACCTCTTCGGCAATCACTTCCCTCATTTGTTCGGTGACTCTTGGCACCGCATTATCATTACCTCCATCAGCCATCTCTATTTCTGAAATGTTTACATAGGTTGTTAAACATTCCATTTATGACACATTCTTTACTTGTTTTGATTTAATCAAGTTCATAACTTGATTTAATCATTCTCGTTTCGATTCAATCAAGTTCATAACTTGATTTAATTATTCTTGTTTCAATTCAATCAAGTTCATAACTTGATTTAATTATTCTTGTTTCAATTCAATCAAGTTCATAACTTGATTTAATTATTCTTGTTTCAATTCAATCAAGTTCATAACTTGATTTAATTATTCTTGTTTCATGCATTTCTTGTATTTGAGTGAGCTTACAAATTCTTTTCATGCATATTTGTTCATGATTTATTTCTATATTCTCTAATTTCTACTTAAACGATTAACTCTTACCGGATGCTTGATCAAGCTTGAACCGAACACTTTGTTGACAACCTTAGGCTTTGATTACCAACTTGTAACACCCTTAAATTTATACTTGAATTAATCACTAATTTATACCAAAAGATAATAGATTAACATAAGTTTAAAGTAGCATAAACCTTAGTCATCTAATGACTAAGTTGAGAAATTTCAAAACTTGTTTATTTAATTGTTTACAACCCATGAACAAAATCTAAGTATGATTAAAACGTTGCGGAAGCTTCAAAAGGTACGTGTTCGGTTCATCAAAGGTTGCTTGATCATCATCCGAGAGTCTTTGAGTACCTAAAACTGAAATGTTTGCATAAACATTTATGTTAGTATAATTGGAATTAATACTTGATTGAAAACACAATTGAAAAGAATTTGAGGTTTTACAATTTTTACAAGATTTATAACTTTTCAGACTCTACCGTAACTTACGGTTCCACCGTAAGTTACGGTGGTCAATTTTTTTCAATATGGAGCCACCGTAAATCAGAAGATCCACACCGTAAATACCTGACGTCTACCGTAAATTACGGTGATACCGTAATTTACGGTAATCGCTGTAACATTCTGATTTTGGTATTTTGTTTGTTTTGCCCAACCTTGTTCTCAATTTCCTCATTTACCTAGACCAATACTCTGATTTTTCGTGATCAAATAAGTCTTTTATGATTGATGACATAGACCAAATGAATGTACTACATTACATTCCATGCCTTGAATTGTCGTTTGACCCATATGGCTCATCTAAGGGATTTCCTCGAATTTTGATGACAACCAATGAGGTCTAACAATTTCTTAGCCTATTATTTGAACTAACGAACACCATCGCTTAATTCCAACTCGACTTTTATTTACCAAAGAATTACAAGCATACTAGACGACAAAATTTAACTCAAATGTAACACGCCAAGTTACATACCTTCAAAGTAGCCCTTTTTGACGCGGTTCGCCACTCGCTTGTCCACTTGACGCTCCTGCGCCCGTTCCTATAGAGTTCATTCATCAAATGTTTAGAACTCTCTTCAAATCATAATTCGCATAATACACCGAAAATCATGATTATGCGTTTAAACTCAAAATTTCAGTTTTTAAGCCTTCATAGAGGCATTTCAACAAACACTTCATATAAATCAATCAATTTACATGATTGTTAGCTTCTAATTGCTGAAATCACTTCAAAATTGCCAAATTACTCTAGATTAACAATCTACTTTCTAGTGTTCATCCAATTACACATGACCCACTAATCACCTACCATGGTGTTTATGGTTTCACCCCAAAATTTCTTATGATTTCAACTTCTATTGATCTAGGGTTTGTCCTTAGACACTATAGTTGTTCCTCAATCATCATAACATACACATGCAACCCTAATTTCAGATTTTTCCCAATTCATGAAAATTTCAAGTTGAGAGTTTTCCTTAAATTTTACATACCTTGTAATCCCCTTGGGATGAGGATCACGATTCTATGCTCGGATTTTCGTTTGGACCAGATTTGCACCTCCAATTTGAGATTTTAAGTAGATTTTTGAGATATGGAAGATGGGGGTGTCGCCCCTGGTTCTTCTGATCGACCAGACATACCAATTTTGGTGTGTTTGGTTTGGTTTTGTTACAATTAGTAACTATCTTTCAATTTTCACAAGTTTAAACCCTTAACTATGATTTTCCTTTAAGTTTAAGTGTTTTAGCCATATTATGAATTAAATTCAAGACTTGAATTTGACTAGGTTAAGTTCCTAGTTTGTAAATTCTTGTTTGTTATTTCCTTAGAATTTTAATATAAGGATTTATATTTTTCGGGGTGTTACATACATGCTATAACAACCAAAAGAGAAAAAAACAAAAACTAAATTCGATTGAAATCTATAACAAAGAATACAGGGACAATATAGTCATTTACACAATTTTCAACATGTTGTTGGTACACTTTATGTGGACGCGACTCGACTCGGTTCGATTCGGTTCGGTTCGACCCGGTTAGGTTCGGCTCAAGTCCGACGTCGCGACAATCCTCCGTCGTGCACCCCAGAGTTCGACACGCGAAGCACGGAGAGCCGCAACCAATTCCCATTGACACATCATCATGACATCATCATGATGATGTCATAACCTTTGACTAAATGAAAGATTACAACAGAAACTTCAACTGGGCCGTAACCTTGATCTTTGGGCCACCAACTCCTCATTGGGCCACCTAATCCTTGGGCCACTTGCATTTGTATTGGTCTGCTACATCTTGGACGAAGACCAGGCACATCAAAGTGTCGAAATCACTTTGATTTAGTCAAGATATTATGGCGAAAACACACACGTTGGCTAAATCACATGTGTGACGAAATCACATGTGATTTCGTCGAAGTCCTGTGATTTCGTTGAGACCTTTGGTGTTCGTCGATGGGTTTTTGACTGGGACTGGTTTTCGTCACTGTGTTACTATATAAGCCCAGACATCAGACAAAACACTTAGAAAAGTCTGAATAGATTTGCGAGCGAACACATTGTAACACACACACTGAGAGTTTACAGAGACCATTTGTAAACACCGTATTGTAACCGTTTTCTAGCATTAATACATTGAGTGTTAATCATTGAATATTGTGTCTTACGTGTTCGTAACTTGGTTTAACTTACCCGTTTGGATTCCGCACTTTCGGGTTTGTCGAAAAACAGGGAATAGAGGTTACTCGATCCTCCGGGTGGACCTACAATTGGTATCAGAGCATTGGCTCGATTCCTTATTAAAACCAAGTTTGTGTTCTTGATTTTTCTTAAGTTTTTAATGTGTTTTTCCAGATTTTGAGTTTAAAGTTAATGTATTTCTGAAAAACTATTTAAAACCTTTGAAAAACTTGATGTTTTGCTTTTAGTTTTTACAAAACCTTGGTTGAAATACATGTATACATGTGGAAATTTGGTTTTTACTAAACTTTAGTGCAAAAATTGTTGTTCGAAAAGTTTATCGCCGGTATATTCATCGAGTTCTTCAGGATCTTCAAGTTGTTCATAAGTGTTCTTCATAAAGTTATTGAGTTTGATCCTATATTGTTGAATTGTTAAAGTGTTTGTGATTAAAATAATATAAGTTGAAATTTGTGTACACAAACCATCATGAGTATTCGGTGAAAAGTCTGATAAGGTAAGGTGAGTTTGAAAAAGATGTCTTGTTGTCAGAGGATAAGGTTTTGATAAATATCTTCTTGTCTGGTACAATTGTCAACAAAATCCCTTTAACGAAATCACAACCTCAACGAAAACACACCTGGATGAAAACCCCCTGAACCTGGACGAAATCACCTATCTCCAACACCCTCCACGAAATCACCTATTTCCAACACCCTTCAACGTGTGCTTGATATCATCATAGTGTTCTTAAATTTTGTTTGAGTTTGATCTGTTTTATAGTTTAAATTAAAGTGATTTTGTGTTTATTAATATTAAAAGGATTGTTAGTTTGAATTTTGTGTCATACTAATGATAATGATGGTTGTGTGAACTGTTGGTTTTTGTTGAAAAAGTTGGCATCTGACATAAGACAATCTCTTGTTGGAAGAGATAATATCTTTTATTTTACAAAAAGTCAACAAAACCTGCTACTTTGTTTTGTTTTGAAACTAACCTCACGAAACAAATTTTAAAAACAAACCTGGTGAAACACTCCTGATTTCGTCAAAACATTTCAGTAACAATCCTGATTTCGTCAAAGCTATTCAGCGACGAAATCACTTTTCAGCAACGAAATCCCTCAAAACTGTTCAGCGACGAAATCCCATTTCAGTCAACGAAAACCCATTGTTTTTGTCACATCTCGGTCAACGAAATCAACTATTTTCGTCACATGTAACATCGACGAAATCACTTTTGGATTTCGTCAAACATTCTTATTCCTGTGATTTTAAACAGAGGACTTGCAAAAGGTATCTAACTTTGTGTTTTTAAGTGTTTGACCAGGTGTTATCATTCTGATATCAAATATGAGTTGTACGAGTCCTTGGGATTGGAGTACGGATCCACAACCAGCTCAAAAACAGATGTCGACGGCCAAATATTTAGCGAGTACCATACCTAAACAACAACAAACTATTAGTTCAAGTCAATGGGCAATGGTGTCGAATCAAAATCAGAGCATTCAAAATATTTTGCTTAGTGAGAATGAGACGGGTAGCAACAATCGTCCGCCAAAGTTAAATTACATGAACGACTATCCATCATGGAAGGGTCGTTTCCATAATTACGTTCAAGGGCAAAACACAGAATTATGGACGTGTTTCACCTCTGCATTTAGTGAAGCTCTTGAAGAAGCAGGATCAAATGCGACAACTTTCAATAATATGCAAGAAGCCGACAAAAAGGCATATGATCTGGAGAAGAAGGCGTATGCTATTCTCACTCAAGTACTTCACAGAGACATCTTTCATCAATTCTCATATTGTAAGACCACGAAAGGTTTATGGGATGCATTGGTAGCGAGAGGAGAAGGAAATAAAGCTACTAGAAAGACACGCCATGATCTATTGAAGAAAGAGTTTGAATCATTTCAGTTCTTGGAGAATGAAACTCTAAATGATATGACTTCTCGTTTTTATCATTTGATTAGTGAAATGAGTTCTTATAGTGTTGCTGAAACTCATCCGAAAATGGTTGCACGATTTGCTGATGCTCTACCTCCTAAGTGGAGTCCATTCATTGAGCTTCTAAAGCATACGGGCGCTTTGGATGCAGCCAATGTCAGTCTTTATGAATTCATTCAGAATTTGGAGCACAAGAACGAAGAGGAAATTCGGAAAGCTAAAAGGATTGCAACTGCACCTCCTCAAAACACAGAAATGTATTTGCTTGGTTTTGGTCCTTCAGCTAGTTCTAGTTCCGTTCAGCAACCGAAGCTTCAAACGGCGTTTGTGTCAAATACAAACTCATCTCCGTTTCCACGGTTTAATCAAGCCCAACCACAGTGGAATCAAAGTGCTTACATGTCACAATCCATACCCCAACCTCAAGCCCAACCACAACTACAACAAGCACATTATACAAACAATCCTTTACCCCAAAACACCAACACTGTCAGAGTTGATACTTCCAATCTTTCAAAGTCAGTGTAGAAGTTGCAAAGGAACATTTGGAACTTCTCAACACAATGTTCAGTTCATACTGTGGATTGGTAGCAGGTCAAATTGGAAACATCAATATGACCAATGAAGATTATCAGCAGATAGACCGTGATGAAATGGAGTTAATGGATATCAAGTGGGCGTTTGCAAGTGCTGTTAGAAGGGCAAAGGATTTCATGACTCGAACTGGAAGAACTTCGTTGGAAGGCAAAAATGATACGAAGTACGGGTTTGATAAAGATACGGTTACATGTTTCAATTGTGGCGAAAAGGGTCACTTCAAACGTGAGTGCACCCGACCAAGCAAGCAAGGCAATCAGAATCCGTTCAGAAATCAGACGAGTACTTCTAATGCAAATCAAGACAATCGTGAACGAAGGATAGTAGCGGTGAACAACACTCAGAACCAGAACCAGTCTGGACCTTCAAACACCAATCGAGCATTGACTGTTCAAGCTGATGAAGGATGTGATTGGTCCGACAGTTGGGAGGAGGAAGTGCATGTTATGCGAAGATCATCAATCACATCAAGCACGTTCACAAGGAAGAATTTTCTGAAAGTGACGACAGCTCGGGTTATAGCGGGAGTTCAGATGAAGAAAGCTCGAATGCGGGAGATTATCATTCTGAAGATGGATCTTTTTCTTATCAGACTGCCTTTATGGCAAATGTCTCAGCCTCGACAAGTCAGGTAAATTCTGATCCTCCTACTCCTAGTGTTTGTAATGCTTGTGCAGATGTGAAGCTTGAATCTGAAAAGGTTCATACTCACAATCAGAATTTGGTTATTGAACTGTCAAAGTGCAAAGAGGTAAACATGGCCTTAGCTCGCAATGAAAAGGAGTTTAAAACAGTTATTGAAACCCAAAAGAAAAGTGTTTCCGAATTAACAAAAACTGTTTTCAACAAACAAATTGGCATTAATAACTACATTAATATCATTGAGGAAACCAAGAAAGAGCTAGCCGTTGCCAAATGCGAGCATGATGCGATCAAGCTCAAATTGGATAGTTATTCTAATTCCCGATATGTGCTTGATCACATCATTGACGTTCAGAAACTAAAGGGAAACGTTAAAGGCGTTGGTTATAGGAAGTGTCCACCCCCCTTTGAGACACGACTATACCAAGTCGCCCGATGAAGAGGATATGCCTCGTTTTGAACCCAGTGTACCTCTTGATTATGGGGAAGTTACAACTGGCTTAGGGTTCAAAACGGACAATTCATCGGAGGCCTCATCTGATAGAAAAGAAAAGTCGTCATGTGCTTCAAATCAAAGTCCTCCAACCATTGAGGACTATGATTCGTCCGATGATGAACCAGATGTGAGTGATGAGGATAAATCTCTTGAGAAGAACAAAGGAGTAGAAGTGCCTTTTGAGAATCACACTCTGTGTGATCCTCCTACTCCTGTTGTGCAATCAACTGGTGCTAAACAAGAGATAGATCCTATCACTGTGACAGTGTCTACCATTAAAAGTGATAACGTGTTGTTTACTTTAGTCGGTGATGACAAAATTTATTCAAACACAGCTTTTCAAATTAAAAATGTCAATCATTCTTTGATTGATAAAGTGTTTGAAGATACTACCAGTAAGTTTTTGGAAAAGGGGATCCCGAGAGTTTCAGTAACTCAGTGTGATCCGATTCCAAAAGCTAAAGTTAGAAGAAAATTTGGAAATCAAAAATCACCAACGAAGCAACAACCTATCGCTTTTAAGGGTAAACAACAACAGCAGCGAGCTCAAAATTCTAAAGGTTCACCACCGAAGGTTGAGACCAAAGGAGCTTGTTTCAAGAAGAAAAACAATGATGTTAAATTTGTAGCATCCAAGGGTACTGATAAAATTGAGACTTTTGAAAACAAATCAAACACCGATTTTGTCTAACAAGTCAAGATTTTAACACGTAATGCTCAAAACAATTACACTCAACACACAAATGGGTGTGATAAAGGAACAAGTACCTCTGGGTCTACAGGTTCAACACGTGAAAGTCGAACCGGTTCTCCTAAGTTTGTTGAAAGGAGAACTTGTTTCAAATGTGGGAAGTTTGGGCACATCATTAAAGACTGCACAAACTCGCCCAAACCAAATTTTGTTGAAAGAGCCCCCTCTGAACAAGGTCACTCACAACGTCGTCCTGTTTCTCCAAAACATGATAAACGCACTGTTAAAGAACAAGAAACAAAACAACGACGTCAAAACGTCAAAGAAATTGAAAAGGCGTTAAAACCGGAGGTTGTCCAAACAAAATCTGTTAAGTTAGAAATTAAAAATGAAAAACAAAAACAGATTTGGAAACCAAAATCGGTAACTATTTCAGGGGAAGCTCAATCCATTCCGAATCATTAGGAAATCGAAGTCACAATCCTCGATGATGAAGGACGACCCAAGTCTATTAAGGCTTGGGTCCCCCTCTCCAACTAATCTCTGAGTGAGTGTGCAGGATATTCCAGGAGGAACTTTCGATAGTTATAGGATTATTGATAGTGGAATGTTCATGCACAAGATCGGCGACAAAAGAAATTGTTGCCTTTGATGGAGAGAAAAAGAAAAGAAGACAGAATTGTCTGTCGAAAGAAATTGAAAACCTTCGACAAAATGCAAATCATACCAAAGTTTGATTGTTAAAAGCTTTGATCGGGTCCCCAGGATAGATTCAATCAAAATGTACGCACCTGCAGCACGTTTGATGTTCAAAATCAACAAGATGAACGTGCAGTGTACATTTCTTCGCGGTGTGATTGAAGAAAATGTGTTTGTTGAACAAACCAACCGGGTGTGCGGATGCCTTCGCATGGATTGAACAACCGCACACTACTTCTCAAAGAGAAAGACATATTCCTTCCATGGTGCAATGTGGAAGACCAGCCGGACCCGGAGGTTTCTGATCTTGTTGCTGTGAAGAGATTTCTCAGTAGCTACAAAAAATCGACTTTGAAATCCAAAACCGGGTGGATATACAGTTTAGGAGAGCGCTCAGATTCCTGGCAATGCACGAAGAAGTTGCAGGATACGGTTTTAAATTTCTAATCTCTCCTATACTTGTCGATATTTAAGCTGCTTTATGAATTATCATCCTCTAGTACATCACTCTTTGGCCAGACACGTTGATCTCGAATATCACCTCACATGTGATTGTTTTTAATATGAAACTCGTCAATGTTGTCATGGTCCACACCGCTTACCGACGTGCCAACTGATTTTTCCAAAATTCGATAAATCATTTCTGATTAAATTAATTTTGGTAAACGACATTGAGGTAAAACATGAGTTAACCGACACCGGAAAATCGTTCTTGTAAATATCTTTGTGTTTTTAAAATTTATCTTAGTTTGTTGATTTTAGGGGCAGTAAATCCAAAATTTGAAAATTCAAAAACAGTGAAAAATTTCAAAACTCAAAAACAATAGAAAAACAAAAATGAGTTTCCTGGCGAGAAAAAGAGAATATGATAGTACATCAGTGGTCTGTCTAAACCTCTTTAAACTGAAATGCAAAATGAAAAATGTTAAGCAGCTCTATATAAGATGTATCGGTAGGCTCACAATCATTTTAAAGTGTGCAGGGCGATATAAATCTTAATCGACTGAAGACCAGGTGGGAACCGCTCATTGGCATATGGTCTTAGTATCGAAATTTCGTTTGAGAGATTGCCGAGGTTCTGAGATATTCGGTCTTTATGCTGTCTTATCATCTGGGTATCATGGTTGTATCAAACCGTAAAAATAACGGAGATGAAGTCTAGATCTTCCAAGATACTATACATACGTGTACATATTGCATTCGACCTCAATAAGTGATCAACAATCACATGTCCCAACAAATAAGTGATAATATATCACAGATTCTTTATCCGGGAGTCAAGTTCGTCTCTTTGCTGTACAAAAGTACTGACCTGTTCACGGACTTGCTCCTATGCCCTCATGCATATGAAAATCAAGTTCCTCATCAATAAGTGATTCTATCACATAGGGCTTGTTTTCAAATCAAAATAAGTGAGTTTCTCACATTCTTTTATACCGTCAAAACAGATGATAAATGGTATACTCACCAGTAAGATGAACCCTCGTGCATACCTTGATACAGGAATGTGTCGTGATGTGGATGAACACCGGTTGGTAAGTATAAATCATACCTTAATGTATCCCCTCGCCATGATTACATCTGATAAGTTGAGCTTAAGTGGACAACGATACCGATAATTGTTATAGGATGCTTATCTAAATGTTAACTAATTGAACAAAAAGAGCGTTTTGGCGTGACCGTACACTGATATGATTCTCTTACCCTCGAAACTCGCAAAAAGAATGTCTGTAAATATTTATTTACTGTATTTCGATTCTGCATCTTTGTATATATTTATTTATTGCTTTCCGTCTTTACATTTGAAAAATGAAAAATTCCAAAAAGATTTTAGGTGTGTTTTAATATAAACTTTATAAAAGACAAAAAGATTTTGCTTCTAGTTTATTTTTGATTGACCGATGTTGGAACTCGAGTCTATCCTACCCAAAATCCTGATCTAAAGCCGGAAAACAATTACATCTTCATAAATGGTCGAAGTTAACAAGTTTTGAAAGTTAAAGGATTAAAATTGATCATTTTCTAAACTTTTAAACTGTTGTCGGTCGGTGTTTGATTGTGATTTGATCTCATATGTGTCGTTTGTTTAATTTGTCTATATTCCAAGCGGTTGTTCTCATTACGTGTTTAGCTTTCTTGTATGTGCAGATGCGACATCAGAATCAGCTAAAGGCGAAGAGAACGTGTCAGATGACAAGCCGTAAAGTGAAGACACGACGTTGATGCAATCAGAAGATCAAGATGATTGGGTTGCAGTTGACCACTTTTCAACACCACAAGGATCTAAAGTTTAGAAGTTCAAAAGATTCACGAGCATCATTTAAGGGGGAGTTTGTTGATACACTCCATGATTGTGTCACGTGAAGACTTTGAAGATCCTCCAACATGAAAGACATGGAAGACGAACCATCACGAGTAGCGTCCAAGGGGGAGTTTGTTGGTACACTTTATGTGGACGCGACTCGACTCGGTTCGATTCGGTTCGGTTCGACCCGGTTAGGTTCGGCTCAAGTCCGACGTCGCGACATTCCTCCGTCGTGCGCCCCAGAGTTCGACACGCGAAGCACAGAGAGCCACAACCAATTCCCGTTGACACATCATCATGACATCATGATGATGATGTCATGATGATGTCATAACCTTTGACTAAATGAAAGATTACAACAGAAACTTCAACTGGGCCGTAACCTTGATCTTTGGGCCACCAACTCCTCATTGGGCCACCTAATCCTTGGGCCACTTGCATTTGTATTGGTCTGCTACATCTTGGACGAAGACCAGGCACATCAAAGTGACGAAATCACTTTGATTTCGTCAAGATATTATGCCGAAAACACACATGTTGGCTAAATCACATGTTGGCTAAATCACATGTGTGACGAAATCACATGTGATTTCGTCGAAGTCCTATGATTTCGTTGAGACCTTTGGTGTTCGTCGATGGGTTTTCGACTGGGACTGGTTTTCGTCACTGTGTTACTATATAAGCCCAGACATCAGACAAAACACTTAGAAAAGTCTGAATAGATTTGCGAGCGAACACATTGTAACACACACACTGAGAGTTTACAGAGACCATTTGTAAACACCGTATTGTAACCGTTTTCTAGCATTAATACATTGAGTGTTAATCATTGAATATTGTGTCTTACGTGTTCGTAACTTGGTTTAACTTACCCGTTTGGATTCCGCACTTTCGGGTTTGTCGGAAAACAGGGAATAGAGGTTACTCGATCCTCCGGGTGGACCTACACATGTATAATAATTTATATTAAGCCTTTAAAACATATTGTACGGTTATTAATGTTCAAAGCGGTCTAAACTTGGAAACCCACAAGCTAACCTAAAATAATGTGCTCTTCTTCCCTCAACTACAAATACAATTTCAAAATTCAAACCCTACTCATACCATTCTCTCTCTCTGTCTCAGATCTCCGGCAAAACACTTGCACCATTACATCGCCGCTGTGTTGATACATATTATGTGGACGCGACTCGGTTCAGTTCGATCGCGTTACAAAGTGAAGTCCCAAGCACGACATCCTCCATAGTGATTCGGAACTTATTTAACTTAGTACATGATCAAATCAGATGCATATGTGTTTGCTGTTTGTCTGCTGTCAATTTGTGATCTACAATTCTGCAGATGGCAGCCATCCACGAAAGACCTGATGTTTGCCATTCACGAAGAACCATCATGTGCTGAAGAACCATTCACGAAGAACCCATGGTCTACATGAAGAACATACTTCGTGAAGGTGTTAGTTGGTTGATGTTGACTCCCACGAAAGACCACCTAAGGCGAAGAACCTCCTCAGGCGAAGAACTCCATAGCCGAAGAACCTGCTGCTGCCGAAGAACCCTTCAGCAAAGAACCTCCACGAAGAATCATATATTCTTCGTGGATCTTGGTCTTTCGTGGGCTTCCTACTGGGCCAGCTGTATTCTTCGTGGGTGTGGATAAGTTTTTGTTATAAAAGGCAAGCTGCAAACAGATAAGGATAACACACAACAGAGAGAACACAAAAGAGAACAAAGGAGAGTATACTCTGCGTTTGAGAGCAGTTTTTGTATTATCACTTTGTAAACAAACTCTCTATTATCAATACAAGTGCGCTTTAATTTTGAATCTTAGTCTTATATCTCGTGTTCTTCTCTCGGTTGCATACCCATTTGGATTCCGCACAACCGGGTGTGTTCGGTAACAAGGATAGGTTGTTCTAGATCCTCCTCTAGTGGACCTACAAGTGGTATCAGAGCTTTGGCTCTCGTCCTTGTTAAAACCAAGTCGTGTGTCGAAGTTTTCGAACACTTTTCTTGAAGGTTTTTCTGAAAATTTGTTTGTTTTTTAAAAGAAAAATGGTGAAGATCTCTGAAAAACCTTTTGTTTGTTAAAATTTTTCTTAAAAACCTCATTCATACTCATGGAGAGATTTGGTTTTCTTAAACTTTTTTGATAAAACCGTATTCGGAAATCTTTCCGGTGTGTTGTTTGACCGGAATTCTCTTGGTGATAAGGTTTCAAAATTTTATGTGAAAAGGGTGTTTATTTTTTTTATAATATATTTTCACTCATCCATATCTTTCACCATCTTGGAAGCCATATTCTGTCAGTAGAAAAAGTTTACCAACCTCTTACCAACTTTCTCAATCCCCATACCACGAAAAACCTATTTTCAAATATAAGGTCAACGAACAACCAAATTGCAGCTTTTAACTTTGACTTAAAAAAGAAAAGAAAAACCATATTTGTCTTATTCTCACGAAGAACATGGGAAGCATCAGATAATTCATTGGTTAAATGTGTTGGCCTTAGTCAAAACCTTTTACTCATTGGGCTTGAACTTTGACTGGGCAGTGACTTTTAACTGTTCTTTGTCTAATTTAATTTGGTGATTTGGGTTTGGTTCACGAAAAACTAGCATTCTTCATGAGTTGTTTTTAGGCTTGGGCCATACGAAAGACCCAACTGAAATTTAAAAGTCCACGAAATACATTCTTCGCAAGTGTTGATTCTTCGTGGACTGCCTTTTGTCCTTCCTTTTCAATCTCACATGAAGAACATAGGATCTTGGGCTCATCGAATCATTTCTTTTGGGCTCATCAGATCACTTGTGGTAATAATACTTGGTCCTAATATTATTGTAGCTTCATACAAGATTCAAAATTGGTTGTTAAGTTGTTTGTTCTCACTTCACCATGAGTTTAGATTGGTGGGGTTGGAAACCTGTTCCTAATGGGGATATATATACGAGTAAAGGTTCAGGTCCAGTCCCTTCATGGGGTGAGACTCTCACGTCTTTGTCTTCGTCATCATCACAATCGAGTTCAATTACAGCAAATCAGTGGGCTTTTGTTACAAACCAAAACCAAAGTATTCAAAGTCTTCTTTTGAGCGAAAATGAAACCGGTAAAAACAACCGCCCACCAAAGCTATGCATATAAACGAGTATCCCGGATGGCAAGAGAGATTTCATATGTATATTCTTGGGCAAAACACAGAGTTGTGGTTGTCTTTTACCAAGGAATTCGATCAAGCACTTGAAGAGGCCGGTTCCAATGCAGCGGCATTTGCGGATCTTTCTGTCGATGATAAGAAGACATATGATTTAGAAAAGAAAGCATTCTCTATTCTAACTGAAGCCTTAAACAAAGATATTTATCATCAGTTTGTGGGATTCAAAACGACAAAAGGTCTGTGGGATGCATTAAAGGCAAGAGGTTAAGGAAATTCGTCGTCACGCAAACTGAGACATGATCTACTAAAAAAGGAATCATGTGTATGGAAAGGGAGTCGCTTGGAGACATGACAAGTCGATTTTATCATCTGCTGAGTGAGATGGGTAATTTTAAGGTTGCTGTAACTCCAGAAGAGGTTGTCACAAAGTTTGCCGACACATTGCCAACTCAATGGAATGGTTTCTTGGAGATTCTGAAATATAATGGCATGCTAGCTACACCTAACATCCATGATTTCATTCAACTCTTGGAGAACAAAAATCAAGAGGAAATCAGGAAGGCAAAAAGATTGCCGGTACCACAAAATCCCGAGATGTACTATGGAAATTGTGGAGGTACCAGCACGGTTGCAAGACCTGATCAACATGCTCAGCTACAAACGGCTTTTGTCTCGAGCACCGATATGTATGGAACACCACAAGCAGCAGCCTCAGAGCAAAGCTATCAGTCTACTAGAGTACCATCATATCTTGATCCAAACTACAAAGGTCAACAACAAGCCTGTTATGGAAACACTTCATCAACAGTCATTGTTGGTCAGTCAACTAATCCAAACACAGTTCGGCTAGACACTTCAAGTTTCTCGAAAGTGAGTGTTGAGGTGGCAAAGGAAAATATGGAGCTTCTAAACACTTTGGTGAGCGCGTACTGTAGTTTAGTAGGAGGGAAAATTGGGAGTTTGACTCAGGAAGATTATCAGCAAATTGATAAGGATGAAATGGATTTGATGGATATCAAGTGGGCATTTGCTAAAGATTTCATGGAAAGAACTGGTAGAACCAGCTTGGAAAGCAAGAAGGACACCAAGTATGGTTTCAATAAACAAGCGGTCAAGTGTTTCAACTATGGTGAACGAGGTGTAGGTCCAACTAGCGGAGGATCTAGTCACCTAATCCTTGTATACGAACAGACCCGGTTGTGCGGAATCCAACCGTGAATGCAAACCGAGATAAGAACACGAAACAGAACAAAGATTCAACGTTTAACGTTCACTTGTATATTTTAGATCATAAACGTTTCAGTACACTGTTTATACAAGATAAATAACTCACAAACTTTCTCAGTTCACTCTCGTGTATGTGTGTGTTCTCTGTGTTCTGTCTCTATCTTGTTTCTGTCTTCGGTCTCCTGCTTTTATAGGGACCAGGTCAACGAAAGGTGTTGCTGGTCGACGAAAGTCTCGACAAAACATCAAGGAGCTGACGAAACATATTCAGCCGACGAAATACTTATGGCGACATGCAGGTTTCTCTTCATGAAGGAGATGAAGAGGTGTTTCGTCAACAGCAAGCTGGATAGGGATTTTCGTCATGTATCCAAGGTGCAGGTGTTTCCTCATGCAGGAGTTGTAGATATGACAAACAGAGAACAACAATATCATCAATTCACGTTTGTATTTCACATGAAAAGTCTTCATATGACATCATCATGGTGATGTCATGATGATGTGTCAGCGGGGAACGGCTCACGGCTCTTCGTGCTTCGCGTGTCGAACTCTGGGGCGCACGACGGAGGAATGTCGCGACGTCGGTCTTGACCCGCACCTAACCGAGTCAAACCGAGCCGAACCGAACCGAGTCGCGTCCACATAATATGTGTCAACAAACTCCCCCTTGGACGCTACTCGTGAGGTTCGTCTTCCATGTCGGAGGATCTTCAAAGTCTTCACGCGTCGTAAGTAGAAAGTGTATCAACAAACTCCCCTTTTCATTTAGGAAGTGTGTTAACAAACTCCCCCTTAAAATAAACTCCATTTTCAGCACTTAGATCCTTGAGGTGTTGAGGATAGGTCAGCGGCAACTCGATCATTTTTATCTTTTGAGTGCCTCCACGTCGTGTCTTCATTCCAAAGCTTGTTATCGAACACGTTCTCATCGCCTTTAGCTGGCTTGATTGCAGCATCTGCACATACAAGAAAGCTAAACACGTAATGAGAACAAACACTTGGAATATAGTTAACAATTAAACAAATGACACACATGTGACCATTTTTCAATCAACTACCGTCCGACAGTTTGAAAGTTTAACAAATTGTTCAAGCTTAGTTTTTAACTTTCAAAAACTTGCAAATTTCGACCGTTTATGAAGAATCAGTTGTTTTGGTTTTCGATCAGATTTCAGGTAACGAAGACTCGAGTTCCAACATCAGGCAATCAAAAGAAATTAAAAATAAAATCTTTTTGGCTTTTATAAAGTTTATATTAAAACACACCTAAAATCTTTTTGGAATTTTGAATATTTCAAATGTAAAGACAGAAAGCAATAAATAAATATATACAAATATGCAGAAACTGAAAGCAGTTAGTAAATATTTACAAACATTCTTTTTCTGAGTTTCGAGGGTAAGAGAATCATATTAGTGTACGGTCACGCCAAAACGCTCTTGTTGTTCAGTTAGTTAACATTTAGATAAGCATCCTATAACAATTATCGGTATTGTTGTCCACATAAGCTCAACTTATCAAATGTAATCATGGCGAGGGGATATGTTAAGGTATGATTTATACTTACTGACCGACGTTCATCCACATACGACATATTCCCGTATCAAGGTATGCGTGAGAGTTCATCTTACTGGTGAGTATACCATTTATCATCTGTTTTAACGTATATGAAAATTTGAGATACTCACTTATTTTGGTTGAAAACAAGCCCTATGTGATAGAATCACTTATTGATGAGGAACTTGATTTTCATATGCATGAGGGCACAGGAGCAAGTCCGTGAACAGGTCAGTACTAACGTACAGCAAAGAGACGAACTTGACTCCCGGATAAAAGTGATATATTATCACTTATTGATAGGGACATGTGATTGTTGATCACTTATTGAGGTCGTATTCAATATGTACACGTATGTATGGTATCATGGAAGTTCTAGACTTGCGTCCCTGTGTTTTCGGTAAAAGAAACAACCATGATACCCAGATGATAAACAGCATAAAGACCACGTATCTCAGAACCTCGGAAATCTCTCAAACGAAATTTTGGTACTAAGACCATATGCCAATGAGCGGTTCCCACCTTGTCTTCAGTCGATTTAGGTTTATATCACCCTGCACACTTTAAAATGATTTTGAGCCTACCGATACATCTTATATAGAGCTGCTTATCATTTTTCATTTAAGATTCAGTGTAAAGTGGTTTCAACAGACCACTGATGTACTATCATTTTCTCTTTTGCTCGCCAGGAAACTCATTTTTGTTTTTCTATTGTTTTTGTGTTTTTGAAATTTTCCGATGTTTTTGGATTTTTAAAGATTGGATTTACTCCCCCTAAAATGTAAAAACTATGATAAATTAAAAACACAAAGATATTTAGAAAAACGATTTTCTGATGTTGGTTTTACTCTGGCTTGACCTTAATGCCGTTTACTAGTAATAAAAAGTCAAATCTTGATTTGTCAAATGCTTTGGTAAAAAGGTCGGCACGTTGGTCATCGGTGCGGACCTTAACAACATCGATTAGTTTTTTGTCAAAATAATCACGTATGAAGTGATATTTAATTTCGATGTGTTTGGTCTTTGAATGCTGCACGGGATTTCTAGTGATCTGTAAGGCAGCAGAATTATCAACGAAAATAGGAGTAGTTAGGAATTCAAAACCGTAGTCTCGCATTTGTTGTTGGATCCACAGGACTTGGGAGCAAAAACTTGAGGCAGCAATGTATTCAGCTTCGCATGTTGATGTAGCGACACAAGTCTGCTTCTTGCACTGCCATGTGACTAGGCGATTTCCTAAAAACTGGCATCCAGCCGTTGTAGATTTGCCGTCGATTTTGCATCCGCCAAAATTAGAATCACTAAAAGCGATCAAGTCAAAGCTATCATCCCTAGGGTACCATAGACCGGTGTTTGGGAATCCCTTCAAATAGCGAAATATCCTTTTAACAGCTGCAAGATGTGAGGCCTTTGGATTAACTTGATATCTAGCAAGCAGGCACGTGGGGTACATTATATCTGGTCTTGATGTTGTTAGGTACATAAGAGATTCGATCATAGCGCGGTAATATGAGGAGCTAACAACTTCACCCTTCAAGTCAGGATGAATTCCATGATTTTGCTGCAGTGGGTTACCAATGGGCGATGTGTCGGACATCTGGAATCAGCTCAAGATGTCATTGACATACTTAGTCTGATGGATGAATATCCCAGACTTCGTTTGTTGCACTTGTAAGCCCAAAAAGAAAGTCATCTCCCCCATAGCGCTCATTTCAAATTTCTCCTGCATAACACGCTCGAAATTCCTACATAAAACATCGTTAGTAGAACCAAAAATAATATCATCTACGTATACTTGTACCAATAGAAGATCTCCATCTTGTTCTTTGATGAAAAGAGTGCAATCGATAAGACCTCTGCGAAATCCATTCTCCAGTAGATAATTAGATAAGGTTGCATACCAAGCTCGTGGTGCTTGATGTAGACCAAAGAGAGCTTTGTTCAGCAACCAAACCTGATCAGGGTGAATGGGATCTTCATAACCTGGAGGCTGTTTGACATACACCTCTTCTTCAACCACACCATGTAAGAATGCACTTTTCACGTCCATTTGGTAGACCTTGAATCATTTGAAGGACGCATAGGCTAGAAAAATCCGAATTGCTTCAAGACGTGCAACAGGTGCATAAACTTCGTTGTAGTCGATCCCTTCAATCTGAAGAAAACCTTGAACGACTAATCTTTCTTTGTTTCGTATCACTACTCCACGGTCATCTTTTTTGCACTTATACACCCAACGGGTACCAATCTTCTTGTAATCTTCAGGTTTATCAACGAGTTTCCAGACACCTAGCTTCTGGAATTGCTGCAGTTCTTTCTGCATGGCTTCAACCCAAGAATTATCTTTCAAAGCTTCTTTAATAGATTTTGGTTCTTCTTGTGATACATAACACGCGAAGGACCAATCGTTTTGTTGACTAGATTCTCGAATCACCGCATACAAGCCTGCATTGTTGTCGTTTCGCAACATGTTTCTCGTTTGAACGCCACTTTGTACATTACCAATGATGTTTTGTTGAGGATGGGTATTGTGAATTCTTGTTTCTGGATTATCTGGAACTGGAATATTTGTACCTAGATTGTTGAAATTAAGATCAACAACCAAATCAATACCCTGAACTGGCGAAGAGGATGATGCAGTAGCTTAAGCTGTTTTAGGGGGATCCACTGGAGGTGTAGCCTCTGAAGTACCATGAACAGCTTCTTGGTCTGCATCGAGAAATTCATCATCCTCTGAAGATTCGTTCAGTTCGGTCGCATCGTGAAAATCCTCATTGTCGAGAGCATTATTGTTCACTGAAGATGGTTCTTGATTGTTGACAATAATTGGACGAACCAATGGTGAATCTGTTGCGTTGTCTCTCTCGAAAAACATCTTTGCCGCAACACTTTCTTCGACCTCTTTAATATTGATCGAATTGAAAAAGTCAACGTACTCAAATATCCAAGGTTGACCAGGACATTCGACTGGCAATGTGTGCCTTTGTACTCTGACTTCAGACCATTCCTCAACCCTTTTTGTCTCTAAGTTCCAGACTCTTAAGTTCGGGGTGGCATAACCAAGAAAGTAACCTTCAATAGCTTTTTCCCCAAACTTTCCATTAGGATCAATCATTGTGTAAGAAGCTCCAAACGGTTCAAGATATGACAAATCTGGTTTCCGTTTGTGAAGAAGCTCGAAGCAGGTCTTGTCGTGCCTTTTGACTGTAAGGACTCGATTCAACATGTAACAAGCAGAGGCCACAGCTTCACTCCAGAATGGAATGGGCAACTGCGGCTCTACCAACATCGTCCTAGCAGTCTCGATCAATGTACGGTTCTTACGTTCAGCGACGCCGTTCTGTTGAGGAGTGTAAACTGCACTAAATTCGTGAAGAATACCTTTTGATTTACAGAACTCCTCCATGGCATGATTCTTAAACTCAGTTCCATTGTCGCTGCGAATCCGTTTAACCTTCAAAGTATACAAATTCTCAATCTGAATGATCAAGTTTTTGATAATACCGAAAGTATCACTCTTGTGAGCCATGAACGCCACCCAAGAAAATCTTGAATAATCATCTGTTATCAATAGGCAGTATTGATCATTCCGAATGCTTTTATGCTTGACAGGGCTGAACAAATCCATGTGCAAACGTTCAAGAGGAACTGCCACGGTGATGATCTTTTTAGTCGGGTGTCGCTTCTTGCTTTGCTTTCCTTTTTGGCATGAAACACAGACGTCTTGAAGATGGAAGTTTTTAAGAGGAACACCATTCACTAATTCATTCGACACCAAATGATTCATTTTGCGTAAGTGAACGTGACCCATCCGTCTATGCCAAGAGATTGTGCAGACGTTGTGATTGCTTGGCTCATATCAAGGACATACAAATCATTAATCCTTGGTGCAGATAAGAGAATCCATTCTTTTGGAATCTGGAAGCCGGGTTTCAGCACATAACATCCATTTGCATCAAAGTGTACTGAAACTTCTTATCACAAATTTGTGAAATGCTGAGAAGATTGTGATCAAGTTGTTGTACAAAGTTGATCTTGTCAAAGCTTATAACCCCGTTGGATACCATTCCTTCACCAGTAATATATCCGCCTTTATCTCCAGCAAAAGCAACATAACCTCCTCTAATAGATTTAACGTCGTAGAGAAGCTTCATGTCGCCTTTCATGTGCCTGGATGCCCCACTATCAACAATCCAATAACTGCTGAAAGTTCCTCCTGGAACACCCTGCACATGAACTCACATGATTAGTTGGAGATGGGGACCCAAGCCTTTATGGTCTTGGGTCTTCCGTTTTCATCGACAAAGGTTATTTCAACTTCTCGATGGTTAGGAAATTGTGATGCTCCCCCTGAATTATTAACCGTTTTTGGTTTCCAAGTCTGCTGTGTTTTACCAGTTTGAATTTTTGAAATCTTAACTTCGTGATTATTAGAAGTTTTTGAAATAACAGGTTGTTTGTGAACCACGTCGGTTTTAATTGCCTTTTCAATTACCTTGACTTGTTGGCGTTTCTGTTTCTTTTCCCTTTCTTTTACAAGGCGGGGATCTTGTTTTGAAGAAACAGATCGCTTTCGGTAATTTTGTTTACGGGGATCATCAACTTTACCCTTTAATTTATGAAGATACGGACAATTTCGAATGATATGTCCAATTTCACCACACTCAAAACATGATCTTCATTCAACAAACCCCGAAGTAACATCTGATTGTCTTGTTGATGAACTTTGTGATCCTGAGGTACTTGGTTTTGAACTGTTTTGTTCATTTCTTTTCAAAAGTTTAACTTGATTGACATGATCTAAGTTAGATTTATTTGCAAAAGTTTCCAATTTATCCGTTCCCTTTGATTTCACAAAGTTCACCTTTTTGTTCTTCTTTTGGTTCGGTTCCTTTCGACCTTGTGTCGTTGATTTACCTTTTGGTTTGGTATGATTTTGCTCCTTTTTCACTGTTGGTAATTTCTGATTGCCATATTGTTTTCGAACTTCAGCTTTTGGAATCGAAGGACACTGTGTTACCACAACGTGTGAACCCGACTTTCCCAAAAACCTACTTGTTGAATCTTCAAAAGCTTTACTGATTAAAGATTGATTTACATTTTTAATCGGAAATATTTGTCAGAATAGATTTTATCATCACCAACAAGAGTGTACAACAAATTCACACTCTCAGATTCTTGCGAGGAAGTGGACTCGACCAGAACAATCTTAGCAGGTTTTGCGGGAGGATCACATAGAATATGATTCTCGAGAGGTATGTCCTCTTCTTTGATTACCGCATCAGACTGTGCTGAGTCAGTATCATCGGATTCATCATCTGAAGAATCAGCATCCTCAACAATGACTGGAGGATCCTGATTTTGTTCAGCAGTTGACACACTTGTAACTGTTGAAACATCCGAATCTGACGATACTTCATTTTTGTATCCAACTCCGGTTGCAAATTCCTCAATGTCTAAAGGAACAGATTGCTCAAAATAAGTTCTATTCTCCTCATCAGGCATTGCGTCATAATTTTGTCTAACTGGTGGTGGACATTTCTTGTATCCAATGCACGTGACATCCTTTTTCTCTTTTTGTATGTCAATGATGTGATCCAACACATACCTAGAGTTTGAATAATTGTCTAGCTTAAGCCGGATCGCCTCACTTTCACACTTTACACAGGCTAACTCTTTTTGCATGATCTCGAGACGATTGATATAACAGTTTTTTGTCAGTTTGTTTTCTTGAAACCATTTTTGTTAGCTCGGTTTTATTTTTCTTAAATTTACAATCACCGTTTTAAACTCTTTTTCATGGTTTTCATAAAACATGTTAGCCTCTTTGCATTTCGAAAGATCCACTATCAAATTTTGATTGTGGATATATGTCACGTCATACTTGCTTTTCAAATCATCATATTTGCTTTGCAAGTCCAACAATTTATCATCTAAACTAACACATTTATCATCTAAACTAACACATTTATCAGAAGTTGGATCATCGACACATACCTGGTTTGATGAACCACCCATATTAGCCATAAAGGCTGAATGATTAGAAAAAGAAGAAGAAGAAGAAGAAGAAGAAGAAGAAGAATAATAAGCAGCTTCATCTACCAAGATTGATCTTCTATGATTCCCTGTTGCAGCTTTTCCCAACAATTCATCAATATCTCCATCGACTGCCACAATTAATGTTACATCCAAATGATCGTCGCCTGAAGTTGAGGATTCCTAATCTGAGCATCTACTGTAACCAGAACTGTCTTCATCTTTAGATGATTTTCCACCACTGGCGGAAGATTCTCCACCACTGGTGTGTTTCAGATCCTTGACAACCTCAGCAAAACAAGTTGTTCCATCCTGAACATCACTTCCCAATTGAATCGACCAGTCGCAACCTTCATCGAATTGTACCACAAGAGCCTGGTTAGCATTTGATGCTCCTGCTTGATTTGGATTGTTCACAGGCATCAACATATGCTCGTTATTCCTGTTTTGATTCTGATTCTGCTGATTGCCTTGATTCCTGAACGGATTCTGGTTCCCATGCTGAGCTGGCTTTGTACATTCTCTCTTGAAGTGACCTCGTTCACCACAATTGAAGCACTTGACTGATTGTTTATCGAACCCATACTTGGTATCTCTCTTGCTTTCCAAGCTGGTTCTACCAGTCCTTTCCATGAAGTCTTTAGCTCGTCTAACAGCACTAGCGAAAGCCCACTTGATGTCCATCATATCCATTTCCTCCTTATCAATCTGCTGATAATCTTCTTGTGTCAGATTGATGTTTCCAATCTGACCTGCAATTAACCCACAATACGCGCTCACCAAAGGGTTCAGCAGCTCCATATGTTCTTTAGCTACTTCAACACTTACTTTCGAGAAGCTTGAAGTGTCGAGCCGAACTGTATTTGGATTAGATGACGGACCAGCAGATGAGGTGCTTCCATAACAAGCTTCCTGTGGAACTGGTAATGGATTTCCGTACATATCTCTTGCTCTGGTAGATTGATAGCTTTGCTTTGAGACTTCTGGTTGTGGATTTCCGTACATGTAAGTGCTTGAGACAAAAACCATTTGAGTTGAGGAAGCTGGCAGTGGATTTCCGTACATATCTCTTGATACAAAGGCCGTTTGAAGCTGAGCATGTGGAGCAGGTCTTGCAGTAGTGCTAGAACTTCCACAATTTCCATAATACATATCAGGATTCTGTTGTACTGGAATCCTTTTGGCCTTTCTGATTTCTTCTTGATCTTTGTTCTCCAAGAGCTGAACGAAATCATTGATGTTTTTCGTAGCCAAAGTGCCATTGTATTTCAAGATTTTCAAGAAACCATTCCATTGAGCTGGTAATGCGTCGGAAAACTTGATGACTACTTCTTCTGGAGTCACTACTACCCCAAAGTTACTTAACTCAGTCAACAAGTGATAAAATCGACTTGTCAAGTCTCCCAAAGATTCCATATCCATACATGTGAAGCCATCAAACTCCTTCTTGAGAAGATCATGTCGTAATTTGCGTGACGCTTCATTTCCTAGACCTCTCGTCTTCAATGCATCCCATAACCGCTTTGACGTCTTGAAGCTGACAAACTCATGATATATATATCCATGCTCAACGCCTGAGTTAGAATAGCATATGCTTTCTTTTCTAGATCATATGCCTTTTTCTGGTCTTCCGTAAGATCTGCAAATATCGCGGCAGTTGAAGCGGCAACATCAAGAGCTTGATCGAAATCTGTAGTAAAACATAACCACAATTCCGTGTTTTGCCCAAGGACATACGTATGGAATCTTTCTTCCCATCCAGGATATTCATTCATGTGCATTAGCTTCGGTGGACGGTTAAGGCTTCAGGTTTCACTTTCGCTTAAAAGTATACTTTGAATACTTTGAGTTTGATTTGAAACGAATGCCCATTGACTTGTCGAAATTTGATTCGCTTGAGCTGGAATAGACGAAGACGATGTTGCGGGAGATTCGGCCCACGATGGCGATAAACCCGTGCTTCTATACTTGCTCTCCGTATTAGACGGAATACCCCACCAATCTGAACTCATTTTGGATATATAAAAAAATGAATACCTGCTAAAATCACTTAAACCAAACCGTTAAAATAACTTTTGTAAGCTTCTGTTAAAAAGTTCTAAGTTAAAGCGACGAAAAACAAAGTGACGAAAGATGAGGTTTTTCGTCTAGACCACTTGTGACGAAAGACTTATGTTTTTTGTCAGAAATAAAACAATGAAGGATGGTATTTCGTCAAAGGCCAATTGTGAGGAAAAATTAGAGTTTCGTTGACTTATGTGTTCAAAGTTAAAGTTGGTGAGATATTATCTAAACACAATCCAATCTCCTGACACAAGAGATGGCAAATTTCAAACATCACCTTACCCACACCTTACTGAAATTCCTACTTTTCAACATGTCATCATTTGAAAGGAAAATAATTCAAACTAACAATATTATAATCTTTTCAATGATAACACAAACTCATCAAAACCCAGAAATTTTGAAGAAACTGATGAACTTTTTGAGGATAATAAGAACACTATGAATTTTCCGGTCAAACTTATGAGTTTTCCGGTGCCGGAAAAATTTTCGAACACTAATTTTGCAAGAAACTTCAACAAAAACCTTAACAGAACATACATAAAAGAGTTTAAAATAAGGTTTTCTATGAACTAACAGCAAAATGACAAAGATTTTCAAGTTTAAAGCCAGAAAACTATCAAGATACAACTTTGAAAAACCCGACACACGACTCGGTTTTAACAAGGATGAGAGCCAAGGCTCTGATACCACTTGTAGGTCTAACTAGCGGAGGATCTAGTCGCCTAATACTTGTATACGAACAGACCCGGTTATGCAGAATCCAACCGTGAATGCAAACCGAGATAAGAACACGAAACAAAACAAAGATTCAATGTTTAACGTTCACTTGTATATTATAGATCATAAACGTTTCAGTACACTGTTTATACAAGATAAATCACTCACAAACTTTCTCAGTTCACTCTCGTGTGTGTGTATGTTCTCTGTGTTCTGTCTCTATCTTGTTTCTGTCTTCGGTCTCCTGCTTATATAGGGACCAGGTCGACGAAAGGTGTTGCTGGTCGACGAAACATGTGCAGGTCGATGAAAGTCTCGATGAAACATTAAGGAGCTGACGAAACATATTCAGCCGATGAAATACTTATGGCGAAACACTTGTTGATGACGAAAAACATGCAGGTTTTTCGTCATGAAGGAGATGAAGAGGTGTTTCGTCAACAGCAAGCTGGATAGGGATTTTCGTCATGCATCCAAGGTGCAGGTGTTTCGTCATGCAGGAGTTGTAGATATGACAAACAGAGAATAAAATCTCATCAATTCACATTTGTATTTCACATGAAAAGTCTTCATATGACATCATCATGACATCATCATGGTGATGTCATGATGATGTGTCAGCGGGAAACGGCTCACGGCTCTTCGTGCTTCGCGTGTCGAACTCTGGGGCGCACGACGAAGGAATGTCGCGACGTCGATCTTGACCCACACCTAACCGAGTCAAACCGAACCGAATCGAACCGAACCGAGTCGCATCCATATAATATATATCAACACCAGGCCATTTCAAATGTGAATGTATGAAGCCAGCTCAGCACATGGGAACCAGAATCCGTTCAGAAATCATGGCAACCAACCGAACCAGAATCAAAACAGGAATAATGAACGTGCCTTGATGCCTGCAAACAATACTCATCAGGCAGGTCCATCAAACAACAATCGAGCTCTTGTGGTACAAGTTGATGAAGGTTGTGACTGGTCAATTCAACTGGGTAGCGGTGATCAAGGTGGAACAGCTTGCTTTGCTGAAGTTGTTAAGGATCTAAAACAAGCGTGTGGTGGAGAATCTTCAGATGAAGACAGTTCTGGTTATAGTGGAAGCTCAGATGAGGAAGCCTCAAGTTTAGGAGAAGATGACACGGATGAAGTGTCACATGAGACCGTTGATGAAGATGTTGAGAAGCTTTTGAGTGAAACTGAAGCAGGAAATGACAAAAGATCAATTCTGGTGGATCAAGCTGCTTATTCTTCTTCTCATCATTCAGCCTTTATAGCTAATGTTGGCAGTTCGTCAAGTCAGGTATGTGTCGATGAACCTAAATCTGAGAAATGTGATAATTGTGTTGATTTAGGTGCTAAATTGTCTGACTTGCAAAGCAAATATGATGATTTGCAAAGCAAGTATGACATGACATTTATCCACAATCAAAGTTTGATCGTGGATCATTCGAAATGCACAGAGGCCAACTTGTTCCATAAAAATCATGAAAAAGAATTTAAGAAGGTAATTGACACAT
The DNA here is from genome assembly GCA_030545235.1 of Helianthus tuberosus. NCBI lineage: Eukaryota > Viridiplantae > Streptophyta > Magnoliopsida > Asterales > Asteraceae > Helianthus > Helianthus tuberosus. The sequence continues at coordinate 86,982,969 of CM060433.1, forward strand.
TAAGGGGAAAAAAGTCCGAGCTAGTAAAAACAGTTTCAAGAAAACAAACTGCTATAAATAATTACATCACTAGGCTCGAGGAAGCACAAAAGGAGTTGGCCTGTGTCAAGTGTGAAAATGAGGTGATCCATCTTAGGTTAGATAGTTACTCAAACTCTAGGTATGTGCTGGATCACATCATTGACATACATAAAAAGAATAATGATGTCACGTGCATTGGATATAAGAAGTGTCCTCCACCTGTTACACACAATTATACCGCAATGCCTGATGAGGAGGATAAACCTCAATTTGAGCCATCTGTTCCTTTAGATGTTGAGGAATTCACAACTGGACTTGGTTACAAGAAGGAAGTATGATCAGATTCGGATGTGTCAGCGGATAAGAAAGTATCAACTGATGAACAAAATCAGGATCCTCCAGTCATTGTTGAGGATGCTGATTCTTCAGATTATGAATCCGATGGTACTAACTCTACACAGTCTAATGCAGTTATCAAAGAAGAGGGCATACCTCTCGAGAATCACATTCTATGTGATCCTCCCGCAAAACTTGCTAAGACTTTTCAGGTTGAGTCCACTTATGAACAAGAGTCTGAGAGTGTGAATTTGCTATACACTCTAGTTGGTGATGATAAAGTTTATTCAAACAAAGATTTTCCGATTAAAAATGTAAATCAATCTTTAATCAGTAAAGTTTTTGAGGATTCGACAAGTAAGTTTTTGGGAGAGTCGAGTTCACGAGTTGTGGTGACACAATGTCCTCCGATTCCAAAAGCCGAAGTTCGAAAACAATATAGAAATCAGAAATTACCAACAGAGAAAATTCAGCAAAATCACACTAAACCAAATGGAAAATCGACAACTCAAGGTCCAGAGGAACAAAACCAGAGAAAGAAAAAAAAGGTGAACTTTGTTAAGTCGAAGGGAACTGATAAAATTGAACATCTGAAAACAAATCTAACATAGATTATATTAAGCAAGTTAAAATTTTGAAAAGAGATGGTCAAAATAACTCAGGACCATATACCTCGAAATCACAAAGTTCATCAATGAGACATCAACATGATACTTCGAGGTTTGTTGAACGAAGATCATGTTTTGAGTGTGGTGAATTTGGGCATATCATTCAAAATTGTCCATATCTTCATAAGTTAAAAGCTAAAGTTGATGTTCCCCTTGAGCAAAATTACAAAAAGCGTTATGTTTCTCCAAAAGAAGATCCCCGTCTTGTGAAAGAAAAGGAGAAGAAACAGAAACACAATCAAATCAAGGTAATTGAAAAAGCTCTTAAAACCGATGTGGTTCAAAAACAATCTGTTTTAGTCAAACCAGAAATTTCAAAAATTTCAAAAATTTCATAAACTTCAAACAATCACGAAGTTAAAATTTCAAACAATCAAACTGGTAAAACTTAACAGACATGGAAACCTAAATTGGTCACAAACTCAGGGGGAGCATCACCATTTCCAAACCATCGCGAAGTTGAAATAACTTTTGTCGATGAAAATGGAAGACCCAAGTCCACCAAGGCACGGGTCCCCATCTCCAGCTGATTATTTGAGTACATGTTCAGGGTGTTCCAGGAGGAACTATCAGTAGTCTCTGGATTGTTGACAGTGGGGCATCCAGGCACATGACCGGCGACATGAGACTTCTCTACGACGTCAAATCTTTTAGAGGAGGTTATATTGCTTTTGCTGGAGATAAAGGCAGATATATTACTGGTGAAGGAATGATATCCAACGGGGTTGTCAGTTTTGACAAGATCAACTTTGTGCAACAAATTGATCACAATCTTCTTAGTGTTTATCAAATATGTGATAAGAAGTTTTCGGTACACTTTGATGCAAATGGATGTTATGTGCTGAAGCCTGGTTTCAAGATCCCCTAAGACCGGATTCTCTTATCTGCTCCAAGGATTAATGAATTATATGTCCTTGATATGAGTCAAGCAATTACAACGTCTGAACAAGTAACATGCTTTGTTAGTTAAGCCACATAAAAGGAAACAATCTCTTGGCACAGGCGGATGGGACGCATTCACCTAAGGAAAATGAATCATCTGGTGAAGAATGAGTTAGTAACTGGTGTTCCCGTCAAAAACTTTCATCTACAAGACGTCTGTGTTTCGTGCCAGAAAGGAAAACAAAGTAAGAAATCGCACCCGGTAAAGAAAATCAACACGGTTGCAGTGCCGCTTGAACGCTTGCACATGGATTTATTTGGTCCTGTCAATTATAGAAGCATCAGTAATGACTCGTACTGCCTCGTGGTGACAGATGATTATTCAAGATTTTCTTGGGTGGCGTTTATGGCACACAAGAGTGAAACTTTCGAAATTATCAAAAACTTGATCACAACGATTGAGAATTTGTATACTTTGAAAGTAAGACGCATACGTAGCGTGACAATGGAATTGAACTTAAGAATCATGCTATGGAGGAGTTCTGTAGATCCAAAGGCATTCTTCATGAATTCAGTGCTAGTTAGACTCCTCAACAAAATGGCGTCGCGGAGCGTAAGAATAGAACATTGATCGAAACTGCAAGGACTATGTTGGTAGAGTCACAGTTGCCCATTCCCTTCTGGAGTGAAGCTGTGGCCTCTGCATGCTACATGTTGAACCAAGTCCTTACAGTAAAAAGACACAACAAGACCTGCTTTGAGCTTCTACACAAACATAAACCAGATTTACAATTACTTGAACAGTTCTGGCTATAGTAGAAGCTCAGATGAAGAAACCTCAACTTCAGGCGATGACCATTTGGATGAAGCATCAAGTGTGACAGTCGATGCAGATGTTGATGAATTGTTGGGAGGAGCTGAAGCAGGAAATCATAGAAGATCAATCTTGGTGGATGAAGCTGCTTATTCTTCTTATTCTAATCATTCAGCCTTTATGGCTAATGTTGGCAGTTCATCAAACCAGGTATGTGTCGATGATCCAACTTCTGATAAATGTGGTAAATGTGTTAATTTAGGTGATAAATTGTCGGACTTGCAAAGCAAATATGATGATTTGCAAAGAAAGTATGACGTGACATATATCCACAATCAAAAGTTGATAATGGATCTTTCGAAATGCACAGAGGCCAACATGTTTTATGAAAACCATGAAAAAGAGTTTAAAACAGTGGTTGAAAATTTAAGAGAAGATAAAACCGAGCTAAATTAAATGGTTTCAAGAAAACAAACTGACATAAACTGTTATATCAATCGTCTCGAGGACATGCAAAAAGAGTTAGCCTGTGTTAAGTGTGAAAATGAGGCAATCCAGCTTAAGTTAGATAGTTATTCAAACTCTAGGTATTTGCTGGATCACATCATTGACATACAGAAAGAGAAAAAGGATGTCACGTGCATTGGATATAAGAAATGTCCACCACCTGTTAGACATAATTATGATGCAGTAACTGATGAGGAGTATTGGACTCACTTTGAGCCATCTGTTCCTTTAGACATTGAGGAATTTGCAACCGGACTTGGATACAAAAAGGAAGTATTATAAGATTCGGATGTGTCAACAGTTACAAGTGTGTCAACTGCTGAACAAAATCAGGATCCTCCAGTTATTGTTGAGGATGCTGATCCTTCAGATGATGAATCCGATGACACTGACTCAACAAAGTCTGAGGCGGTAATCAACGAAGAGGACATACCTCTTGAGAATCATATTTTATGTGATCCTCCCGCAAAACCTGCTAAGACTGTTCTGGTCGAGTCCACTTCCTCATAAGATTTTGAGAGTGTGAATTTGCTGTACACTTTTGTTGGTGATGATAAAATCTATTCTGACAAAGATTTTCTGATTAAAAATGTTAATCAATCTTTAATCAGTAAAGTTTTGAAGATTCGACAAGTAGGTTTTTGGGAAAGTCAGGTTCACACGTTGTAGTAACACAGTGTCCTTCAATTCCAAGAGCTGAAGTTCAAAAACAAAATGGCAATCAAAGATTACCAACAGAGAAAAAGCAGCAAAACCACACCAGATCAGAAGGTAAATCAACGACTCAAGGTCGAAAGGAACAGAACCAAAAAAAGAATAAAAAGGTGAACTTTGTGAAGTCGAAGGGATCAGATAAACTTGAAACATTTGCAAATAAATCTAACTTAGATCATGTTAATCAACTTAAAATGTTGAAAAGAAATGGTCAAAACAATTCAGGACTAAGTACCTCGCAATCACAAAGTTCATCAACAAGACATCAATATGATACTTCGGGGTTTGCTGAACGAAGATCATGTTTTAAGTGTGATAAAGTTGGACATATTATTCGAAATTGTCCATATCATAAACTAAAAGCCAAAGTTGATGATCCCCGTGAACAAAATTACCGAAAGCGATCTGTTTCCTCAAAACAAGATCCCCGTCTTGTAAAAGAAAGGGAAAAGAAACAGAAACGCCAACAAGTCAAGGTAATTGAGAAGGCAATTAAAACCGACGTGGTTCACAAACAACCTGTTTCAGTTAAACCAGATATTTCTAAAACTTCTAATAATCACGAAGTTAAGATTTCAGAAATTCAAACTGGTAAAACACATCAGACTTGGGAACCAAAAACGGTTACTAATTCAAGGGGAGCATCACAATTTCCTAACCATCGAGAAGTTGAAATAACATTTGCTAATGAAAATGGAAGACCCAAACCCACAAAGGCTTGGGTCCCCATATCCAACTAATCATATGAGTACATGTGCAGTGTCACTCCCCGATATTTTCACGTATTACCGGTGGGCCCGGCGGGGAGTATCGTGACGTAGTTGATATCATCATAGACAATTTATCACAGTTGAATACACAGCGGAAGTCGAAAGGTAAAATTATTACAAACCGAATGAAAGTAATATCAATTATTACAAGAACGGTTGTAAAGGATCCACAGGCGGATCAAAGATAAAAAGGATCATTGTTCAACAGATTATAACATCTAAGCTTGCAAGACTCTTTATTGATGCTAGGAGTAGCCAGCCTATTCCGTCTAGTACCTCCACTTAGCCTTTTTGGAAAATACGTCAGTTTACACTGGTAAATACAATTAACCGACTCATTTTGAAAATGTTTAGGAAAATTGATTTGAATACACAAGGCACAAAATATCTTTTATAACTTGGGATAATTATTTAAAAATAAACTTGTAAAAGAATTATATGTTCGTTATACGTTCAGTAGCCCGGGCTGAATACCGGGTTAAAGATTAATAGACACACCACATGATATAATCCCGCGGCGAGTTATTCTTGAACAGGCGGTTATATCTTTTTATACGCGCACCGGCAGGTGTATGCCTACACCCCGTGCTTAGGTTGTGGCCATTTCAATGAATGATGCCAAGGATATCTAGGACATGGTCATTAACCCCCCCCCCCCCCCCAAAGGCTTAAAACAAACAAAACAGATTAAACGGGTCATCTCAATGAATTAACCTTCATATGATTAAAAATTCAATGCCCGACCAAGCGGTATTTTATATACCGTACCCCAAGCCCGTATAATGGAAAATAAGTTAAAAGTATTTACCTGAGCAAATAATATAAATTTATCCCAGTCGTATAACCAATCAGCAAATGCAGATAGCTTTTACTAGTCTCCTAAATCTGGAAATGAAGGTTTAATAACCTATTAGATTCCTAACGGGTCTTACTTAAGTTTAAACTTAGACCGGTTAGTTTTAACGGAAGGTTTCCGGTTCAAAATGCAAGATTAAGCGAAGACCGGATTAGAATGTGATTTAGACCCGACAAGTTTGAAGACTTGTATAATATGGGTAAACTAAACACATTCTGGATTTTGAGGTAAAAATGATAAGGTTTGACCCGTTTCGGTTAATTTATGCAAACTAGTTACATAAACCGTACCGAATCGCGAATAATGCATAACGGGTAACAAAATGAGTCATGAACAGGTTTCCTATGTTAAAATGCTTAAAATATGTTACGATATCAGTAGGATATCTTCCATTATGCCCAAAACGGATTTAAAGTCAAATTAAGCCCCGTAGGGGTATTTTGGTCATTTTAAAGGTTATAAAAGAGATTAAATATTAATCTGGGGTTCAGGTCTGAAATGATCAGTAAAAATATTTAATTTAATAAGTTATATCAGTAGGGTGTTGCATATATGTGAAATTTATCATTTATAACCAAACTATGCCCCGTAGGGGCATTTTGGTAATTTCACATAAGCCTTAAAGGTCAAAACTGGAAATCTTAGTTCAAAACTTTTTCTCACTGTTAAAATATAAAAATTTACTTAAAACATCAGTAGGTATTAAGTTTTATATGCCAAAGATAGTTTTAACCTATACTATGCGTTTAAAACGCGTAAAAGTCGGTTTTAAGCGATTTTTGGGTTATAATATGAAATCTGAGTTTTTAATCAGTTTATAAAGTCCAAAATATTTTATTTATCATATAAAATCAGTAGCAAAAAGTTTTGTATCAAAATGTTATGTAAAACTCATTTTATTAGCAAAATTGGTATAACCGGCAATTACCGAATCAAAGCAAGAACCCTATGTTATGATCAGTTTAAAAATAATTAAAAATCTTCAAAAATCCTAAATTATTATATTACATCAGTGGTTAAAAGTTTTGGTGTCAAAATTTGGGTTTAGATAAGCTTTATGCTAATTATGCCGTTTAATTAATAAAAAAGCTTTCAAATTACGCTATTGAGCATAACTCCTAATCTAGACCTCAAACTGATGTCAAATTTTTAGGACAAGTTTATAAATCAGTAATAAAGGTTTTTTCCCTCTCAGATTTTCAAAAATCTCGTTTTAGGGTCAAAAGGGCATTATGGTCAACATTTAAGCAATTAACGTAAACATGCAAATGAATCGGATAATTAAGGACCCATGTTGTATAATCTCATATGGTTATACTAACATGTAATAGGGTCCTAAAGGAATCTTAAGGCATATCTAAAATAATCTAATTCGGGTCAGAACTGAAGGTCAAAGCAAAAGTCAATTTTTACGACTTTCGGTTGCGAACCGGGTCCAAACTCAGAAGTGTCGGGTCGAACATGTCTAAACATGTTCTTACATTAATTTCTAAGTTATTTCAATGTTAAAATAGGCTCCATTGCTTCTACATTGCAAATTATGAATTCATTTGAAAAATAGCTTTCTGTTGACTTTTTATAATTAAGTTTGACCCGATATTTGACCAAGTTAGGGTGATAATCAGTACGTGCCCTCTTAGTGGTTTATTACCTACATAATTACCAACTTATAACTACTTTCAATTTGACTAATGATCGGACCATTAGTGATTAATCACTAAGCAAAACCTTAATTACGATAAGTTTGACTTTTAGTCATAAAACTAATTAAAACTAAAATTAGGAGGTTAAGGACACTTACAATAATCCTTATCACGAAAATGAAACTTAAGAAATCTTGATTGAAGATCAGGAAGCTCCAGAGAGTAGCCTTGAAGTGATTTGAAATAAGCAACTTCATGTGTTGCAACTCATGTTTTATATATATCCAAATAGAACTCACAAGATCACTCCACAATAGTCTAGGATTGATCCCAGATGCATCCAAGTGTCCCCTATGCATGAAAAACCGTTGGTGCAGCCCCTGGGATCGAAAACCAGGCTTTTAAGGCGGTGTAACTGGCTGGAACAGCCATCTGTCCAAGGCTTCTGATGCTGGCACTTTTAGGTGGCCCGCGTAAACCATAGCAGAGGTTTTACGCGGCCCGCGTCAAGGTCGAGTCCGATCAACAAGTTTCAATATTTGCAATTTAGGCCCGTGGTCCTTCTAAACTTGATTTTAACTTACTTTTATTGCACTTTTGACCCCCGAACTTGACTTTTGAGGGCTCCAAGTTATAAACAAACTCTGTTAAGCTCCCGGTTAGTTATACAATCACCGAATAAGTCCTGAATTTCAACGTTGACGCTTTTAACCCCTTATTTACGAATGTTAGCATATCTTTCTCATATGATATCGAAACCTTGTGAAATTTTTATCACTTATACTTGTGAGCATAATTAATCGTTACAAAGCTTCGGGTTCATTAAAAGGTCACTCAGAGGCCTAAATTAAACATGTTGACACATTTAACCCTTGCTGTTTGTAAACTTTCACTTTCTTCCACAAACGGCTTCATATGATTCATAATTCATTTGTTTAAGGGTATAAACATCGTGTAGGGTTGTTGAATGGCATAATTATCGAATGTTGATACTTTGAACCCTTTTACACATATACTTTCTCAGTTTGTCAACTTTAGTCCCTCATATTTAATCCATTACGCGTTGAAAGCTCATGACACGTGCCTTCATTATATTGGTCGTGATTTTACGAGGTGTTACATCCTCACCCCCTTAAAAGAAATCTCGACATCGAGATTTACTGAAATAAATGAGGGTACTTCTGTTTCATTGTGGACTCAACCTCCCACGTGTATTCGGGACCTCTGCGGGAATCCCATTTAACTTTTACAATTGGTACGTGCTTCTTTCGACGCTTCTTAACCTGTCGATCCTCGATCGACAAAGGTTTTTTGACAAACTTTAAGCTCTCATCAATATGCACATCTTTATGTGACATGACTAGCGATTCGTCAGCTAGACATTTCTTCAGGTTACAGATGTGGAACACATTATGAATCCCACTGAGCTCTCCAGGCAGGTTTAATTTGTAAGCCACTGTTCCGACACATTCGATGATATCAAATGGTCCTATGTATCTTGGGCTTAACTTGCCTTTCTTACCAAATCACATTACTCCTTTCCATGGTGATACCTTAAGTAACACCTTGTCACCTACCTCGAACTTTAGAGGTTTACGCCTTTTATCAGCGTACTTCTTCTGCCTATCCCTGGCAGCTTTAAGACGATCTCGTATCTGCACAATCTTTTCTGTCGTCTCCAGGACTATATCAAGTCCTGTTAGTTGGACATCTCCAACTTATGCCCAACAAATGGGCGTCCTGCACTTTCTTCCATACAAAGCTTCAAAAGGTGCAGCTTGAATGCTGGAATGATAGCTATTATTATACGAGAATTCTATCAATGGGAGATGATCATCCCAACTTCCACCTAAGTCAATAACACACGCCCTTAACATATCCTCCAGTGTTTGTATTGTACGTTCACTTTGACCATCCGTCTGAGGATGATATGAAGTGCTGAAATTTAATCGAGTGCCTAGGGATTGCTGAAAACTTTTCCAGAAATGCGATGTATATCTTGTATCCCTATCAGAGATGATAGACACTGGCACTCCGTGAAGAGATACAATCTCGTCCACGTATAATTGAGCTAACTTATCTGAGCTATGTGTTTCCTTAATAGGTAGGTAGTGGGCTGACTTAGTTAGTCTATCTACTATAACCCAAATAGTATCATTTCCTTGCTTTGTTTTGGAAACTTTGAGATAAAATCCATGGTTACCATTTCCCACTTCCAGGTGGGAACTTCAGGCTGTTGTAGCAAACCTGACGGCTTTTGGTGTTCAGCTTTAACTTGCGCGTACGTCAAACATTTTGCCACATAAGTGGCTATAGACTTCTTCAAGCCTATCCACCAGTAACTTGCCTTTAAATCCTGGTACATATTATCACAGCCAGGATGAACAGAGTATTTGGAGCTATGTGCTTCTTGTAGAATCAATTCTTGAAGTCCTCCATAAATTGGAACCCATATTCGTCCATTCAATCTTAGGATTCCATCCTTGCCATATGATAACTGTTCAGCAGTGACTCCCAACTTTTCATTTGGATAGTTAGCTTCTAATACAGCTTCCTTCTGAGCGGCTAACAATCTTTCATTTAAGTTGTTCTTTAATTCAATGTTCTTGGCATTGATTCTGATGGGTTTAACCCTTTCCTTTCTACTCAAAGCATCGGCAACTACATTCGCCTTGCCGGATGGTATCGGATCTCACAGTCATAATCATTCAATGTCTCCATCCATCGGCGTTGCCTCATATTAAGATCCTTTTGGTCGAACAGGTGCTGGAGGCTCTTGTGATCAGAATAGATCACACATTTAGTAACATATAAATAGTGCCTCCAAAGTTTTAGTGCAAACACCACAGCACCCAACTCTAAATCGTTGGTGGTGTAATTCTTCTCGTGCACCTTTAATTGTCGGGAAGCATAGGCAATGACTTTGCCCTTCTACATAAGCAGAGACCCCATACCTGTGTGCGATGCGTCACAATATACTACAAACTCTTCAATCCCTTCAGGCAATGTCAGTACAGGAGCATTACTTAGCTTCTTCTTAAGAATATCAAAGGTTTCTTGTTGTTTTGGACCCTAGTCAAGCTTTATATTCTTGCGAGTTAACGAAGTTAGGGGTGCAGCAATCCTTGAGAAATTTTCAATAAAATGCCTATAATATCCTGCCAATCCTAAGAAGCTGCGAATTTCTATGGGCGTCTTTGGCTCTTGCCAATTCATGATGGCTTCAATCTTGGCGGGATCTACCTAGATTCCGCGGTCACTAACCACATGTCCAAGAAATTGGACTTCACGAAGCCAAAACTCGCATTTAGAGAACTTAGCATAAAGCTTCTCTCGTTGTAGAAGTTCAAGAATACATCGAAGATGCTTTTCATGATCGACCTGATTCTTTGAATATATAAGTATGTCATCAATAAAAACGATGACAAACTTGTCCAAGTAGGGCTTGCATACGCGATTCATGAGATCCATGAACGCTGCTGGTGCATTAGTGAGCCCAAAAGGCATCACTAAGAACTCGTAATGACCTTATCGAGTCCTGAACGTGGTCTTATGCACGTCTTCATCTTTGACCTTCAGCTGATGGTAGCCTGATCTCAAGTCGATCTTGGAGAAGTAACTTGCCCCTTGTAGTTGATCGAACAGATCTTCGATCTTGGGCAACAAATATCTATTCTTGATTGTAACCTTGTTAAGCTCGCGATAATCGATGCATAAACGCACCGATCCATCATTTTTCTTCACAAATAGTATCGGTGCTCCCCAAGGAGATGAGCTAGGTCTAATAAATCCCTTTGCCAACAAATCATCCAACTGAGTTCTCAACTCCTTCATCTTAGTTGGTGCTAACTTGTAAGGTGCTCTTGCAACAGGTGCTGCTCAGGAATAATGTCAATTCGGAACTTCACTTGCCTATCTGGAGGCAGACCAGGTAGTTCTTCAAGGAATACGTCTGGATATTCAGAAATGAAAGGGAGGTCTTCGATCTTGGGTTTTGGTTCATCAATAGTTACTTGTGCCATGTAGATGGCACAACCCTTCTTCATACACCTTGATGCCTTAAGCATCGATACTTGCTTAGGCAACCCATGCTGAGTGTCTCCTTGTATGGTAAGTGGCTCATGATACAGAGTCTTGATAACTACTTGTTTCTTGTCACAAACAATCTGAGCTTGGTTATGAGATAACCAATCCATGCCTATTACTATGTCGAATCCAGCTAGTTTCAAAGGAAGCAAAGACAATGGAAAAGAGTGGTTCTTAATGGATATAAAACATCCATCTAACACTGTTGAAGCAGATTCTATGGTTCCATCAGCTAATTCTACTTCATATTTTATGCTTAGGGTCCTAACGGGTAGATTTAATAATTTACAAAACTTATCATCTACAAAGGACTTATCTGCACCCGAATTGAATAACACCCTTGCATATACATCATTGATAAGGAACGTACCAGTTATAATGTTGTCATCTTGTATGGCCTACTTTGCACCCATCTGGAAGACCCTAGCGTTGGTCTTCTTGACTTCTTCCGGTTTCCTTGCATATTTTGGGCAATTGGACTTGAAGTGCCCTTTTTCATTGCAGTTGTAGCAAGTAGCATCCTTAATCTTCTTACAATCCAATGTCTTATGCTCACTAGACTTACAAATCCCACAAGCTCTTGGCTATGACTGGGACTTTGATTCATACCTGCACTTTCCCAGATGGCGTTTCTTGCAGGTATTGCATTTGGGCTTCTCGCCCAACTGGTGGTCATCTTTCTTGAACCCTGAACTCTTCTTGTGATCAGAGTTCCCTTTGTACTTCTTGTCTGAACGGTGTGAGTTATCATCGTTACGTTTTCTCTTCCCAGCATCAGAATGCCTAAGCGATCTCTGTCTGACTACATCAATGGTGAGAGATAGTGACAAGTCAGCTACAGACCTAAAGGTAGTCGGTTAAGACGCCTTCACACTAGCTTTGATCCCTGGGGCTAAACCCCCAATGAAACGAGCTATACGTTTCGGTTCTGGTGTAACCAAGTATGGGACTAATCTAGACATGGTATTGAAGCTGGTGAGGTAAACCTGGCAGTCTAAGTTTTTCATAACCAATGTCAGGAAATCGGTCTCGATCTTCTCAACTTCGTGTTGAGGGCAGAAGGTATCTTTGATCAAGGTAACAAACTGATCCCAAGTCATATTATATAACGGGATCTTCCCAGTAGCTTGGATCAATGACCTCCACCAAGCTAGGGCTTCTCCTTTGAATGATTGTGAGACAAACTTCACAATATCCCTATCATCGCAACCACTGATATCAACCACGATATCCATTTCGTCTAACCACGTCATGCAATCAATGGCTCCCTTTTCCCCAGTGAAATTCCTGGTCGTGCAGGAGACGAAATACTTATAGGAACAGCCCTTAACACGTGGCTCTTAATTGAAAACAATCTTCTTGGATGGAACACTATGCTGATTTGAGGAGTGTTGAGCATCATCCTTCTTTGACTCATGATGTTTAGAAGGTGGCTTACTATGAGCCTCAGAGTGAGTCTTAGGGTGTGATTTTGCACGTTGTACTGATATGGTCCTGCCGTACCACTAGATTCATCATCTCGTCTTTCCAGAGCTCGAGTAACGGCATTGTCTATCAATGCCTGTAATTCTGCGCCCGTTACATTTACTCTGGTATTATCATGATTTTCCTTTGGGCGACTGTTGACTTCATCTTAGCTAGCCATGTAGCTTGTTTGCTACATAAAATATTGACAATGATTTATTTAGGAATCTATTATAGAATTGTCTTTTATGGAAATTCATTAACCATGGTAATTATAAACCATATTGGTTAATTTGTTAATCATATTTATTTAGGATTTTCATCATAATTAATCCTAATTATAAAACATTAAGGATTTTATTAGTGGCATAAAAGGCCTAGTCACAAGGACAATTTTAAATCATAGGCCATGATTTCAGAGAATCAAGGCATTTAGGTTTGAACATAGTTCATTACCTTTTCTTGACAGGGAGTCGTAGACTACAACTGTCTTTTTGTCTTATATGGCAATGAATATGGCCCGTAGGCATTACATCACTAATGGATGTTTAATATACGATCATCTTAATTGATGATTTGAACCCATGATTTATATATATATATATATCATTAGGTTTGAAAAGGGGTTGGTAGGACCCAATATAAAGATGACATGTGTGACTTTACCGAATCACATCTGTCAGGAGTGCTAACATGTTTTCAGATGTTAACAAGGAATTGAATCTTTTAAATAGGTTTTACCATCATGGCCAGGTCCATAATGACATGCAGGCTAGGTTATACCTTTTAAAATTCTTATTTAATATTTAACGCAGAGCAATCATAAATTGAGATGTTTTAGGACATATTATATATGTTACAACCTCTAAAAGGAACATGTCATAAAAGGTTTTAAAATTACAACAATGCCCTAAACGGGTCTTTAAACAAATAGCATTGTCCATGCAGGGCTTAAAAGATAAATATGTCCTTATAAGGACTATTAGAAAAAAAGGAATACAACGAAAGAAGTTTCTTCTTCATCTTAGTCCCGAAAGTCTCCTCCTTGGTTCACTGTGTGCGGTATGGTTACTGAAGGTTTTGGCGGGTAGTCGAAATCTTCCACACTAGGAACCTTAGCAGAGGTGGAATCCAAGGATTTTATGGTTAGTAAATAATATGGATCACGGATAGGGTCAGGATAAGTGTAATCCAAGTTTGGGATTCCAAGACTTGGATGTAAGAAATATGGGTCATTTGGGTCCATAGGTATCATCTGCGGAGTGGGAGCCTCAGGGACTGCTAGTATGGGCTCCTCTGATTTGGCTTCTCAATTGAAGTTTTAAAAGTCTCAGGTAAGGAATTTGGAACACGGTTAATGGTTTCAATTGGTTTGATTTTAGGGATGGGTCCAAAAAGATCCTTCCTCCACACTGGTCGTATGCTTATCCAAGCTGTGGTACGAAGCTTACCACTCTTAAACTTCGGGTTTGAAGAACTTCTACCAATGGCAGATTTACTCGGTGACATGTTCCTGAAATGCACAAATATCGAAAACAATGTATACTTATTAAGGATGAGATTATTCCTAATTCAAGTCTAGACTCGGAAGTCGAGGAATGTGCAAACTGTGTCATTGAGATTAAACACAAAAAGGCTAGTGTTTAATTCACTCAATGTTGGCTCTGATACCAACCTGACACACCCCGATATTTCCACGTATTACCGGTGGGCGCAGTGGGGAGTATCGTGACGTAGTTGATATCATCATAGACAATTTATCACAGTTTAATACACATCGGAAGTCGAAAGGTAAAATCATTACAAACCGAATGAAAGTAATATAAATTATTACAAGAACGGTTGTAAAGGATCCACAGGCGGATCAAAGATAAAAAAGATCATTGTTCAATAGATTATAACATCTAAGCTTGCAAGACTCTTTATTGATGCTAGGAGTAGCCAGCCTATTCCGTCTAGTACCTCCACTTAGCCTTTTTGGAAAATACGTCAGTTTACACTGGTAAATACAATTAACCGACTCATTTTGAAAATGTTTAGGAAAATTGGTTTGAATACACAAGGCACAAAATATCTTTTATAACTTGGGATAATTATTTAAAAATAAACTTGTAAAAGAATTATATGTTCGTTATACGTTCAGTAGCCCGGGCTAAATACTGGGTTAAAGATTAATAGACACACCACATGATATAATCCCACTGAGAGTTATTCTCGAACAGACGGTTATATCTTTTTATACGCGCACCGGCAGGTGTATGCCTACACCCCGTGCTTAGGTCGTCGCCATTTCAATGAATGATGCCAAGGATATCCGGGACATGGTCATTAACCCCCCAAAGGCTTAAAACAAACAAAACAGATTAAACGGGTCATCTCAATGAATTAACCTTCATATGATTAAAAATTCAATGCCCGACCAAGCGGTATTTTATATACCGTACCCCAAGCCTGTATAAGGGAAAATAAGTTAAAAGTATTTACCTGAGCAAATTATATAAATTTATCCCAGCCGTATAACCAATCAGCAAATGCAGATAGCTTTTACTGGTCTCCTAAATCTGGAAATGAAGGTTTAATAACCTATTAGATTCCGAACGGGTCTTACTTAAGTTTAAACTTAGACCGGTTAGTTTTAACGGAAGGTTTACGGTTCAAAATGCAAGATTAAGCGAAGACCGGATTAGAATGTGATTTAGACCCGACAAGTTTGAAGACTTGTATAATATGGGTAAACTAAACACATTCTTTATTTTGAGGTAAAAAGGATAAGGTTTGACCCGTTTCGGTTAATTTATGCAAAAAAGAATCGCGAATAATGCATAACGGGTAACAAAATGAGTCATGAACAGGTTTCCTAAGTTAATATGCTTAAAATATGTAATGATATCAGTAGGATATCTTCCATTATGCCCAAAACGGATTTAAAGTCAAATTAAGCTCCGTAGGGGTATTTTGGTCATTTAAAAGGTTATAAAAGAGATTAAATATTAATCTGAGGTTCAGGTCTGAAATGATTAGTAACAATATTTAATTTAATAAGTTATATCAGTAGGGTGTTGCATATATGTGAAATTTATCATTTATAACCAAACTATGCCCCGTAGGGGCATTTTGGTAATTTCACATAAGCCTTAAAGGTCAAAACTGGAAATCTTAGTTCAAAACTTTTTCTCACTGTTAAAATATAAAAATTTACTTAAAACATCAGTAGGTATTAAGTTTTATATGCCAAAGATAGTTTTAACCTATACTATGTGTTTAAAACGCGTAAAAGTCGGTTTTAAGCGATTTTCGGGTTATAATATGAAATCTGAGTTTTTAATCAGTTTATAAAGTACAAAATATTTTATTTATCATATAAAATCAGTAGTAAAAAGTTTGGTACCAAAATGTTATGTAAACCTCAATTTATTAGCAAAAAGGGTATAACCGGCAATTACCGAATCAAAGCAAGAACCCTATGTTATGATCAGTTTAAAAATAATTAAAAATCTTCAAAAATCCCAAAATATTATATTACATCAGTGGGTAAAAGGTTTGGTGTCAAAATTTGGGTTTAGATAGGCTTTATACTAATTATGCCGTTTAATTAATAAAAATCATTTCAAATTACGCTATTAAGCATAACTCCTAATCTAGACCTCAAACTGATGTCAAATTTTTAGGACAAGTTTATAAATCAGTAATAAATGTTTTTTTCCTCTCACATTTTCAAAAATCTCGTTTTAGGGTCAAAGGGGCATTATGGTCAACATTTAAGCAATTAACGGAAACACGCAAATGAATCGGATAATTAAGGACCCATGTTGTATAATCTCAGAGGGTTATACTAACATGTAATAGAGTCCTAAAGGAACCTTAAGGCATATCTATAACAATCTAATTCGGGTCAGAACTGAAGGTCAAAGCAAAAGTCAATTTTTGCGACTTTCGGTTGCGAACCGGGTCCAAACTCAGAAGTGTCGGGTCGAACATGTCTAAACATGTTCTTAGATTAATTTCTAAGTTATTTCAATGTTAAAACAGGTTACATAGCTTCTACATTGCAAATTATGAATTTATTTGAAAAATAGCTTTCTGTTGACTTTTTATAATTAAGTTTGACCCGACATTTGACCAAGTTAGGGTGATAATCAGTAGGTGCCCTCTTAGGGTTTATTACCTACATAATTACCAACTTATAACTACTTTCAATTTGACTAATGACCGGACCATTAGGGATTAATCACTAAGTCAAACCTTAATTATGATAAGTTTGACTTTTGGTCATAAAACTATTTAAAACTAAAATTAGGAGGTTAAGGACACTTACAATAGTCCTTATCACGAAAATGAAACTTAAGAAATCTTGATTGAGGATCAGGAAGCTCCAGAGAGTAGCCTTGAAGTGATTTGAAATAAGCAAGTTCAAGTGTTGCAACTCATGTTCTATATATATCCAAATAGAACTCACAAGATCACTCCACAATAGTCTAGGATTGATCCCAGATGCATCCAAGTGTCCCCTATGCATGAAAAACCGTTGGGGCGGCCCCTGGGATCGAAAACCAGGCTTTTAAGGCGGTGTAACTGGCTGGAAAAGGCATCTGTCCAAGGATTCTGATGCGGGCACTTTTAGGCGGCCCGCGTAAACCATAGCAGAGGTTTTACGCGGCCCGAGTCAAGGTCAACAAGTTTCAATATTTGCAATTTAGGCCCCTGGTCCTTCTAAACTTGATTTTAACTTTCTTTTATTGCACTTTTTACCCCCGAACTTGACTTTTGAGGGCTCCAAGTCATAAACAAACTCCGTTAAGCTCCCGGTTAGTTATACAATCACCGAATAAGTCCTGAATTTCAACGTTGACGCTTTTAACCCCTTATTTACGAATGTTAGCATATCTTTCTCAGATGATATTGAAACCTTATGAAATTTTTATCACTTATACTCGTGAGCATAATTAATCGTTACAAAGCTTTGGGTTTGTTAAAAGGTCACTCAGAGGTATAAATTAAACATGTTGACACATTTAACCCGTGCGGTTTGTAAACTTTCACTTTCTTCCACAAACGGCTTCATATGATTCATAATTCATTTGTTTAAGGGTATAAACGTTGTGTAGGGTTGTTGAATGGCATAATTATCGAATGTTGATACTTTGAACACTTTTACACATATACTTTCTCTGTTTGTCAACTTTAGTCCCTCATATTTAATCCATTACACGTTGAAAGCTCATGACACGTGTCTTCATTATATTGGTCGTGATTTTACGAGGTGTTACATGCAGGGTGCAAAACCCTTAGTCGTGACAATCCATGACCACAAATTCGGACAACATAACACATAATCCAGTTTGAATCTGTTAGGCTTTTAACATATATGTCCGAATACACTGTATCTTGACTTAGGACTTGACCAGACCTGATAAAGCACAGTTACCCGTTGAAAGCTGCACTTACAATCTTTTCTTCTGTAACAATAGTTGGACTTATCTTTATTGCAATTTTCTTTGATTTGAGCGATGTAGGTTGCATTGTCTTCAAATAGTACAATTGAGCTTCTTCTGATCGACTCCAGCCTGCACCCTTCCTGAACATGTTGAAACCATTGATGTAACACCACGCCCATATTAGGACTGACGTATCACAAAATACAATAAACCAGAGATAAAATTTATAGTTTAATCAAAAACACCTACCATCAAATTTAAATCCAAAATCTTACAATGGTCTTAAAAGAAAACACGTGTTTTATCATATATTAAAAAGGGTGCAGGCGTGTAGATAAAAATAGGCAAGCCACAACTATATATTCAAAATTTTCTAAAACGTCGTATATTAAAAATATAAGAGAAAAAAAAATGCTTAAATTAATTATGATAATGAAATAATATAAAAGTTAAAATTAGGAAAAATAGTATTGTTAGTGTTGATACAAAATTTGAACCACGATTTTTTAATATAACGAATAGAATTCCACCGCACATTACGACGAGAATTTCATCTGCATCGGTTTGGTTCATTGCAGTACAGTATCAGCATTCGGTATAGTAACCTGAAAAGGAAAAAACAAAAATATAAAATCGTGAGATGGCTAAATGGGTATCGACATATGTGTTGCATTGATTCAAAGTCCTTAAAAGTAAAACATGTATCGTTTTGACAATACCAATAATGATATTGATGTTCGGTCTGAATCAGTTCTGTTCATCACGGCACTGCTATGTTAATAGTACACACTATAGCCTATGATACAATATAAAATACAAAAAACATTTTATTTTTATACAACTTTGTTTACAACATTGTTTGGTCGGAATTGGTACGGGCTCGCTACACGGTGGGAACTAGGTTGTGAAGAAACACTAGATAAATGATCGGAATCAAGTTATATAGGGGATTACGTTCTGCATAAAAAGGGTGGTTCTCTCTCATTTGATTCAAAGGGACTGATCTTCTTCTCCGGTGAACTCTGCAAAACAGAACACCGTTAGCCTCGTCACGGGGAAAATGGAGGTTTTCTCCGTGACCCGACTCCGGCGTGAGAATAAGTATGTGTTTACGAAGAAGAAGAAGTGTTGGTGAAGTGAGTGTAACTTTTTGTTCATACCTGAATTACTCTCATATTTATAGCCGGGAGTTTGGGCGGGAAAACTCGTTGTTGAAATATTAACGGAAGATGCTAACACCGTAAACGGTTATTTTCCCCCCGTTAATTCTCTTGATCGGATTGTGAGATCACACGGATCGTGACCTTGATCGACAGCTGGGTGTTGCCACGTGGAAAGTGGGCAAATGGAGATTTCTCCCCGATTCCATGCCATCATCGTGTTTTCAGGGTTGCCTGGGATGATGACACGTGTTCTAGACGGTTATAACCGTCTGGTGGTGCACGAACGAGTCTTCTAGAAGATTATTGCCATAATCCGGTGTGACTCCTTATCATGTCGTATCAGCTCAGTAAATAATATCCAAGTCTGGGTATTACTAAGCGGAAGTGCTTGTTAGGATTTTTACCCTTTGCTGTGTAGAGTTGACGTAAGGATTTATGCATTTTCTTTCAGCGCGCAAGTGTTGCCTGCTATTTTTCTCTTAAACTCTCTGTGGGACCAGTGCGCGGCCACGCAAGGTCAAAAGAGGGTTAAAAGATAAGGTTGTGGTATGGTCCCAAGTATTTATTCCGAGGTTTTTGGGACCTTACCCCTTCAGGTTGACATCCATTTGGTTCGTTACATGCTATAACAACCAAAAGAGAAAATAAAATAAAAAAAAACTAAATTCGATTGAAATCTATAACAAAGAATACCGGGACAATATAGTCATTTACTCAATTTTCAACATGTATAATAATGTATAATAAGCCTTTAAAGCATATTGTATGGTTATTAATGTTCAAAGCGGTCTAAACTTGGAAACCCACAAGCTAACCTAAAATAATGTGCTCTTCTCCCCTCAACTACAAATCCAATTTCAAAATTTAAACCCTACTCTTACTATTCTCTCTCTCTCTCTCTCTGTCTCAAATCTCCGGCAAAACATTTGCACCATCACATCACCGCTGTAAGTCCAGGAACTATCAATCGGATATCACAAACACAATTCTAAATGCGGAAAAACAAAGAATGGTGTAGAACAAGAAGAATAATGTCGATTGTATTAAGAAGTTTGCACATAATCTCAAGGATTTTCTGGTACAAAGCGTATGAAAGCAAAAACAATCAACAACCATAAAAGACCTAGGTGCACCATATTTATAACATATAGAGGCGACCTATTACAACTGGGCCAACCCACACACCTATAATATAATCAATCAAGCCTAATTACACTATCTAACCAACCCATAACTAACATATACAAGACAAACGTAAACCTACTAAATCATGTCCTTACAACATCCCACTAGGTTTATGTTGTCTTGGAAATTTGAGCTTTAATTTCTTGCGTCTTTTCTTCTGTTGTTGCTGAAAGTCCGGAAGCTTAATTCCAACGTAAGGACCAAACAGCTGTGTCTCTACTCTTGATTTTTGTCCAGAACACAACTTGAACAATGTGATTTGAGCAATTCCAGCAGTAAACGATTTGGCACAAAGTTCGTATTGTGGATCACTCTATATTTGCGACCTTCCGAGCAGCTTGATATCATTCTCTCCAAACCTCATAAGTTCACAAACATCATTAACTCTATGCTCATCATGCACACAAATAATCACAGCTTGACTCCTGTTGACGAGAATTAGTACCAGGATCTGACAGACTTTCCGTCTATTACTCTACCGGAGAAAGCCCTTATTGGTGCCGCTATGAGTCTGAACTGGAAGATGGAACGAGAAGAGAAGCCGGTGTACATGGAGGATGGCATGGGTAAGATTTTTGCCCTGTTTCTTTACTTCTGCTTTTTTTTTTTTGAAATTCATCCTCACTTCTCCTTGTTTTGCAGTTGTCTCGTTATACGTTGTTGCGTTTGGTAGAGAAGTTGGAAAGATATCTACCATTGCAAAAAAGCCAGATGAGGAATTGTGGTATCATCGTATTGTGAAGAATTTTGTTCTTCCGCGGGATAGTGATCTTTCTGTGCAACCTGTTGCTGGTGCTGGTAAGCTTGTATAGTAGCATTTTTCATTTTGCGCGTGTGTTAACGCTGTATTTTTGCAGTAGGTGAATTGTCTAACTTGGGCATAGGCCTTGAAAAGAAAAGGCGCGTGCCAATTGCTACTGCTGTGCCAAAGAAGAATGATGTTGAAAAAGCTCAGTCTTCTAAGGCCAAAAATGTTGGCGGGGAGAAGAAAGGTATGCGCCGCTCTTCTGACCCCTGGTGTGATTATGTGGTGGATCTGATTCTTTGGAAGGTATTGCACCTGCAGTTATTATTAGAAGACCGAAGCCAGAACCAAATGAGACTGCTGGTATCCCTGCGTTCAACCCTGACGATCCTATTGACTTGGAATCGAGCCCTGAGCGCTTGGTGAGGAATAAGGGAGGAAAAAGAAAACAGTCTGGCGCTGAGGCTGAAGGTCAGCCTGCAAAGAAGATTCAGAGGAAGAAGATTACCAAGAGAGGCAATCTGGACGCCTTTATTTTGAAATCTGTTCCTGGTAAGTGTCCTCTTTTGCTCTCTTCTTCATATGCTTTACTGAATATTTTGTGACTCAGACTTTGTTTAGAAAAACCAGTTTCTCCTGTTCCCACAGAATCATTTCCTATGGTTAATGAAGAACTCCCACCCTCTCCTCCACGCGCTTCTGTTGCTGATAAGTTAAAGAACTCTGAAGTCCCTGAGGGTGGGACTGAGAAGGCTGCTGGAGTTGAGGATCTTGGGGCTGATAAACCTGTTGAAGTTGTTGCGAATGCGGAGAAAGTTATTAGCCCCGAAATTGCGGATGATGCTGGCAACCCACAAGCCCCTGAACTTGCTGCTCATGAGTCGGAGAAAGAGAAAGCTGCTGAAGAAATCCCTGTTACTGCTTCTCCTTTTAAAGCTTCTGGTTTTATGCCTGAAAACATCGAGAAAGTTTCTGCTGAAGACCAAGGCTCTTTTTCAGCTGCTGGCAAGAGTTCTCCAATCCGCCCAGATGATACTATGGGGGATTATTATTATAGAACTTATTCGGAAAAGGATGCCTCCGATATTCATGTCCCTGTTTGGAATCTGAAGAAGGGTGACACCTTTTCAGATTGGCGCGTGTGCCGGGACTGGTTGCAGGGGATATTCCCGCCTGGGGAGATTAAGTTCCAAGAAAGTCGTCTCCATGAGCAAACTTACCATTCCTACCTTGAAGAGGCTGCTTCTTATACATCCACTACGCATCGCGTAGTGCGTGAGTGGCATAGTATGCACAAGGAGTGGGCTGACTTTAAGGTGTCCAAGAAGAAAGTTGCGGATAACGAGAACCGTGTTGCCCAACTGAAGGTAAAGTTGGAAACTGATCAGGCCAAATTTGAGGCTGATCGAAAAACAGAGGAATGGTCCGTTGCTAGTTGGAAAAGGAAAACGGAGGCTGAAGCTGCCCTTCTTGCCGAGGAGCGCAAGAATTTTAAGAGAATTTGTGAGAAAGATAATAATGAGAAAATAGGTCTCCGTAATGTTATCAATAATCTCAAGGCTGAAGTTGAGAGGTTGAAGAAACAGGATGCGGAGATCGAAAGGTTGAAAAAAGAAAAGGCTGATGCTAAAGTTGCGCGAGATGAGGCGCGTTCCCACAGGGAGCGCAGTGAACAACGAGAGGTACGTGCCTGCGCCACTCTTTCTCTTAGAGATAAAGAGATAGAAGAACTTACTGCTTTGCTTTCTGACCAGGAACAACTTAAAAAGGATTTGGAGCTTGCGCACTCTGAGAAAGCTGATGTCTCCCGTCGCTTAACCGAAACTGAAGTGAAGCTAGGAAATTCCGAAACGGCGCGGGCCACAGCGGAGAGCGAGCTTGAACCTTTGAAAACTGATATGTTATGGTTGAAAGAGCGTGGGATTGCCGGTGTAAGTTGATTTTTTGCTCGTTTTCTTTGCGGGAACGTTTCGTGCCTTTCTCTTATTTATCTTTCTTGTTCTTGTAGGTTGCTGAATCAGTGTTGAACTCTGTAGAGCTTGATAAAACCGTTGCGCGTTTAGTTGTTGCCGCCCGGAGTGACGGGTATGCTCAGGGATATGCGGAGTGTTCACACCATGTTACTAACGCCTTGAAAGTTGATTGGGATACTAGTAAATCTGCTACTCATGGAGTTAATACTGGTGCTGCCCTTGCAGCTTTAAAAACAGAATTCAACAATTTGCAGCTTCCTGTTATGGATCTTATAAATGTTGCTTTGCAATCTGAAGATCACGTGGCGTAACTAAAAGAAATCTTCCCAGATGAAGACGAAGATCTAGCGTAGATTTCTTTTTGTAATTGTATTGAACAATTTATTTTTTTATGGTTTTTTGGAATGTGCATCCCTTTTCTTGTTAATGCGTGGCCGTGCAAGTAACGTACATTGAAACACTACCGTGTTTGATAGTTTTCTGAGGCGCACTGGTGCGCCAAGAATAGTATGATGTGTGTTTTGGTTTACAATATTTTGCATGGGTTCAATTACTTTGATCAGGTACGGTGAATGAAGGTGGTATAAAGCTCATGTGCGAACGTGTGGTCATGTATGATGTAATCACTGACCGTTCATGAGACTTGTATTATATTTACCATAATGTTTTTGCTCTTACCAAAAGAAATTGCATGCACTTTGTAAGAAAAAACACAAATAATAGAAACTTTGCTGTTTATTTCTGGATAAGGTGCAGAGGCCGTTACAAAGTCTATTAAGATAAATGAACGGGACTTAACTTACTCTATTTCCTGCTTAAACTTGATAAACTGTAGAGTCTGTTCCGTTCTTGCGAGGAGATCATAGAGTTACTTCTTAATTTTTTGCTTTCTTGCTCGGGCCCTCTTCGCCCCGGTTGATTTGTTTTATTTCCTTGTGCACGTTTTGTAGTAGGTGAGTGAGCTCACCACTTTTAAGGGCCTTTTCTATCTCGGTGCGCAAGGAGATGCAATTGTTGGTGGTATGACCACTGTCCTTGTGGTAATCACAATACTGAGCTGGGTCCTGTCCACGTTTGTTTTTCATGGGTGGTGGAGGCTTAAACTGATAATCCTCCATGCTTAAAACTCCCGTAGGAGTTTTGGTTAAGGGAGTCCATTGTCTCTCCCTGTTCTCTTGTTTGGCCTCTCTCTGCGCGGCAAGTTTATTGATTGTGGCTCTAGCATCCTCAGATGAATAGTTCCCTGAGCTAGAATCGCGCCACCCTTTTTTAAATCTCTTCCTGCCACTTGAGCCTAAATTTGAGGGTCGGTTGTGCGGTGGTAGAGGACTGTTGGTAGTGAGATTCTTTTCTGTTTGGGCATAGACTTTAGCCGCCGCCATCACTTTTTCCCAGCTCTTCGGGAGTCCTTCCGTCCCATACAGGACTTTTATCATATCGTCGCACCTAACTGCGTATTTAAATTGGATGCGAATCAACTGCTCATGGACGTCCCCGATCTCGAGTGCCTCTTTGTTATAACGGGTGATGAAGTCTTCCAAACTTTCATCATCATGACGCCAGATGTTCATTACATCCGCTGTGTCACGGATAAATAGCCTTTGCTGGCTGAAATGAACCAGAAACTTCTCGCGCAAATCTTTCCATGACGTGATTTTTCCAATGGGTAAGTTATCAAACCAGATTCTTGCAGTGCCTGTAAGGGTTTGTACGAAAAGGTGGCACCATAATGGTAGGGTCCAGCCTCCTACCAGCCCTGCGCTTGTGAAAACTCTCAAATGATCGTCAGGGTCAGTCATTCTATTGAACTTGCCCATGTTGGACGGTAGTTTTGCTTTCTCTAGCGGAGCCAGAGCAATTTCGGTAATAAATTTTGAATTCTCTGCTGCCTCCGCAGGACGATAAATCAGATCATAATTGTGCTCAGCCTCAGGATTGTAAACCGCCCGGGGTCTACACTTGTTGTAATTCGGTTGTAACCGACTAAACACGCTGGCACTTTCACCTACACGGCAAGTTGGATCATATTCACTGGTGTGGGTGTTCCGCTGAGAACCCAACCTGGTGTGAACTGATGATCTTCGGTGAGGGTGTGACTCATCTCGATGCTCTCGTTGACGACTTTCTGATTGGGTATACTCGTATCTCGATGGAGATCTAGAGTAAACCTCTGTGTCTTCATGGGATGGGCCATCACGTTGAGAAGCATGAGCAAGGGATCCTGAACTTCGTGATTGAGTTTGGGGAGCAGTTTTTGCACACAACTATGTGTATACTGCATTTAGTGCCCCCTGAGACCTGACGTACTAGGAGATTGGGGTTTCTCCTAGGGGCAAAATTGACTTTACAGGGATCTCTGGCTGTACCCCTAGGGTGATAGGTTCGTTCAGATGATTGGATTGCACCTCGTTGTCATCCGAGGCTTCTTCTGCAACACCTTCAACCTGGGTATTGTTAACGAAATTCGGCCGAGGGCCGGTTTGCCGACGAGATGAAGTTTCTTCCATGTACAAATGGAATCAACAAGGTAGATCAAAAAACGAGAGAAAACGGATGAAACAGAGAAAACGGTGGGCGCCAATGAAGAAACACTAGATAAATGACCGGAATCAAGTTATCTAGGGGGTTACGTTCTGCATAAAAAGGGTGGTTCTCTCTCGTTTGATTCAACGGGACTAATCTTCTTCTCCGGTGAACTCTGCAAAACAGAACACCATAAGCCTCGTCACGGGGAAAATGGAGGTTTTCTCCGTGACCCGACTTCGGCGTGAGAATAAGTATGTGTTTATGAAGAAGAAGAAGTATTGGTGAAGTGAGTGTAACTTTCTGTTCATACCTGAATTACTTTCATATTTATAGCCGAGAGTTTGGGCGGTAAAACTCGTTGTTGAAATATTAACGGAAGATGCTAACATCGTAAACGGTTATTTTCCCTCCGTTAATTCTCTTGATCGGATTGTGAGATCACACGGATCGTGACCTTGATCGACAGCTGGGGTGTTGCCACGTGGAAAGTGGGAAAATGGATATTTCTCCCCAATTCCATGCCATCATCGTGTTTTCAGGGTTGCCTGTGATGATGACACGTGTTCTAGACGGTTATAACCGTCTGGTGGTGCACGAACGAGTGTTCTAGAAGATTATTGCCATAATCCGGTGTGACTCTTTATCATGTGGTATCAGCTCAGTAGATAATATCCAAATCTGGGTATTACTAAGCGAAAGTGCTTGTTAGGATTTTTACCCTTTGCTGTGTAGAGTTGGCGCAAGGATTTATGCATTTTCTTTCAGCGCGTAAGTGTTGCCTGCTATTTTTCTCTTAAACTCTCTGTGGGACCAGTGCGCGGCCGCGCAAGGTCAAAATAGGGTTAAAAGATGTATGGTCCCAAGTATTTATTCCGAGGTTTTTGGGACCTTACCCCTTCAGGTTGACATCCATTTGGTTCGTTACATGCTATAACAACCAAAAGAGAAAAAAAATAAAAAAAAACTAAATTCGATTGAAATCTATAACAAAGAATACCGGGACAATATAGTCATTTACACAATTTTCAACATGTATAATAATGTATAATAAGCCTTTAAAGCATATTGTATGGTTATTAACATTCAAAGCGGTGTAAACTTGGAAACCCACAAGCTAACCTAAAATAATGTGCTCTTCTCCCCTCAACTACAAATCCAATTTCAAAATTCAAACCCTACTCTTACCATTCTCTCTCTCTCTCTCTCTCTCTCTCTCTCTCAGATCTCCGGCAAAACACTTGCACCATCACATCGCCGCTGTAAGTCCAGGAACTATCAATCGAATATCACCAACACAATTCTAAGTGCGGAAAAACAAAGAGTGGTGTAGAACAAGAAGAATAATGTCGATTGTATTAAGAAGTTTGCACATAATCTCAAGGATTGTCTGGTACAAAGCGTATGAAAGCAAAAACAATCAACAACCATAAAAGACCTAGGTGCACCCTATTTATAACATATAGGGGCGACCTATTACAACTGGGCCAACCCACATACCTATAATATAATCAATCAAGCCTAATTACACTATCTAACCAACCCATAACTAACATATACAAGATAAACGTAAACCTAAATCATGTCCTTACAACATCCCACTAGGTTTATGTTGTCTTGGAAATTTGAGCTTTAATTACTTGCGTCTTTTCTTCTGTTGTTGCTGAAAGTCCGGAAGCTTATTTCCAACGTAAGGACCAAACAGCTGTGTCTCTACTCTTGATTTCTGTCCAGACCACAACTTGAACAATGTGATTTGAGCAATTCCAGCAGCAAACGTTTTGGCACAAAGTTCGTATTGTGGATCACTCTATATTTGCGACCTTCTGAGCAGCTTGATATCATTCTCTCCAACCCTCATAAGATCACAAACATCATTAACTCTATGCTCATCATGCACACAAATAATCACAGCTTGACTAGAGACAGGATCATACATCCAGAACTTAAATTCCTTCAGACTATTATTTGGAAGATTCTTGAGCAGTGTAATGGTCTTTGTCTGTTTAGTTGGAGGCCACATTACCATCTTGAGTGGCAGGTTTGTGGATGGATTGATGACGTCTTTGTGCACCTTAAGGAATGACTTCTACAAGTTCATATCTTTAAAGTTCACCAGCGTTTGTGTTTGCAACATGTTATAAAGATTCCACCCAATGTTGCAGTTGTGATATCTACATTGATCATGATAGGGAGCCCGACTCAACTCACGTAGTTCAACCGCTGTCCAAGACTCGAATTGTAATATTCCACCTTCCCATTCATTCTAGTCACCAGGAACAATCCTTTCTCATCATTTTGCGCCCAGCTCCTAATTCCTGATCTGTTTCCAAATCGATTGAATCTGTCTTTGCCTGTCTTGATAATGTAACGATCTGGCAAATCCCGAAATCCATAATTCTTTTCACAACCCACATTCCTCATGACAACCTTCTTTTGTTTTCGTTTCATTCTTTGACTGACGGTTCGAGGAGGGTTTTGAATATATTTGTTTATTGCCTCTTCACGCTCTTTATCCATCTGCTCTTTATCCATCTGCATATGATAAAAGGTGTACATCAGATATTAGTATTGAAAATTTGAAACCAAATGAGAAAACAATCTATCATACACCTTGTAATGGCTAATCATACACCTGGTAATGGCTATTCATCCATCATTTTTGACACATTATCAAGTGTGACAACTGTCACTTTTCCGTACATTCCGTACACTAATTGAACAGTAATCTGTGCTTTAATAACTGTGCATGATCTAGTTTACAAGACAAATAAATTTCTGATTACTGTTATATACATACAATGGCATTTCATGTTGCAAGACTTTTATCGTTGCTACATGCAACACGATATAGTTCTAATAATACACAGAACAGAATTGGCACCATTATCAGACAAACTAAAAATGCTGACGAATTTTAGTACATAGACAGACAGTGTTTTGAGGCCCAGTATGAGCCAGAGACTATGTATTACACTAGTGTAGTGTGTAGGGAAGTAAGGACCACAAAACTGCTTTTCTACGAGATAGATAAAGTGCCGAAAGTGCCTAAAACCCACATAAAGTGCAGAATTCTACATAAGTCAGCAAAATTCAGCATTTTAACAAGTTTATTACATGCAAAAATATGAGTAAATGGTCCTGAATGCTTTCCTAAGTGTCGGGAATTAAAAGTGTCACAAAGGGATACATAATGAACACTAAACGGAATAGTTTGACACTTTAACGAACCGGTATCTAACCGAACAACCGGACATTACCCGAAACATCAAAATTATACTAGAAGCATTGTTTTATTATTTCTGAGCTAGTTATGGTCCCCGAACACCCTAACACACTATATAACACCTCTTATGCATAACACCTAACGAATACATTTAAGTTCTAACTGAATTAACTTAACCATCATTTGAAACCAAACCAAGACCCCCCCCCCCCCCATATAAGTGGGGTCACTTATGTGACCCCACCTCCAAATCTTGCAAGATTTCTCTAAATCTCCAAATGATCTTCCTTGGATATGCTAAGATTGTGTTATGTACTTTGAACACACAAGACCCATTGGATATAAGGATTAGGGATTATAAGAAGACTTGAGTCCTCATTCTCACACACACAAGACCCTACACCTCTATTTTCATTTCATTCCAATATATTCTAAGGTGGTTCTATGGTGTCTCGAGCCTATTTAGGAAGGTTGCAAGCAACGGATCTTGAAGGACCTTCATCATTTGCTTTTATCCAACACTTTTGTCTACTACAACTTCAAGTGTTGTTCCCTAGCCTTGTGCTAGTAGTAAGGCCCTTATAATCTCTTGATATTTCATATATAGTTGGTTAATAAGTGATGAACATTGTTAAACATGATGAACATTAAAAGACATAATCATAAATCTCTAACGTAAGCTTATAAACATATGAAATCTTGTTGATTTATGATTGTTTTCCTCTTGTTGATTGATTATTAGTGTTAGTAATGCTAGACATCATAAGTAACCTACTAGATTGTGATTAAACACATGATCTAGTAAGTTAAAGTGGTGATCTTGTGAAAGACCAAGATCATCATGCTTTATGTCTCTCATGAACTTGAATAATAAAGTTATTTTCATATGATGATGATTTAAATAAAATACAAGTCTTGTAAGTGGATGGTTTCTAAAATAGTTTTCCAAAGAAACCAAGCTAAATCACAAAGATTTACATGAACATTGTTTAAAAAAAAAGAACTAATCATGTTTCTAGTGTTGAAACAAGTATAAGAACACTTTGTTTACAAGAAAAATTCAAAAGAATGATTTTTGGAAAAATCATCTAACAAGTTGTAAATACTCAAATCTTTCAAGAATGGGATTTTTAAAGAAATAAACACACTTTAAAAGGTAACTAAGTCTACTAAACATACTACCAAGTTACTACAAGTTTTTTATGAAAACTCAAGTTCATGATCATTATGTAGATAGCTTTGTTTTAGCACTTGGTAAGTGTAGATTGATTGTTGATTGGTTATGATGATTTTTGAAAAGAAAATGATATGTTTTAATAGCATGGACACCTCCATTTTTAGGGGAAACTATGACAAAATTTTCTAAAAATACAAACACTTAGAAAAATATTTTCTAAACAAGTATTTACAAGTGAGTTTTAACTATGGTTTTCAATACAAACTTTGCCATAGATTTTGTTACAAAAATACAAGTATCGGAGGTTGGTTTTTATAAATAAAAATGGATAAATATGTATTTAGAATATATATTTACATTTATAACACATTGTGTGTCATTATTTGTATAATTGGTGTAATAGTTATGTTATTTTAGGAATTAAAGTAATATAACTTAACAAAATACCAAGAATTTACAATCCCAAAATAATACCAAAAATCACAAGGAATAAATATATAAGTTACACACTTAATATTATGAAACCGAACGAAAGAACGTAACTTACAAGATATTCCGGAAACTAGGTTTATGAGTATATTTTTGGTCAATATTATTTTGGATACAAAAGAAATGAAAGTATGATTTTTATTACAAAGTATATCATATTTTCGACAAGGAGAAAATATATCATTTTTGGAAGTAAAAATACATTTTCTTAGTATATTTAAAAGATATATGATTTTTGGGAAAAATATATATTTTCTTGAAATACAATATTTTTGGGACAAAACAAGTTTAAATATATTTTCTAAAGTAAGACTTGAAAATATATTATTTTGGAAACTACAAATACAATAATACAAATACACATGTATGAGATACCCCCATCCTTGAGAAGGAGATACGAAAATAAATACTTGAGAAGTGTTGTTACAAAAAAAAAAAAAAAAAAAAAAAAACTGTTTAACAATTATTCCAAAATTGAATATAATTTAAAGTTAAAATAATTATTATTTTAACAAGTAATTATAACTTTGGATAATGTTAAAGACATAAAAGAAACGTAACTCAAAACATGAATACTAAGGCAAGGCACGGCCCGCTCGTCTAATAGACCCTAGCACATTGTAGGTAGTCGTGTTTGCTGACGAGATTTGAGTTACGAGTACCGAAGACGCAAAACAGTGAGTTCATGCTCACCCTTTTCTCTTAACTGTTTTTGGTTTTATAACTCTCGGGGGTGGAATAAATGTTACGAATGCTTAAACGGTATGAAATGCCTATGAAATGCACTATTAGATCATGTGAGCATAGACTCAATATTGAAATGCCATTAATTCTTAATTAGGGACGAAGGTTAGATCTAACGGGTACGGCCGAGCCCCACTCATGGTCCTCATATGATCAATTGAGTGCTTCGGTGTCCCAGTCGAGGGAAATCGACATAGTCAAGGGAAATTGACATAGTCAAGGTAAATTGACATAGTCGAAGGGAAATTCGACATAGTCGAGTGAAAATCGACATAGTCGAGGGAAAATCGACAAGGGTATAAGCCTACTCATTTTGAGTGCTCCCTATGTCCTCACATGCCTTAATGTCCTTGTAAAACATTTGTTTTGTATGTTCATACACGCTTTTCATACCTGTTTTCAAAGGAGTCTCTCAAAATTTTACAAGTACTCACACAAAACGCATGAACTCGCTCAACTTTTGTTGATGTTTTCCAAAATTACATGTATTTCAGGTGACAGGTTGGATCTTGGGCGCGGGTGTTGTTTCTAGAAATAGACTTCAAGTTTAGATGTCATCCACTTTTGTTGGTTTGTAACCTAGTCGAAGGTTGTGTTTTAAAACTTAAATAACTAGTGTTTGTAATACTCAAATTTTATAAATGGATGAACATCGTTTTGATCATGTAGTTGTTTATTATGATTGAATGCAATGATATTAAACCAGTCACACATCGTACGCTTCCGCAAAAGTCAAGGTGTGACATCAAGAGACTGAGTTCACTCAAGAATAGAAGTCAAGTCAACAGGTCTCTCCGGGAGAGCTTCACTTGTAACAGCTAATGCAACCTGCAACTTAACGCAGTCGGAACAACAAAATGAAAATATGAAGAGATTACTGATGCGTTCACAGTTAAGTAAAACTTCAGACTTAAGAATCACCAGCAACGAATAACAAGATGCTAATTCCTCATCAGACTACCAAAACTGTAATATTCATAAGATTAAAGCAATTTTCGTCCAGATCTGATAATATAACAGAAAAAAACAAAAAAAGAGTTAAATCGAAAGAACTCACGTGAACCCTAAAAACTTTGATTTTGTGTGAGCGTCGTTTACAAGGGGCTTCATAGGAGCCTGAATTCCATTCAGATTAGATAGATTAGATGTCGAAGTCTTCAAGCCTTTTGCGGCTTTAGATGAAACCACAAAAATTGGGCGTCAATGTCTCATCCGCTTCATGTACGCATGAATTGGATAAGAACAAGTTTGGATCAGGGGAAATTGGTGGATTCGGAGTTGGAATCAGTAAAGATGAACTCGATTAAGATGAGAGGGAGAATGTGAGGGCATGGGTGAAAATGAAGAAATTAGGCGGTGAGATCTAAAGGTGATTTAAAACCCTATTACAAAATTCAAAATTCACAAATGATGGAGCCAAAATGACACAAGAAGCGGCAGCCATTGTTTATTAATTTTGTGCATTGAACATTGTACACTATGCTTTAAAAGTTTGTACTTTTTAAGTAAGTGACAAATTACCAAAATTGCCCCTCGAATATGCATATTATATATAGTATAGATATTGGTTCGTCACACCACTGCAATGTTAACAGTACTCACCTGCGATACAAAATAAAATATAATATAAATTACATTTTATTTTGAATACACCTTTGGTTTCAACTTTGTTTGGTCGAAATTGGTTCCGCTTCGCTACGTGGTGGGAACTTGGTCGACTTGTGTTTGGTTGGTTACATGCTATAACAACCAAAATAGAAAACCAAAAAAACTAAAGTCGATCGAAACCGATAAAAAGAATAGCAGTATTAGTATCGGTGCTGATATTGTTTGGATGGTAAAGTTCGGTTCATTTCAATGAAATTTATAACGAATTATATAAAAAAAATACTTGTACCAAAGCTAAAGTTGTTAGGACGATATCGTTTCTGGTCGTCACAATAAAGAAAAAAAAGTCAATTATATTTTACCCGTTCAACATTATAAATAAAAAGATTTTAGAATAATACAAATTATGTGCATAAACACAATCACTCACATGCTTATATATATATATATGCAGTCATGCAAATCTCTAAATTCAGCTAACGGAAGATAAATCATGGAAAGGATTATACCAACACTTTTATTTGTGGATAACTATATTATTACGTTGAAAACAAAAGGAGGATCCAAAAAGAGAACTGATTGCTTGTTGGCATAATTATAGAGAATTCAATATAATTAATATTATAAAGGTTATTATTTTACCGTTTCTCTAGAATTGGTTGGATGCCACACGATACTTTTTAAATGGTTGATACATTTTTTCTCGATGAAATGTGGCTTGTATTTAAACTTACTCTGTGCTGTTAAAATACGTTAGATATTGTGAGTTTAAAATTTTATATCTATGTATTCTTTCTGACATTAGTTACCATGTGAAGTAAAGATGAGAACGCTACTTATTTAATACAGTTTCACA
This sequence comes from Helianthus tuberosus, assembly GCA_030545235.1. Lineage (NCBI taxonomy): Eukaryota > Viridiplantae > Streptophyta > Magnoliopsida > Asterales > Asteraceae > Helianthus > Helianthus tuberosus. The sequence goes on from CM060433.1 coordinate 87,016,854, forward strand.
ACTTATCTGGCTGCAAAAATATATTGTGCAATCTAATTACTCAAATTTAAAGGGTTTCAGTGTTCAGATCTTGTGGTGTCACGTTTGTCAAGTGTCAGTTGACGGTATGCTTTCCTGAGGGAATGCCCAAGCCAAACTTTAAAGCAGCGTGAACCTAGCTAAGACAACATAGTCTTGACAAAGTAGGGCAGCGGGGCCCTCCTATTTGAAAAGTGCGATGGCCTAACACAAAAATTCGCCGTTAAAAAAAATATAGAGTTTATACAAAAAGAATGTTTATTAGAGGATATGTCCCAGAACGGCTAAATGTTAACGCATATCCTCCAGAAAAGTTACAAATCTAAAGCCAATAATGTTCATTGTAGTGGACTGTAAAGTGGTGTACCAATAAACATAATCATTCCCATGTTGTATATATCCAATAAGACTAGAAGGTATGGGGGCCGGCTGAGGCCCGGCTAGGACCGGCGCCGGTCCCCCACACCGCCCCCCTCTATCCCACCCGTCATCCCCAGCGGCCCAAAGCCGGTCTCGGCGTGCCCCCTTTTGAACAATATAGCCGTTACTAACGGCTAGATTAATAAAAAAAAAAAAAAAAAAAAACCTTTTTCAATTTAAATATATACCCATTCTTTATACCATTTCCTCAATATTTCACCCATTCTTCTCTCATTCTCATCCATTTTTATAAAAAAAACACTCCCATTTTTATAAAAAAAACACTCCCATTTTTATACCAATCTTTTATAAAAAAAAATTCTTCATCCACAATGGCATCTAATCCTTGGTGGTCCGGCTCTTCTTCGGACGAAGAGGAGATGTTTTTCGCAAACGCTGTGGTAAAGGCGGCGCAGATTCTTTTTGAAGAGGAAGAGGACTCATCTGAAAACGTTATTATCAGACGAATACAGGTTAACAGAGACCGCGAAGGAGCGCACGAGAAATTGGTTAACGATTATTTTTCGGATGCACCCCTTTACAACGCCGACACTTTCAAACGAAGGTTCCGAATGAGTCGCCGTTTATTCACACGGATTGCTGATGATTTGGCGGGGCTAGACCCGTTTTTCACTCAACGACCCGATGCTCGGAATTATGAAGGGTTCACCACGTTACAAAAGTGTACTAGGGCCATTCGCCAACTGGCGTACGGGACAGTGGCCGACGCGTTGGACGAGTACTTACAGATGTCGGCAAGAACCGCGCGGGAATGCTTGTATCGGTTTTGCCATAATGTGGTGAAACTGTATAGCAAAAAATATTTGCGGAAACCAAACGCGTATGATGTTCAACAGTTGTACCAAGCTCATGAAGCAAGGCACGGGTTTCCGGGAATGCTTGGTAGCATTGATTGTATGCATTGGGCGTGGCATAACTGCCCGACTGGGTGGCGAGGCCAATACACGCGAGGTGATCACGGCTATCCAACCTTAATACTTGAGGCCGTGGCGTCACAAGATTTGTGGATCTGGCATTCTTTCTTTGGGCTCCCTGGTTCACTCAACGACCTCAACGTGCTATACCAATCGACGATCTTTAGCGATGTCGTTAATGGAATCGGTCCGGACACCCGTTTTACAGTTTCAGGGGTTGAGTATAGACGCGGGTATTATCTTGCTGACGGAGTATATCCGTCTTGGTCTACAATTGTCAAGACTATTTCATATCCTGAGGACGAAAAAGGAAAAAATTCGTCAAGCGTCAAGAAGGTGCAAGAAAAGACATCGAACGTTGTTTTGGTGTTTTAAAAAAAAAATGGGCCGTCCTTGAACAACCGGCATGTGCGTTCACACCGAAGCGGTTGCGCCTTTGTATGTACGCTTGCATTTTGCTCCATAACATGATTATTGAAGACGTAGGTCGGGCGATTTGTGAGTATGATGAGAATGCATCTTACGGGAATACTGTCCCGGTAGATCCGACGCAACAGGATTTAAACTCGTTCGCGCTAACCAACGACTTCATGCATATAAACCTTCAACAGGATTTGGTAGAACATATTTGGAACAACGTTAACGTAGCGGACGGTGACGAAGACGAAGACGAGTAGTGTAGTTTTTTTTTTAGGAAATGTAATATTTTTTTTTATTTTTTGGAAATGTATTTTTTTATTTTTAGGAAATGTAATTTTTTTTTATGTTATGAAATGAATTTATTTATGTTGTTTTATGTTGTATTTGTTAATTTTTATAAAGTTTTTATTAAGTTAATAAAGTAAAACTTAGAAAATTATAAAATAATGAGGTGGGGTAGCCCCATCCTCCATCCCCCTCAATTATGAAGGAGGCCCATCCCCCACGAGCCGGTGATGTGGCGCCTACGTGGCGGCCCATACTCATGGGGATGGGCCTCACCATACCCCTTAGGGTGAGCGGGGCACCAGCGGGGAGTGGCAGCGGTGACCCAATTCCCCCAGCGAGAACACCGCCGCCATCCATGCGGTGACCCAATTCGGGGAGGGTGGTCGGGGGGAGTTCACCGAAGAAGGGGAGGGTTGTTGGTGGGGCCAGCCTCCTTTTCAACTAATCAATGATTTTCTTTTTCTTTTTTTAATAAAAAAATAAGTCACCTAAGAGGGGAGTGCCGCCATCAAATTGGAGTGTTAGGGGAGTTTAAGAGGGGAGTTGACGTGGCACACGAGGATTGGTTATGCGTAAGAGAAGGGACTCCCCTCTTAGGGGAGTGCCCCGGATACCCTTAGTCTAATGCAAATCCCACTCTCAAATCTCAATAATCTGCCATGGAAGCTGTAAGAAGTCTCTCGACTGTTGCTCCACCCTCTCTTATCAGAGCCCATTTGTCCAAACCCATTTTCACTATTCCATTTACTCGTAAAAATTCCAACTTAACCCGATTTCCAAAAACCAAACTCAATAAGTTCAAAGCCATTTCTCCTTCCGTTTCAACCCAACCCAAAGCAGAAACAGACACTGAAAACGTTGATCATCAAGATGAGAAATTTGACTGGTTTTCTCACCGGTATGCACTTTCTCCCGTGGCTGCCGCGGGATGAAAGCGTTGTAACAGAAGTCAAGTTAACAGGTCTCTTCGGGAGAGCTTCACTTGTAACAGCTACTGCAACGTGAACCCTAAAAACTTTGATTAGATAGATTAGATGTCGGAACCACATAATGAAAATATAAAGAGATCACTGATGCGTTCACATTTAAGTAAAACTTAAAACTTAAGAATCACCAGCAACGCATAACAAGATGTTAATTCCTCATCAGACTACCAAAACTGTAAATATTCAACAGATTAAAGTAATTTTCGTCCAGATCTGATAATATAGCCGAAAAAACCAAAAAGGAGTTAAATAGAAAGAACTCACGTGAACCCTAAAAACTTTGATTAGATAGATTAGATGTCGAAGTCTTCAAGCCTTTGGCCGCTTTAGATGAAACCACAGAAATTGGGCGTCGATGTCTCGTTCCCTTAATGTACGCATGAATTGGATAAGAACAAGGTTGGATCGGGGAAATTGGTGGATTCGGAGTTGGAATCAGTAAAGATGAACTCGATTAAGATGAGAGGGAGAGAGAGAGGGCATAGGTGAAAATAAAGAAATTAGGCGATGAGAACAAAAGGTGATTCAAAACCCTATTTCTAAATTCAAAATTCACAAATAATTGAGCCAAAATGACACAAGAAGCAGCAGCGATTGTTTATCAATTTTGTACATGAACATTGTACACTATGCTTTAAAAGCTTGTACATTTTAAGTAAGTGGCAAATTATCAAAGTTGCTCCCCGAATATGGATATTATATATAGTATAGATGTGACACCTGTGTCACTTCAACCATCATACAAATACCAAACCAATAAAATATGGTATTTCATACTTGGGATTTGTATAAATATGTGCATCGTTTGCACATATCAATTCTTGTTCGATTTCGAGCTCTAAATCGCTTTCTGGAAGGTTATACGCGATCTGATGCGTAAATATAACCAGTTTAACGCAACAAACACTCCGTAATAGTGACATGGGCTTAACATACCTTAAATAACCATTATATAACTTGGAAATAAGTTTTGAAAGGTTTGGTATGCCGAAATCAAGTTTATTCGCTCACAGGGACAATTTGCGTCAAACTGCAAAAGTATGCCGTATCGTGAGGCAACTTACAGTCCAGAACTTGATCATAAGCTAAACATACCATAAATAACCTAAACATAGCTTAGAAATAAGCTTTGTGTGGTTCGGTGTATGAAAATATGCTTATTTGATCTTACAGGGACTAAAAGTGTCAAAAACGGCGTAAGTTTGCATTTTCGCGCATATCTTACGTTCTAACCACATCTGGACATCCAAAAATTTTGTACACATTAAAATATTTTTATTTAGTGATCGACATGCAAAAATATCATTCGTCGCTTAATTTGGATCGTTTTCGCGTCCGTTCGAGTTTCGTCGTAATTTAACGAACAACGCGACCGTATGACCAAACGAGCCGACATCTGAGATGTTTTTGAGCATATTTTAAGTTTCCTATACTTAAACTTCATTTTAGAGCCTTGAAATGAGGTTAACGGGGCTTAAACGTGTTAAAAATGCATCAAAACACAAGTTTCTCAAGTTCAAGGGCTAAATTGTCATTTCTGGAAAGTAGTCCAGGCGGGCCGCGTAAGGTAAGGCTAATCCTTACGCGGGGCGCGCCAGACTTGCAAATCAGAAACATTGAACCTGGTCTTCCAGCTCGTTTTTGATGGTTTTGATCTCTGGTTTTTCATGTTATGGGTTGGTTTGTGTGGAGAACAAGTCCCCTAATAATTCTTTGACAATTGTATGGCCAAGATCATTCCCTCCTTGCCAAGAAATGATCCTAACGGTTTGCGAAAAACTATATAAGGCCATGTCCCCATTCCATTTTCCTCACATTTGATCTGAGATTTCTCTAAGTGGTTGTGATTATTCACTACCTACCTTAGAATACTTAGATTCAAATCTATTTGGACCCTTTGTAAGTCCTCTTTCATTCTTTTATTGCTTTTTAGCTTAAAAGTCAAACAGTGTTTGACTTTCAGCTTTGACCAGTCAATGGTCAACGAGAAGCTCGTTTGAACTTCGCAACGTGAGCGTAATCACGATGGTTATGGTCCCAAGTGACTATACCTACTGATTACCACGTTGACTAGGCGTAGTGACGAGTCGTAGTTTCGGTCAAAATGTGCATTTACGCGTATTTTGCAACCAAACTACTCTTGGTATCAAAACACTTTGTTTTGATATCAAAAACCTGTTTTCTAACTTAGTTAAGCATGTTCTAACATGCTTAGCTCGTCACTTTTAGTTTAGTGCTTGTTTAGAGTCGTAAGTCAAGTGGTCTAAACCACCGCTTAGACTTTCGAACTCGACCCGTTTGGTCGATCATTAGGATCCGACCAAGCATGTTTAGTGACCATAGTTGCATAGGGAATAACCTTCCGAGGTTATACCTTATGGTCACTTAGTTTAAGTAGTTGTATGATAGGTAGTTTATATGCCTTAGGTAAATGACCAAAATGCCCTTTTCATGCATAATTGGATTTTAAACATATGTAACCTAAACATTTGTCACTTAACTGATTATGCAACATAATAAAACATATTTAGGCGTATAATACTTGTCATAGGACTAGTTAGACGTCTCAAACGCCGTTTGCGCGAACGACACGTTAAAGTGGCAAAAGCTACCTTAATCGGTCGTAACGGGTCGTAAGCACTTAGGATAGGTTCCGTTTAAGAATGTAGACTTCGTTAAACCATATCAAATGATTTCCAATGCTCATTTGGTTTACGAGACCTAATTCTATCCGATCTTCCGATTTAGGTCCGGTTTATTTACTTAGTCACCCATATTAGGTGCCGTTTGATTCCGTGCTCCCTCTAGCTTTGCTTGGTTGTTGTTCAAGACTTCCAAGCATTCTCAGGTGAGTACATAGTCCCCTCTTTTTTCTGTTTTCAATGTTTTGGGGTGAATCATGTGTACCTATTTGTTATGTTCATGATTTCAAAGTATAATTGATTATACATATTAGTACTTATCTTTTGACAAACTGAATGATTATTTATGGTTTAAACACTGATTTTTCAAAGAATATAAAATTAATTGTTGAATTGTACTTATTTTATGTTCACCAGACCGATTGGTAGTATGATATAGCGCTATAGGATTTGACACCCCATTGCTGTTGTCATGGAATGTCAGAATCCAATATTTTTATCCAAAGAGAGATTGCCTTTGTGGTATTTCTATAGTCTCAAAGGTGTATTTTGATGCACTAGGTCTGATTGAATTCTTAAATCACATTTTTATTGTATATCTTGATATACTCCCAAAAGTATAGTTTGATATACTCTCATATGTGATATTGTACAAAACAACATTTATTTCGTTAATTACTAAAACATATTTTGATATGTTAGTTATAAAACCAAAACATATTTTGATATGTTATTCATAAATCCAAAGCATAGTTTAATATGTTATTTATAAAACCAAAGTATACTTTTGATAACTACCGAAAACGATTATTTTAACGACTAACGTATATTTAATATACTATCTGTTTAACGATTTTGGAACCAAAATATATTTTGATATATTACTTATTCGACTTTCTTAAAACCAAAGTATATTTTTATATATACTACAAACCTTTTTATCAAAACATTATTTTACAAACTTATTTTACTTAAGTATTTATTTATACATCTTACTTTTATAATCTATTTTCTTATCACTTGTTTATAAAAGAAAACATTTTTAAGGATTCATGACTATTTTGTTAAAACATTCTTTTAAACTTACAAGTCACGAATCCTATTTTCAGTAAAACCTATGTAACTCACAGGCATTTTATGCTGACGTACCTATTTTTACACATGTTTCAGGTTCTGCTATGTGATGATTATTGATGCATGACATACATAGGGTGGACTCGTGCCTTAGCGACTTTAATACTTGAAAGATAATAATTATATTTATTTGAATTGTAATAAACAATGAGTTCAATAATTTAATAAAACGAAATTATTAAATCCATGGTTGTGAAACAATGATTCTGTTACAACACTCCCTGACGTTTCCGCCACGATTTGTTGTTTTACGTGGTCGGGGTGTGACAGAAAAGTTGGTATCAGAGCCAATGGTTATAGGGAATTAGGTTATTAGTAATGCTTTGACCTAGACTATAACCTTCCTAGGACCCTAACACAAGTTATCTTGTGTTTAGTTTTAAAACAATACCGTCACTTATCCTTAAGTGACAACCACAATAAGAATACAAGTTTTCGAATCCGCTTTGAAAACCAATCATCTGTTCTAGGATGATTGATTAATCGGTTTTGAACCCTCTGTTACAAGGTTTTGAACCCTCTGAATTTTCAAAATCTTGTCAAAGTTTGGGTCTAAATAATGTGAACACATGCAAACTGGAAGAGTGAATGCCTGTACCCTGAGTTTTCTGTCTAAGGCTAGAGTGTTCATACAAATCCGCAGTATCAGAATTGTCACTCTTACCTGGGAACTCTTGAGGTGAGTGTTCACTTATAGGCGAGCATGTCTTAGGTGATACATTATATTGATCCATTTACTTTGATTAGTCACTGCGTGTCGTTTGTTTGTTCGAGGCAACGAACGAATGATCGCCTTCCTTATATTTTGTCGATGTTTTCAATTCCTCTTTTGTTTTTCCAATCATCGACCTCACTCGTTTCTCATGTTCCTTTATTCCTTTTAGACAATGCCTCCTCGACGTGATGCACAACCTTTTTACTGCTGAAGAAGTCGCAGCCCTTGTTGCTCAACAAATGGTTGCAGTACTTCCAGGCGTAGTAACTCAGATTCATGAGTTATATAACAACAATAACAAAAATAACACCCAGTGTAATTTCAAGACCTTCAACTCTGCTAAACCTTTGAAGTTTTCTGGGTCTCAAGGAGCAACCGCGCTCCTGCAATGGTTTGAAAGTTTGGAGAGCACATTCAGACACGTGCAATGTCCGAATGAGCGTAAGGTTGAATTTGCATCCAGTGTGTTTGAGAAGCGTGCTCTTACCTGGTGGAACGGTGTGATGAATGATAGGGGTGCTGATGTGGCCCTAGCTCAAACTTGGGAAGAGCTTCGAGCTCTAATGATGAAAGAGTTTTGTCCTCGTCATGAGCTTAGAGCATTGGAAAGGGAATTCGATGATTTAAAGCAAGACAGTGGTGAACACCGAGCCTATACTGACCGTTATGAGGAATTGAGCCTGTTATGTCCTGTCATGGTCACGCATGTGGATATGGCGATTGAAAAGTACATTGATGGTCTTCCTGACTTAGTTCAAGATATAGTTACCGGCAGCAACCCTACTACTATCAGACAGGCCATTGAATTGTCTGGACCCTGACTGAATCCCATATCAGGATGGGTAAGCTTTTTCAAAAAGGCGACCCAAGACCCTCTGACAAGGCTACTCAAGTTGAACCAAAGGAAAAACAGGCCTAGGTATCCAAGAAGAAGCGTAAGGCTTCTCAAAACTGCGCCATAACTGCTCAGAACAATCAGGTTGCACCAAACCAGCCAGCACAACCTCGTAAAAGGAAAAATTATGTTGGTACCGCACCTTTGTGCAACAAGTGCAACCGTCATCATCTGGAGCAAGAGCAGTGTCACAAATGTACCCACTGTGGAAGATTGGGACATTTAGTTGATACCTGCCGTTATGCAAATCCTGCTGCTGTTCAAGCACGGTTCCCACCTGGGTCGTGTTATAACTGTGGTGACCTTACTCACTACCGCAACAATTGCCCAAGACTTGTTAACGTAAAACAATCGTGTGGACGAGTGTTTAACATAAATGAGGCAAACGTGAACAACGATGCAGCAGTGAACAATTAGTCTTTTGTATTTCTTTGTTTGTTATCTTTCAGTTGATAAATAAAATTTTATTGTTTCAATTTTATGATTGTGTGAATGTTTGATCCAACCCTTCGATGACAACACCAAGACAAACTACTCGTGTGGTTCTGTCATTTTTATGATCGGTTGTGATCTCCCCAAACATTTTAAATACTCGTTTCTTTTGAGAAACAGAGCCGTAAAGCTATTAAGATCTTCCTATCTTCATAGTTAGATTCTTGAAAATATTTAAAGTGCCAAATGGAATTCATGGATTGGATTCCTGGTGTGCTTTGAATACTCGTGTGCTCAATTAACAAGAAAATTAACAAAATGAAGATTAAGTTAATTAATTATGTGATTATATGCTTATGTGTTTTCTTCTATGTTTCATGTTTTTATGTGATTTATCCAAATCCTCACAGAATCTTCCATATTTCAATATGAGGGATTCATAATAGGATATCAAAAGGTACTACCTTAAATCCTTAATGGGCTTCTACGTTATATTTAAGTCCCTTGGATTATGAAGTACTATTCTATAATTGGACCCCTTGAGTGGTCTAGTTAAACAGATTGATTCAAAAATCTGGTTAGAAATATCATGTGATGATATAGCTGAAAAGATCCCTTAAGTGGTTAATTTAAGGATATCGTACCACGGTCTAGTTAAGAAGATCATGTGTTGATCTAGTTAAAAAGATCGCTCGTTGATCTAGTTAAAAAGATCCTTTGGTGGTCTAATCAAGTCGCTTCATGTTTATTCAATTGATTTTTCCCCTACGCATTATGAAATGAACTGTGCGGACTGTGCAAGGAATTACGTAATTATGGATGCATACATAATTATGGAATTCAGTGCACAGAAACCACAGCAAGTTTTGTCATGTGTTAAGACCTATAGTGACAAGAATAATGATACGGGAGAAGTCCTGGACCTTGACCAATGTTGTTTTTCACTCTTGTCAAGCACACACAAGTTTCCTATGATAAGTCTTCATAAGAAACGTTCCTTTGTCCGTAGTTCAAAACCCCATGTTTTGATACTACAAGAACTTCACCTTGATAGTTGACAATTTCGATAAGAATCCAAAAATGGCCCAGAGTTTTACTTAGGATTCTAGAGATTCATTTGAATGCGAAACCGTCATAGCTGTCTTCACAAGTTTCCTTTAAAATTAAATTTCGGGACGAAATTTCCTAAAGTAGGGGAGACTGTGACACCTGTGTCACTTCAACCATCATACAAATACCAAACCAATGAAATATTGTATTTCATACTTGGGATTTGTATAAATATGCGCATCGTTTTCACATATCAAGTCTTGTTCGATTTCGAGCTCTAAATCGCTTTCTGGAAGGTTATACGCGATCTAATGTGTAAATATAACCAGTTTAACGCAAAAAACACTACGGAATAGTGAAATGGGCTTAACATACCTTAAATAACCTTTATATAACTTAGAAATAAGTTTTGAAAGGTTTGGTATGCCGAAATCAAGTTTATTCGCTCACAGGGACTATTTGCGTCAAACTGCAAAAGTCTGCCGTATCGTGAGGCAACGTACAGTCCAGAACTTGATCATAAGCTAAACATACCATAACTAACCTAAATATAGCTTATAAATAAGCTTTGAGTGGTTCGGTGTATGAAAATATGCTTATTTGATCTTACAGGGACTAAAAGTGTCAAAAACGGCGTATGTTTGCATTTTCGCGCATATCTTACGTTCTGACCACATCTGGACATCCAAAATTTTTGTACACATTAAAATATTTTTATTTTAGTGATCGGCATGCAAAAATATCATTCGTCACTTAATTTGGATCGTTTTCGTGTCCGTTCGAGTTTCATCGTAATTTAACGAACAACGCGACCGTACGACCAAACGAGCTGACATCCGAGATGTTTTTGAGCATATTTTAAGTTCCCTATACTTAACTTCATTTTAGAGCCTTGAAATGAGGTTAACGGGGCTTAAACATGTCAAAAATGCATCAAAACACAAGTTTCTCAAGTTCAGGGGCTAAATAACATTTCTGGAAAGTAGTCTAGGCGGGTCGCGTAAGGTAAGGCTAATCCTTACGCGGGGCGTGCCAAACTTGCAGATCAGAAACATTGAACCTGGTCTTCCAGCTCGTTTTTGATGGTTTTGATCTCTGGTTTTTCATGCTATGGGCTGGTTTGTGTGGAGAACAAGTCCCCTAATCATTCTTTGACAATTGTATGGCCAAGATCATTCCCTCCTTGCCAAGAAATGATCCTAACGGTTTGCAAAAAACTATATAAGGCCATGTCCCCATTCCATTTTCCTCACATTTGATCTGAGATTTCTCTAAGTGGTTGTGATTATTCACTACCTACCTGAGAATACTTAGAATCAAATCTATTTGGACCCTTTGTAAGTCCTCTTTCATTCTTTTATTACTTTCTTAGCTTAAAAGTCAAACAGTGTTTGACTTTCAGCTTTGACCAGTCAATGGTCAACGAGAAGTTCGTTTGAACTTCGCAACGTGAGCGTAATCACGATGGTTATGGTCCCAAGTGACTATACCTACTGATTACCACGTTGACTAGGCGTAGTGACGAGTTGTAGTTTCGGTGAAAATGCGCATTTACGCGTATTTTGCAACCAAACTACTCTTGGTATTAAAACACTTTGTTTTGATATCAAAAACCTGTTTTCTAACTTAGTTAAGCATGTTCTAACATGCTTAGCTCGTCACCTTTAGTTTAGTGCTTGTTTAGAGTCGTAAGTCAAGCGGTCTAAACCACCGCTTAGACTTTCGAACTCGACCTGTTTGGTCGATCATTAGGATCCGACCAAGCATGTTTAGTAACCATAGTTGCATAGGGAAGAACCTTCCGAGGTTATACCTTATGGTCACTTAGTTTAAGTAGTTGTATGATAGGTAGTTTATATGCCTTAGGTAAATGACCAAAATGCCCTTTTCATGCATAATTGGATTTTAAACATATGTAACCTAAACATTTGTCACTTAACGGATTATGCAACATAATAAACCATATTTAGGCATATAATACTTGTCATAGGACTAGTTAGACGTCTCAAACGGGCGTTTGCGCGAATGACACGTTAAAGTGGCAAAAGCTACCTTAACGGGTCGTAACGGGTCGTAAGCACTTAGGATAGGTTCCGTTTAAGAATGTAGACTTTGTTAAACCATATCACATGAGTTCCAATGCTCATTTGGTTTACGAGACCTCATTCCATCCGATCTTCCGATTTAGGTCCTGTTTATTTAATTAGTCACCCATATTAGGTGCCGTTTGATTCCGTGCTCCCTCTAGCTTTGCTTGGTTGTTGTTCAAGACTTCCAAGCATTCTCAGGTGAGTACATAGTCCCCTCTTTTACTGTTTTCAATGTTTTGGGGTGAAGCATGTGTACCTATTTGTTATGTTCATGATTTCAAAGTATAATTGATTATACATATTAGTACTTATCTTTTAACAAACTGAATGATTATTTATGGTTTAAACACTGATTTTTCAAAGAATATAAAATTAATTGTTGAATTGTACTTATTTTATGTTCACCAGACCGATTGGTAGTATGATATAGCGCTATAGGATTTGACACCCCATTCCTGTTGTCATGGAATGTCAGAAACCAATATTTTTATCCAACTAGAGATTGCATATGTGGTATTTCTATAGTCTCAAAGGTGTATTTTGATGCACTAGGTCTGATTAAATTCTTAAATCACATTTTTATTGTATATCTTGATATACTCCCAAAAGTATAGTTTGATATACTCTCATATGTGATATTGTACAAAACAACATATATTTTGCTAATTACTAAAACATATTTTGATTTGTTAGTTATAAAACCAAAACATATTTTGATATGTTATTCATAAATCCAAAGCATAATTTAATATGTTATTTATAAAACCAAAGTATACTTTTGATATACTACCGAAAACCATTATTTTAACGACTAAAGTATATTTAATATACTATCTGTTTAACGATTTTGGAACCAAAATATATTCTGATATATTACTTATTCGACTTTCTTAAAACCAAAGTATATTTTTATATATACTACAAACCTTTTTATCAAAACATTATTTTACAAACTTATTTTACTTAAGAATTTATTTATACATCTTACTTTTATAATCTGTTTTCTTATCACTTGTTTATAAAAGAGAACATTTTTAAGGATTCATGACTATTTTGTTAAAACATTCTTTTAAACTTATAAGTCATGAATCCTATTTTCAGTAAAACATATGTAACTCACAGGCATTTTATGCTGACGTACCTATTTTTACACATGTTTCAGGTTCTGCTATGTGATGATTGTTGATGCATGAAATACATAGGATGGACTCATGCCTTAGCGACTTTAAAACTTGAAAGATAATAATTGTATTTATTTGAATTGTAATAAACAATGAGTTCAATAATTCAATAAAACGAAATTATTAAATCCATGGTTGTGAAACAATGATTCTATTACAACACTCCTCGATGTTTCCGCCACGATTTGTTGTTTTACATGGTCGGGGTGTGACAGAAAAGTTGGTATCAGAGCCAATGGTTATAGGGAATTAGGTTATTAGTAATGCTTTGACCTAGACTATAACCTTCCTAGGACCCTAACACAAGTTATCTTGTGTTTAGTTTTAAAACAATACCGTCACTTATCCTTAAGTGACAACAACAATAAGAATACAAATTTCCAAATCCGCTTTGAAAACCAATCATCTGTTCTAGGATGATTGATTACTAGGTTTTGAACCCTCTGTTACAAGGTTTTGAACCCTTTGAATTTTCAAAATCTCGTCAAAGTTTGGGTCTAAATAATATGAACACATGCAAACTAGAAGAGTGAATGTCTGTACCCTGAGTTTTCTGTCTAAGGCTAGAGTGTTCGTACAAATCCGCAGTATCGGACCAGTCACTCTTACCTGGGAACTCTTGGGGTGAGTGTTCACTTATAGGCGAGCATGTCTTCGGTGATACATTATATTGATCCATTTACTTTGATTAGTCACTGCGTGTTGTTTGTTTGTTCGAGGTAACGAACGAATGATCGCCTTCCTTATATTTTTTCGATGTTTTCAATACCTCTTTTGTTTTTCCAATCATCGACCTCACTCATTTCTCATGTTCCCTTGTTCCGTTTAGACAATTCCTCCTCGACGTGATGCCCAACCTTTTACTGCTGAAGAAGTCGCATCCCTTGTTGCTCAACAAATGGCTGCAGTACTTCCAGGCATAGTAACTTAGATTCATGAGTTATATAACAACAATAACAATAATAACACCCAGTGTAATTTCAAGACCTTCAACTCTGCTAAACCTTTGAAGTTTTCTGGGTCTCAAGGAGCAACCGCGCTCCTGCAATGGTTTGAAAGTTTTGAGAGCACATTAAGACACGTGCAATGTCCGAATGAGCGTAAGGTTGAATTTGCATCCAGTGTGTTCGAGAAGCGAGCTCTTACCTGGTGGAACGGTGTGATGCGTGATAGGGGTGCTGATGTAGCCCTAGCTCAAACTTGGGAAGAGCTTCAAGCTCTAATGATGAAGGAGTTCTGTCCTCGTCATGAGCTTAGAGCATTGGAAAGGGAATTCGATGATTTAAAGCAAGACAGTGGTGAACACCAAGCCTATACTGACCGTTATGAGGAATTGAGCCTGTTATGTCCTGCCATGGTCACGCCTGTGGATAAGGCGATTGAAAAGTACATTGATGGTCTTCCTGACTTAGTTCAGGATATAGTTACTGGCAGCAACCCTACTACTGTCAGACAGGCCATTGAATTGTCTGCCACCCTGACTGAATCCCATATCAGGAAGGGTAAGCTTTTTCGAAAAGGCGGCCCAAGACCCTCTGACAAGGCTACTCAAGTTGAACCAAAGGAAAAACAGGCCTAGGTATCCAAGAAGAAGAAGCGTAAGGCTTCTCAAAATTGTGCCATAACTGCTCAGAACAATCAGGTTGCACCAAACTAGCCAGCACAACCTCGTAAAAGGAAAAATTATGTTGGTACCGCACCTTTGTGCAACAAGTGCAACCGTCATCATCTGGAGCAAGAGCAGTGTCACAAATGTACCCACTGTGGAAGATTGGGACATTTGGTCGATACCTGCCGTTATGCAAATCCTGCTGCTGTTCAAGCACGGTTCCCACCTGGGTCGTGTTATAACTGTGGTGACCTTACTCACTACCGCAACAATTGCCCAAGACTTTTTAATGCAAATCCAGCGCTTGGACGAGTGTTTAACATAAATGAGGCAAACGCGAACAACGATGCAGTAGTGAACAATTAGTCTTTTGTATTTCTTTGTTTGTTATCTTTCGACGTTGGAACAATTCAGTTAATAAATAAATTTGTTGTTTCAATTTTATGATTGTGTGAATGTTTGATCCAACCCTTCGATGACAACACCAAGACAAACTACTCGTGTGGTTCTGTCATTTTTATGATCGGTTGTGATCTCCCCAAACATTTTAAATACTCGTTTCTTTTGAGAAACAGAGCCGTATTCCTATTAAGATCTTCCTATCTTCATAGTTAAATTCTTGAAAATATTTAAAGTGCCAAATGGAATTCATGGATTGGATTCCTGGTGTGCTTTGAATACTCGTGTGCTCAATTAACAAGAAAATTAACAAAATGAAGATCAAGTTAATTAATTATGTGATTATGTGCTTATGTGTTTTCTTCTATGTTTCATGCTTTTATTTGATTTATCCAAATCCTCACAGAATCTTCCATATTTCAATATGAGGGATTCATAATAGGATATCAAAAGGTACTACCTTAAATCCTTAATGGGATTCTACGTTATAGTTAAGTCCCTTGGATTATGAAGTACTATTCTATAATTGGACCCCTTGAGTGGTCTAGTTAAACAGATTGATTAAAAAATCTGGTTAGAAATATCATGTGATGATATAGCTGAAAAGATCCCTTAAGTGGTCAATTTAAGGAGATCGTACGACGGTCTAGTTAAGAAGATCATGTGTTGATCTAGTTAAAAAGATCGCTCGTTAATCTAGTTAAAAAGATCCTTTGGTGGTCTAGTCAAGTCGCTTCATGTTTATTCAATTGATTTTTCCCCTACGCATTATGAAATGTACTGTGCGGACGGTGCAAGGAATTACGTAATTATGGAAGCATACATAATTATGGAATTCAGTGCACAGAAATCACAGCAAGTTTTGTCATGTGTTAAGACCTATAGTGACAAGAATAATGATACGGGAGAAGTCCTGGACCTTGACCAATGTTATTTTTCACTCTTGTCAAGCACACACAAGTTTCCTATGATAAGTCTTCATAAGAAACGTTCCTTTGTCCGTAGTTCAAAACCCCATGTTTTGATACTATAAGAACTTCACCTTGATAGTTGACAATTTCGCTAAGAATCCAAAAATGGCCCAGAGTTTTACTTAAGATTCTAGAGATTCATTTGAAAGTGAAACCGTCACAGCTGTCTTCACAAGTTTCCTCTAAAATTAAATTTAGGGACGAAATTTCCTAAAGTATGGGAGACTGTGCACCTGTGTCACTTCAACCATCATACAAATACCAAACCAATGAAATATTGTATTTCATACTTAGGATTTGTATAAATATATACATCGTTTGCACATATCAATTCTTGTTCGATTTCGAGCTCTAAATCGCTTTCTGGAAGGTTATACGCGATCTGATGCGTAAATATAACCAGTTTAACGCAAAAAACACGCCGGAATAGTGACATGGGCTTAACATACCTTAAATAACCTTTATATAACTTAGAAATATGTTTTGAAAGGTTTGGTAAGCCGAAATCAAGTTTATTCGCTCACAGGAACTATTTGCGTCAAACTGCAAAAGTTTGCCGTATCGTTAGGCAACGTAGAGTCTAGAACTTGATCATAATCTAAACATACCATAAATAACCTAAACATATCTTAGAAATAAGCTTTGAGTGGTTCGGTGTATGAAAATATGCATATTTGATCTTACAGGGACTAAAAGTGTCAAAAACGGCGTAAGTTTGCATTTTCGCGCATATCTTATGTTCTGACCACATCTGGACATCCAAAATTTTTTTACACATTAAAATATTTTTATTTTAGTGATCGGCATGCAAAAATATCATTCGTCGCTTAATTCGGATCGTTTTCGCGTCCGTTCGAGTTTCGTCGTAATTTAACGAACAACGCGACCGTACGACCAAACGAGCCGACATCCGAGATGTTTTTGAGCATATTTTAAGTTCCCTATACTTTAACTTCATTTTAGAGCCTTGAAATGAGGTTAACGGGGCTTAAACGTGTCAAAAATGCATCAAAACACAAGTTTCTCAAGTTCAGGGGCTAAATTGTCATTTCTGGAAAATAGTCCAGGCGGGCCGCGTAAGGTAAGGCTAATCCTTACGCGGGGCATGCCAGACTTGCAGATCAGAAACACTGAACCTGGTCTTCCAACTCGTTTTTTATGGTTTTGATCTCTGGTTTTTCATGCTACGGGCTGGTTTGTGTGGAGAACAAGTCCCCTAATCATTCTTTGACAATTGTTTGGCCAAGATCATTCCCTCCTTGCCAAGAAATGATCCTAACGGTTTGCAAAAAACTATATAAGGCCATGTCCCCATTCCATTTTCCTCACATTTGATCTGAGATTTCTCTAAGTGGTTGTGATTATTCACTACCTACCTGAGAATACTTAGAATCAAATCTATTTGGACCCTTTGTAAGTCCTCTTTCATTCTTTTATTGCTTTTTAGCTTTGACCAGTCAATGGTCAACGAGAAGTTCGTTTGAACTTCGCAACGTGAGCCTAATCACGATGGTTATGGTCCCAAGTGACTATACCTACTGATTAGCACGTTGACTAGGCGTAGTGACGAGTCGTAGTTTCGGTCAAAATGCGCATTTACGCGTATTTTGCAACCAAACTACTCTTGGTATCAAAACACTTTGTTTTGATATCAAAAACATGTTTTCTAACTTAGTTAAGCATGTTCTAACATGCTTAGCTCATCACTTTTAGTTTAGTGCTTGTTTAGAGTCGTAAGTCAAGCGGTCTAAACCACCGCTTAGACTTTCGAACTCGACCCGTTTGGTCGATCATTAGGATCCGACCAAGCATGTTTAGTGATCATAGTTGCATAGGGTATAACCTTTCGAGGTTATACCTTCTGGTCACTTAGTTTAAGTAGTTGTATGATAGGTAGTTTATATGCCTTAGGTAAATGACCAAAATGCCCTTTTCATGCATAATTGAATTTTAAACATATGTAACCTAAACATTTGTCACTTAACTGATTATGCAACATAATAAAACATATTTAGGCATATAATACTTGTCATAGGACTAGTTAGATGTCTCAAACGCGCGTTTGCGCGAACAACACGTTAAAGTGGCAAAAGCTACCTTAATGGGTCGTAACGGGTCGTAAGCACTTAGGATAGGTTCCGTTTAAGAATGTAGACTTCGTTAAACCATATCACATTAGTTCCAATGCTCATTTGGTTTACGATACCTCGTTCTATCCGATCTTCCGATTTAGGTCCGGTTTATTTACTTAGTCACCCATATTAGGTGCCGTTTGATCCTGTGCTCCCTCTAGCTTTGCTTGGTTGTTGTTCAAGACTTCCAAGCATTCTCAGGTGAGTACATAGTCCCCTCTTTTACTGTTTTCAATGTTTTGGGGTGAAGCATGTCTACCTATTTGTTATGTTCATGATTTCAAAGTATAATTGATTATACATATTAGTACTTGTCTTTGTGGTATTTCTATAGTCTTAAAGGTGTATTTTGATGCACTAGGTCTGATTGAATTCTTAAATCACATTTTTATTGTATATCTTGATATACTCCCAAAAATATAGTTTGATTTACTCTAATATGTGATATTGTACAAAACAACATATATTTTGTTAATTACTAAAACATATTTTGATAAGTTAGTTATAAAAAAAAACATATTTTGATGTGTTATTCATAAATCCAAAGCATAGTTTAATATGTTATTTATAAAACCAAAGTATACTTTTGATATACTACCGAAAACCATTATTTTAACGACTAAAGTATATTTAATATACTATCTGTTTAACGATTTTGGAACCAAAATATATTTTGATATATTACTTATTCGACTTTCTTAAAACCAAAGTATATTTTTATATATACTACAAACCTTTTTATCAAAACATTATTTTAGAAACTTATTTTACTTAAGTATTATTTATACATCTTACTTTTATAATCTGTTTTCTTATCACTTGTTTATAAAAGAAAACATTTTTAAGGATTCATGACTATTTTGTTAAAACATTCTTTTAAACTTACAAGTCATGAATCCTATTTTCAGTAAAACCTATGTAACTCACAGGCATTTTATGCTGATGTACCTATTTTTACACATGTTTCAGGTTTTGCTATGTGATGATTGTTGATGCATGACATACATAGGATGGACTCGTGCCTTAGCGACTTTAAAACTTGAAAGATAATAATTGTATTTATTTGAATTGTAATAAACAATGAGTTCAATAATTCAATAAAACGAAATTATTAGATCCATGGTTGTGAAACAATGATTCTGTTACAACACTCCCCGACGTTTCCGCCACGATTTGTTGTTTCACGTGGTCTGGGTGTGACAATAGATATTAGTTCGTCACACCACCATAATGTTAACCGTACTCACCTATGATACAAAATAAAATACAAATTACATTTTATTTTGAATACAACTTTGGTTTCAGCATTGTTTGGTCGAAACTGGTTCCGCTTAGCTACATGGTGGGAACTTGGTCGACTTCTGTTTGGTTGTTTACATGCTATAACAACCAAAAGAGAAAACCAAAAAAACTAAAGTCGATCAAAACCTATAAAAAGAATAGCGGTACTGGTACAGGTGCTGATATTGTTCGGATGGTAAAGTTCGGTTAATTTCAATGAAATTTATGACGAATTATATAAAAAAAATACTTGTACCAAAGTTGAAGTTGTTAGGACGATATCGGTCTTGTCGTCACAATAAGAACAAAAAAAGTCAATTATATTTTACCTGTTCAATTTTATAAATAAAAAGATTTTAGAATAAAGAAAAGGGTAACTGACGTGACTTTATACAAACAAACAGAACACGAGTTTGCTTTGATAAAATGTATGTCTAGTGCTTATAAGCACTAGTTCACAGTTAGATTTTGATTTTTTTTTATCCGGGCGTAGATATAAATGGGCACATCACAACTGCAAATTTAGAATTTTATAAAACAATCGCATGTTAAAAGTTAAGATAGAAAAACCAAACTCTCAAAACTAATTAAAATAAGAATAACATGATAATAAAAAAAGAGTTAAGTGCTAGGGACCAAGCAATAATGCTTTATATTGTGATCTTGGAGTGACGCATTTAATGGAATCCCTAAAAGCCGCTCACATGATTGTATGTTACTATTTATATACAATAATACAAATTCTGTGTCACTCCCCGAAATTATCAGAGCTGGCGTGACTGGACTGGTATATTCATTGCACAGCGGAAGCAAATAAACAAAGACTTTCTAGAAATCGAACGCCCGCTAAGTACTCGACTCCATATGGTTCTCCTATTCCAATCGTGCCATGGTTTCTGAAAGGTAACCTGAGAAAGAAACATGCGAAAAATCAACATAAAGTTGAGCGAGTTCATAGTTTGTTTGTAAAAGATTTGAAATAAATCTTTTGAATAACCGGTTTGTGAAATAATATTGAGAAAACGAATTTAGAAATCATTTTCTTGCCAAGTTATATGGAAACTTTGTGTTTGTAACGCATTATGTTGGTAAAACCATGTATTTGTAAACTCTCGTACTTGTAATGTCCGTATAACCGTTAATGCCCACCCTGACTTTGACTTCATTCCCGCATAATCATATGCTTTGAATTTGTATAAAACATGGTATGTAATTTGTAAAACCCCGGTATGAAAAGCATTTATGAATAAATTAAATTAAGGATTTGCAAGGAGATTAAAACATGTGAAAGCATAGGGAGCACTCGAATGAGTAGGCTTATACCCTTGTTGATTTTCCTCGACTATGTCGATTAACCTCGACTGTGTCAATTTACCTTGACTGTGTCGATTACCCTCGACTGTGTCGATTCCCCTCGACTGTGTCGATTCAGCTCGACTTTGTCGATTCACCTCGACTGTGTCGATTCACCTCGACTTTGTCGATTCACCTTGACTGGGACACCGAAGCACTCAAGTGGTCACAAGTACCATGAGTGGGGTTTGGCCGTACCCATTAGATCTAACCTTCGTCCCTAATTAAGAATTTATGGCATTTCAAATTTAATCTATGCTCACATGATTTAATAGTTCATTTCATACCGTTTAAACATTCGTAACATGTATTTTACCCCAGCCTCTAAGGCTGAACCTCCCCAGCCTTTCAGGCTAACTCCCCAGTCTCTCTATATTATCACCAGACGATCCATCCCTAGTCATGAAAATCATTCACATTTCGATAATACGCATTTGTTTTGTAAAAACCGGTATATTTAGTATAATCCATTCGTAATATGATTTAGAAAGATGAGTTTTCGTTCTTTCAAAAGCCTTGTATGTTCTTGCACAACGTGCTTTGTCTAAAAACATGCAGTCTTTGTTCATCGAGAACTTTGTGTGTTTTCTGCAAAACGTGCATGTCTTTCCACCCTGAAAACATTTATAAAAATGTAAAACCGTAAAAAGATGGGGTTATGAACTCACCTGAATTGCCTTGTGCAAAGCTAGCTAAATACGACTTCATGATGTCGTTTCCCAGGCGAGACTCGCTTGCGTGCATTCTACAATATTCCTAACACGGAATGTCTTATAAGTTTCTAAATAAAAGCGGTAACTAGCTACGTGTCACCGAGCTCTACCGAATCGTTAACCGAACGATTCGACGGTAAGTTGTTAACTTAAATGAAATGAAGAAGTTATAATTTGTTTAGTACTTCTATTCGTCGGTAATAATTAATAAGTCTTGTAGGACTTAGTTCCGCGTTAGTCGCCTCAAAAAGTCGCACGTGTATGCAAAGTATATGTATACAAAAAAATATTCGTATGAAAGTAGTATATAATAACCTTGTATTATATATATATATATATATATATATATATATATATATATTGCGTCTTGAATATATTTGCCAATACATACGTATATGCCGTTTCGTCATTTGAAATAAATATAAAAAATTATATTTATTTTACAGAAGCACCATCAAGTTGTTTGTGTTTGAAAATAAATATATAATTATATTTATTTTATAAATGAATACGAGTCGTTTGATAAACATAAAACTATGTTTATTTTTATAAAAGAATTCGTTATTGGTTGATACTTGAAATAAATATAAAAACTATATTTATTTTTATAAAACGAATTCGTATCGTTCAGTATTTCAAATAAATATATAAACTATATTAATTTTAGTAAAACAATCGTCGTGTCGTTTGATTGATGAAATAAATATACAATATATTTATCCTTACGTAAAGAAGTCGTATTATCATCCGACATTTGTAACGTTGTAAATCATTACGTTGATTTTACAAAAGCTTTGACGAATTTTCAAGGTTTAAAATAAATATAAAAACTATATTTATTAGTTGTAAATAAATTTCGAATCGTTGTCTTTGTTTGTCGTAAATTGTTATCGAAAATATTATAAGCTTGTACTCATTTCCATAAAAGTCGTTTGTAGTCGATCGGTTGTTTTCTTATATCAAATACGTATTTCTTTTACGGATTTTTCTCGAAAAACGGGCAGAGTTTCCTCTGTTTTTTGGACGCCCCCGACAACTAAAGTATCGTAATATTTTCAAAAATAAATCAACTATTCAATAATTTTTATATACAACCAAATTATATAAACGAAATAATAAGCAAATCCAAGTAAATACTCAATTATTGATTTCTCGTTTGTTCGGTTCGAGCTCGATTCACGAAACTAATAAAACCTTATAATTCTTTAACCGAGTTGACCCGAACCACATCTGACTAACATTGAGTACTTATATTAAAATTTTGGTTAGTGGGCTTTGG
The DNA here is from genome assembly GCA_030545235.1 of Helianthus tuberosus. Classification (NCBI taxonomy): domain Eukaryota; kingdom Viridiplantae; phylum Streptophyta; class Magnoliopsida; order Asterales; family Asteraceae; genus Helianthus; species Helianthus tuberosus. The sequence continues at coordinate 87,039,797 of CM060433.1, forward strand.
GCTTGGGCCCAGGGCCCACAAGCCCAATCCCCGCGTTTAAGTGGCCCGACCGTACTCATGAACCCGCTTTCTAATCCCAAACTCTCCATAATGTCAAAGAATACAATTATCGTATTAAAATGCGTGAAGTAGGATCGGTAACTGTCATTCGTCGCGTTGGATCGTCTGTTGCGTTAAAGTTGCGTAGAACACGTCGTTGGTCGTTCTAATCTGTTTCTCGATCCAGTTTCGACTACGGATATTATAATTCGAAAACGAAACCAAATATATCATAATATATTAATATCGAGACGAAATTCGAGTCCGGTGCGTCAGTTCCGTCGTTGATTGTCGGTGCGTTACCGTTTTCCTGTTTTTCGTTCGCGTCTGCGTTTGTGTCGCACGGAAGCCCAATAAATTCACAAAATTAATTTCATAAGCATAAAATACTTGTAGAAAATCCATATTTGTTGGCGTTGTCAGTATTTCGTACGGTTTCGTTTCGTTATCGCTTAACGTTTAGCATGTTTCTCCGTAAATCACCGTTCGCGCATTGTAAAGTCGCATAAACGTTCCTGGGCACTCCAAAGGCCTAATTAAGTTAAGTTGCGTCGTAAACACTATTTATTATCGCGTTAATCACCTGTTAATCACGTAATTAAGAGCCGTAAATCACCGGTTGTCACATTCTCCCCCTGTCACATAAATTTCGTCCTCGAGATTTAGACAATGTTATCTCCTCATAATTGTGTTGTTCGCAGGTAAGTCCGAATAATAACAAAGTGAATGACTGCATAATCGAAACAAGACTTATTCGAATCATGTGAATTTAATGACATTCCTCAACAATAAGAACCCAACGGTTTAAAAGAGATGTGTTTCAGAAATTGATGTCAAAGGAAATAAGACGTATAGGTACAGTCACTAATGTGACTACGTTAACAGGGATCCAACAATGAACAGGAACTTCGACCAATCGAATTCCATATGAACGTTCACAATATGTAAATGAGTTCTAGAAGCAACAACATCCACTGGATGAACTTAGAATCAACAATCTCAAATGTACTAGTTTGCATGAAACACTTGATCGTGATCAGCACAAGCTGCAAGTTATACCGATGCCACAAGGTGTCGCAATGAATGAAACAATTCAATAATAGGGGTGATCGAACAAGTATCACCTGTGTTTTGCATGAAACACTCAATCATGATTAGCCCAAGCTACAAGTTTGTACTGACACCACAAGGTGTCGTAGTGATTTAAATAATTCAATAATAGCGGTGATTAAACAAATTCACCGTGTTTGAAAGCAAATGAAGATTCAACAAAATAAATCTGAACGCTTGTTCCAAACAAACATCATAGGATTTTCAATTGAAAATGGAACATTGAAGAAATAAATGTTTCGATCGAAGATGAGAAAGCAATGAATATCGTAAAACATTTGATCGATAATGAAAGAATCGTTAATAGGTACACCGGAATATAGAAATAAATTTGTGTACCACTGACTTAACACACGATTGTGTTAAGACTGCTTTAATATGATAATCAAAGGGGATTTAAAACAATTCAATAAATAAATAATTAAATCTGTGCATAAGATGTGTAAACGAGATTAGCGCAAGCTTCAAATTAGTGAAAACACCACCACAAGGTGTCGAAGTCAAGAAACAATTTAATGGAGTCGAATACCAAACAAGTTTACCACGACTCGGAACAAATGAAACACTTGTTAAAATGAATTTTGAATATGATGCTCCCAATACATCATATGATGCTCTGAAGTGAATATGTGTAATGGACAAGTTCAAACAATTGAACTTGGATTTAGCGCAATCCGACAATAGATATAGGTATCGACAAGAAAACTTTCGGCATGGTCACAACGAAAAACCATGTATGTAGCTTGAAAAGAAAAGAAATTTCAAGAAATTGTGTTGACTTGATAACAAAGAAGCCAACAATTACAATAATGCGGGTCATTCGAATCACAAATCAATAATTAAGTTTAGCGAAACAATATTTGAACTTTGATGAAAGGCTTATTCGAAACGAAACCACATGCGCAACAAACGATGCATGCGTAACATATGAATTTTCAAGAAATGGAGCAATTTAGTGTTCGTTGTAATGAAAGAAATAACCGTAATACAATGACCATTAAGAGGAGTAGGGATGCAAAGGTCTACTTGCTTGATGCAAAAGTCGAAATTTCAATAAAAGAAATTTAAGGACTTTACCTGGGGTTTCATGTGATGACCAATTGTTAGGTGACATTACCATGGAATGTCGAACATAGCGTATTCTTCGTTATGAGTTAGGGGGAATGCGGAGACATACGTCTTCTCCTTGGCGTGTTTCGTGTTGTTTGTCGGACCGCGTGCCAAACTGCCGCTTCCTGATCGATAGTTTTCGCGCTGACAGGATTAGTATCGTCGCTAAAATGCTCCATCTTGTCTTCCCAAAGACCGTGCCACATAAATCGTATGTGACGTACTTCAACCTCCGTTGATGTATAGCTTAAGTTTCACGTATACCTGTGCACCAGCTTTTCGTTCCGCGTGGCATGTGATGTACTCCGACATCCGTTGACGTAAAATTTGAGTTCCATGTATTCTCGTGCACTAGCGTTTCGTTATGCATAGGCTGCCTGCTCGGGAAGTTAGAATAGCATAGACAATATGAACAATAGTGTGTGCCCGAGTTAATAATCGCGGTTCCTACGTGATGACCTTAAATGAACTTCAACATAAGTTTCCGAAGGTCTTAAATGCATGTTTCCTAAATTCTCAGAGTTTTGTGTACTGTATGTAATTGTTTTATGCACCGTGTATGAAACACCACAATAGCGTATGTTTGAAAACAAAATTTTGATTGTTTGTTTTTCGGCAACGGTTGGAGACCATACTCGAGTCTTAGGCGTTCTGTATGTATTCAACATTTTAATAATCTAAGTTCCCAGAGAAAAAGTGAGGTTAGAGCCTAGGTATCACAACAGAAACCTAATTCGCTGTAACCTATAGCTCTGATACCAATCTGTCACACCCCGAAATTATCAGAGCTAGTGTGACTGGACCGGTTTCTTCATTGCACAGCGGAAGCAAATAAACAAAGACTTTCTAGAAATCGAACGCCCGCTAAGTACTCGACTCCATATGGTTCTCCTATTCCAACCATGCCATGGTTTCTGAAAGGTAACCTGAGAAAGAAACATACGAAAAATCAACATAAAGTTGAGCGAGTTCATAGTTTGTTTGTAAAAGATTTGAAATAAATCTTTTAAATAACCGGTTTGTGAAATAATATTGAGAAAACGAATTTAGAAATCATTTTCTTGCCAAGTTATATGGAAACTTTTTGTTTGTAACGTATTATGTTCGTAAAACCATGTATTTGTAAACTCTGGTACTTGTAATGTCCGTATAACCGTCAATGCCCACCCTGACTTTGACTTTATTCCTGCATAATCCTATGCTTTGAATTTGTATAAAACATGGTATGTAATTTGTAAAACACCGGTATGAAAAGCATTTATGAATAAATTAAATTAAGGATTTGCAAGGATATTAAAACATGTGAAAGCATAGGGAGCACTCGAATGAGTAGGCTTATACCCTTGTCGATTTTCCTCGACTGTGTCGATTAACCTCGACTGTGTCGATTACCCTCGACTGTGTCAATTTACCTTGACTGTGTCAATTACCCTCAACTGTGTCGATTCCCTTCGACTGTGTCGATTCACCTCGACTTTGTCGATTCACCTTGACTGTGTCGATTCACCTCGACTTTGTCGATTCACCTCGACTGTGACACCGAAGCACTCAAGTGGTCACAAGTACCATGAGTGGGGTTCGGCCGTACCCGTTAGATCTAACCTTCGTCCCTAATTAAGAATTTATGGCATTTCAAATTTAATCTATGCTCACATGATTTAATAGTTCATTTCATACCATTTAAACATTCGTAACATGTATTTTACCCCAGCCTCTAAGGCAGAACCTCCCCAGCCTCTAAGGCTAACTCCCCAGTCTCTCTATATTATCACCAGACGATCCATCCCTAGTCATGAAAATCATTCACATTTCGATAATACGCATTTGTTTTGTAAAAACCGGTATATTTAGTATAATCCATTCGTAATATGATTTAGAAAGATGAGTTTTCGTTCTTTCAAAAGCCTTGTATGTTCTTGCACAACGTGCTTTGTCTAAAAACATGCAGTCTTTGTTCATCGAGAACTTTGTGTGTTTTCTGCAAAACGTGCATGTCTTTCCACCCTGAAAACATTTATAAAAATGTAAAACCGTAAAAAGATGGGGTTATGAACTCACCTGAATTGCCTTGTGCAAAGCTAGCTAAATACGACTTCATGATGTCGTTTCCCAGGCGAGACTCGCTTGCGTGCATTCTACAATATTCCTAACACGGAATGTCTTATAAGTTTCTAAATAAAAGCGGTAACTAGCTACGTGTCACCGAGCTCTACCGAATCGTTAACCGAACGATTCGACGGTAAGTTGTTAACTTAAATGAAATGAAGAAGTTATAATTTGTTTAGTTCGTCTATTCGTCGGTAATAATTAATAAGTCTTGTAGGACTTAGTTCCGCGTTAGTCGCCTCAAAAAGTCGCACGTGTATGCAAAGTATATGTATACAAAAAAAAATATTCGTATGAAAGTAGTATATAATAACCTTGTATTATATATATATATATTGCGTCTTGAATATATTTGCCAATACATACGTATATGCCGTTTCGTCATTTGAAATAAATATAAAAAGTTATATTTATTTTACAGAAGCACCATCAAGTTGTTTGTGTTTGAAAATAAATATATAATTATGTTTATTTTATAAATGAATACGAGTCGTTTGATAAACATAAAACTATGTTTATTTTTATAAAAGAATTCGTTATTGGTAGATACTTGAAATAAATATAAAAACTATATTTATTTTTATAAAACGAATTCTTGTCGTTCAGTATTTCAAATAAATATATAAACTATATTAATTTTAGTAAAACAATCGTCGTGTCGTTTGATTGATGAAATAAATATACAATATATTTATCCTTACGTAAAGAAGTCATATTATCATCCGACATTTGTAACGTTATAAATCATTACATTGATTTTACAAAAGCTTTGACGAATTTTCAAGGTTTAAAATAAATATAAAAACTAAATTTATTAGTTGTAAATTAATTTCGAATCGTTGTCTTTGTTTGTCGTAAAGTGTTATCGAAAATATTATAAGCTTGTACTCATTTCCATAAAAGTCGTTTGTAGTCGATCGGTTGTGTTCTTATATAAAATACGTATTTCTTTTACGGATTTTTCTCGAAAAACGGGCACAGTTTTCTCTGTTTTTTGGACGCCCCTGACAACTAAAGTGTCGTAATATTTTCAAAAATAAATCAACTATTCAATAATTTTTATATATAACCAAATTATATAAACGAAATAATAAGCAAATCCAAGTAAATACTCAATTAATGATTTGTCGTTTGTTCGGTTCAAGCTCGATTCACGAAACTAATAAAACCTTATAATTACGTAAATAGTTATTCACGTCACTAAATTCTTTACCAATTTCTTCGTGACGAAAAGCTGAGTTGACCAGTTGACCGAGTCAACCGGGTTGACTCGCGTTGTCTGAGTTGACGAAGTTAACTCGGTTGACCGAGTTGACCCGAACCACATCTGAAGTTGACCAATCTGACCGAACCGAACTCGGTCTGAGCTGAACCCGAACCACACCAGGTCTGACCCGTTGACCTGATTTGACTGAGTTGACTCGGTGACTGAGTCAACTTAACCACCTGACCAAACCGAAGCATGACTTGAACCGCTCATAACTCAGATCTGAGCCTGAAGCTTGAACCCATCTGAAGCTAAACCTGAAATCAGACCCGCTGACCCCGAACAGGAACCGAAATCTGGCTTGAAACATCACGATCATCATCACCGGACCTCAATAACGTCATCTAACAAAAGAAATGGAGATGCACATGGGAGGAGGAGTCTTACCGTGAGACTTCATCGGATAATGCTATGGACCGCCGGATAAATGGACCGACCGGTGGTCCGAGTCTTTGTCCGCCAGATCTCTCTCTCTCTTCTCGATCTCTCCATATTCCTCCGTCTCTTTGCCTGGTTTCGCCGCCTCGCCACCGTACGCCGACGGTTCTCCGCCATCGGGTCGTCATAAGAAAAGGGGGGGTGTGGGTGTTGAATGAAGAAGCATAGAGGGTGTTGGAGGGTAGATCGGAGAGAAAAGGGTCTGTACGCGCCGCCACGTGCCCGAAACAGGAGTCGCCGGAGTTCGCCGCCGTGGCTCCGACCGGCTCCGCCAGGTGTTCGCCGGAGAGGGAGAGAGAGCATTTGTGGGTGTGCTTGTTTTGTTGTTTTGTTGAAAATGAGAATTCTGACTAACATTGAGTATTTATATTAAAATTTTGGTTAGTGGGCATTGGGCTTGGGCCCAGCGCCCACAAGCCCAATCCCCGCGTTTAAGTGGCCCGACCGTACTCATGAACCCGCTTTCTAAACCCAAACTCTCCGTAATGTCAAAGAATACAATTATCGTATTAAAATGCGTGAAGTAGGATCGGTAACTGTCATTCGTCGCGTTGGATCGTCTGTTGCGTTAAAGTTGCGTAGAACGCGTCGTTGGTCGTTCTAATCCGTTTCTCGATCCAGTTTCGACTACGGATATTATAATTCGAAAACGAAACCAAATATATCATAATATATTAATATCGAGACGAAATTCGAGTCCGGTGCGTCAGTTCCGTCGTTGATTGTTGGTGCGTTACCGTTTCCGCGTTTTTCGTTCGCGTCTGCATTTGTGTCGCACGGAAGCCCAATAAATTCACAAAATTCATTTCATAAGCATAAAATACTTGTAGAAAATCCGTATTTGTCGGCGTTGTCAGTATTTCGTACGGTTTCGTTTCGTTATCGCTTAACGTTTAGCATGTTTCTCCGCAAATCACCGTTCGCGCACTGTAAAGTCGGATAAACGTTCCTGGGCACTCCAAAGGCCTAATTAAGTTAAGTTGTGTCGTAAACACTATTTATTATCGCGTTAATCACCTGTTAATCACGTAATTAAGAGCCGTAAATCAACGGTTGTCACATTCTGTGCATAAACACAATCACTCACATGCTTATATTTATATGCTGTCATTCAAATCTCTAAATTCAATTCACAGAACATAAATCATGTGTAGGTCCACTTGCTTGTAGGTCCACTTGGAGGATTAAGATAAAAACTACTTCCTTGTCTACTAACACACTAACGAGTGCGGAATCCACGTAAGTTTGCAAACCAAACAAAATGGAACAAACACCAAGTACTCAAAGATTCACAAAGCTTTGATTGAATGAAGAGAATCAGTACATACACACAGTACAGTGTTCCAAAACTCACAGGACTCTCTTAGGTGAAATGGTGAACAGACGTGTCAATATATAGGCCCTGATACCCAGTAACACCACGAAGGGTGTTACTGGGCCACAAACTGTTAAGGAGCCCACGAAAGCTATGAGCCTTCGTGGTGATCATCGACATAGCCCCACAGTCCACGAACTGTTATTCCCCACGAACCCTCCTTGTGCCACGAACTGTTAAGGGTTCGTGGTTAACTCTCCTTAGCTTCCATGATCTACGAACTGTTAAGGGTTCGTGATGAACTCTTTTTACACCAATATCCACTGTTTGTCAACATGGATTCCCACGAAGACCTTGACTCTTCGTGGGAGGGGAGCCTTATAATGACAATAACATACTAACACCATACAAAGAGATCCAAACACCAATAACATCTAACAGTTGCACATTTTGCAAACTGTTTTACATGATAAACAAAGTAAATGTCGCGCTAAGTCAAGATAGGAGGATATCTTGACTTGGCCGACTCGACCAAAACTGTACAAGACCAAAATTAAAGACCGTACACATTACGATGACGTAAGAACAAGCTACAGACACAAAACTGCACCAACATCATGGAAGCTCTAAAAATTATATCAACACTTGTATTTGAGGGTAACTATATTACTACGTTGAAAACAAAAAGAGGATCCAAAAATAGAACTGATTGCTCATTAGCATAATTATAAAAAATTCAATATAACTTATATTATAAAGGTTATTATTTTACTGTTTTCTCTAGAGTTGGTTGGATGCCACATTATACTTTTTAAATGGTTAATACAATTTTTCTCGATTAAATGTGGTTTGTATTTTATATTCTGATCTTGGAGTGATGCATTAAATGGAATCCCTTAAAAGTCGCTCACATGATTGTATTTTACTATTTATATACAATAATACAAATTCTGTGTATAAACACAATCACTCACATGCTTATATTTATATGCTTCACTCAAATCTCTAAATTCAATTCATAGAAGATAAATCATGGAAGCTCTAAGAATTATATCAACACTTTTATTTGTGGATAGCTATATTATTACATTTGAAAACAAAAGGAGGATCCAAAAAGAAAACGGATTGCTTGTTAGCATAATTATAGAGAATTCAATATAACTGATATTATAAAGGTTATTATTTTACCGTTTCTCTAGAGTTGGTTAGATGCCACATGATACTTTTTAAATGGTTGATACAATTTTTCTCGATGAAATGTGGTTTGTATTTAAACTTACTCCCTGCTGTTAAAATACGTTAGATATCATGAGTTTAAAATTTTATATCTATGTATTCTTTCTGACATTAGTTACCATGTGAAGTAAAGATGAGAACACTACATATTTAGTACAGTTTCAAAACTTATATGGCTGCAAAATTATATTGTGCAATCTAATTACTCAAATTTAAAGGGTTTCCGTGTTCAGATTTTGTGGTGGCACGTTTGTGAAGTGGCAGTTGACGGTATGGTTTCCTGAGGGAATGCTCAAGCCAAACTTTAAAGCCAACGTGGACCTGTCTAAGACAACATAGTCTCGACAGAGTGGGCCAGCGGGGCTCGCCAATTTGAAAAGTGCGGTCGCCTAACACAAAGATTCGCCCTTCCAAAAAAAAATACAGTAACGGCTAAATGTTAACGTATATCCTCCAGAAAAGTTACAAATCTAAAGCCAATAATGTTCGATGTAGTGGACTGTAAAGTGGTGTACCAGTAAACATAATCATTCCCATGCTTGTATATATATCCAATAATGCAAATCCCACTCTCAATAATCTGCCATGGAAGCTGTAAGAAGTCTCTCGACTGTTGCTCCACCCTCTCTTATCAGAGCCCACTTGTCCAAACCCATTTTCACTCTTTCATTTACTCATAAAAATTCCAACTTAACCCGATTTCCAAAAACCAAACTCAATAAGTTCAAAGCCATTTCTCCTTCCGTTTCAACCCAACCCGAAGCAGAAACCGACACCGACACTGAAAACCTTGATCATCAAGATGAGAAATTTGACTGGTTTTCTCACTGGTATGCACTTTCTCCCGTGGCTGATTTGGACAAGAGGGCTCCCCGCGGGATGAAAGCGTTGGGTCTTGATGTTGTGGTGTGGTGGGATAAGAACGAGAATGCGTGGAAGGTGTTCGATGATCGTTGTCCACACAGATTGGCTCCACTTTCAGAAGGAAGGATTGATCAATGGGGTCGGTTGCAGTGTGTGTATCATGGCTGGTGTTTTGGTGGCTCTGGTGACTGCAAATTAATTCCTCAAGCTCCCCGTGATGGTCCTGCGGTAAATTAGATCACTCGTGGTCTTCTTTCTAACAATTTCATACTTTGTTATACAATGATATAATCGATAAAATACGCGCAGGTTCATTCTTCCCCAAAAGCGTGTGTTGGTGTTTATCCAAGTACCACGCAAAACGGTATTGTTTGGTTCTGGCCAAGCACCGATCCAATATACAAAGATATCCTCACCAAGAAGAAACCACCATACATCCCAGAACTTGACGATCCTTCATATTTCGAAAGAACAGTCATGTTCGCCAGAGATATACCATACGGGTATGAATGTAGTTATAGATGTGCACCAACATATTGCATTAATTCAACCTCTTTGTTTCTAAAAATCATTACAAAAACATAGGTTTTGCTGATCATGAGGATGATAATTGATATAGGTATGAAGTTCTGGTTGAAAATCTCATGGACCCTTCTCATGTTCCGTATTCACACATTGGGATAATGAGTTATGCACCACCGCCTAGATAAGTATTAGGCAATCAAATTATTTTGTTTCTTATGTTACTTTTCGAGATAAACACCAAAATAGGCATGTTTGTCAAATTTTTTTTTAACAAAATGGACATTTACATTTAACAATTATATAAGCAAAGTCGACTAAGAAGGTTGGAATTTAGCTGGCACAAAAATATATTGGTCCACAAGACATCAATCTAATAAAGTGCTGCTTCTTTCACAGTTTGCGGCTATTGGTCGTTTTTTTTTTTTTTTTTTTTTTTTGATAACCGCGGGAACCCGCTTACACGGTAAACCCCCGGGTCCCCCCCAATACCCGACTAACCGAGGGGAACAGGTAAAGCGCGGCGCAAGCACCGGGTCGGTGGCCTTTAGAGAACCGGTGGAAGCAAGTATCGAACTCAAGACCTCTAGGATATTTGAAACACTCTTTACCACTCCACCACTCTCTAAAGGTTACTATTGGCCACTCCACCACTCTCTAAAGGTTACTCTAGGCTATTGGTCGTTTTATGGTCCGTTTTTGTTGTTTTTTTGTGTCCACTAAGGCTCCTTACCCAACTTTGCTTATTTGACATTTTCTGATTGGTTAGTTTTGGCTTTTTATATTTTTAAGTGCTATAATTCAATGCCTATTTTGTAAATAGCTTTTTTCAACATGCCTATTACCCTTAATTTTCTCATGTCTTGATAATCACCCACCTAACATAAGTTTCATGCACTGTTAAGCTTGATCGAGAAGGGGGTTCACCTATTGATATAAACATGCAAAGAATAGACAAAAATGGTTTTACTGCAACCGAGCATCAAGGTCGTGAATGGAGCTTTATTTCTCCTAGTATAGTAAAAGGTAGTCTCACCATCAAGGAAAGCTTGAATAACACAAAGGTATAAACTTAACTTTTGTAATTAGCGATATTGACCGGTCATGTTGGGGGTTGGACGGTCGAATCCAATACCCACCCATGAATTGTGTTCGTCACATAAACCTAACATGACACAAGATTCAGTAGCGTTGGCATGAACAAGACTTGTTTAACTTTTGTAATTAGCGATATTGACCGGTCATGTCATATTTTTGTTTCAACGTTTCATGTCATAATTGGTACTTCATTCTTTTAATTTGATTGATCCAGGGAGAATTAGTACAAAAGCCACCTCGAAAGCATCATCTTATCTTTTTTTGTACTCCAGTGAGCCCGGGTAAAAGCAGATTCATAGGTGTTGGCCCTAGAAACTTTAAGCTTTGGATGGATCTATTTGTTTCGAGATGGATGCACCATATTGTGTTGAATTTGGTTATTGATTCAGATTTGTGTCTTGTTCGGGTTCAGGTAAGACTATCCTAACCCTGATTGTGATTCACATTGTCGTATTTGAATTTTAAAGGATTATGCAACTTTTAGGAGGAGAAATTGATGGAGGTGGGTCTTTCAAATTGGCAAAAAGCATGTTTTGTACCAGCGAAAGCAGATACTATTGTGGTGGCATTTAGAAAGTGGCTAAAGAAATATGCAGGTGGTCAAATCAACTGGGGAACCAAATTTATTGGAACTCCTCCACCCATCCTTCCTAGAGAACAACTGATGGACAGGTTTATTTTTTTGCATAAAACCCAACCACATTGAGGTTTGTTTGCTCGCTAATTGATTTATTATTTAGGTACTGGAGCCATGTGGTGCATTGTAGTAGCTGCAGTGGTGCATATAAAGGTTTTAATACGCTCAAGATCTCTCTTCAGATGCTTTCAGTTGCTTCGTTGGCTATAATGGCTACAACCAAATCAATTGCCAGAAGAAATACACTTGCAGCTGCTTCAATTTTGTGTTTTGTGGGATCAAAATGGTTGTCACATTTCATTTACAAAACATTCCATTTTCATGACTACAATCACGCCTTTAAATGAACGTTTTCATGTAATATTATCATTGTTAAATTTATTTCGTGTGATTACTTATTATGAATAATATGATTGAGGATACAAACTTATTGAATATAACTGTAATTTATTGTTATTTAATTCTAATTGATGTATTTGAAATTATTGTTTTAAAATTTCAATAAAACCTTTAGGTTTGTGAAAGTCTTGCATAAATAAATCAAATGTTTCAGTAAAACCATTAAGTTTCTGAAAGGCTTGCATAAAAAAGCACCAACCGAAAGCAAGTGGGTTACAAGTATAGAAAATACATTATTAAGAAATACTAGAGTGAAAATATAAGAGGAATTTCATTCATTTTGTTAGAGATTCATCAATATAAAACTATATATAGCTTAAACCCTAAAAGCCCGTAAATGTTAGGCTTAACCTATGGGCCTAAATATTTGTATTAATAATACCGACCCCCTCATAAATCTTAGAGTATATACCATCAACATTATACTATTAGATAATGCTGACACGGTTCTTTAGAACCGATTTTAAATGATATTGTAAGATTAATTGTGTTGTCGTATTAAAATCTTACTGAAAAAAACTCAGAGAGAGGAAAATGTAGTTAAGGAAAAAGAGTACAATATCTCTTAGCTTTTAACATCTAATCTTCGTATATTACCTCCCTTTTTTTAGTTATATCTCTTAGCCTTTAACATCCAATCTTTTGTAACAATAGTTTGACTTTTTCTTTATTGCAATCTTCTTTGATTGGAGCAATGTAGGTTGCATTGTGGTCAAATAGTACAATTGAGCTTCTTCTGATCGACTCGAGTCTGCACCCTTCCTGAACATGTTGAAACCCACTACTAGAAAACATGGCTTTTGCTATGAAATATTCGGTCACAAAACAGTACCAGTTTCCTTGTTGTCACCATTTTGCCACCGAAAATGCGGTGACAAAAACATCAAATTGCCCTAATGCCACCAAATAGCGACCATTTTTATATTTTGCTACCAAATTTTTGCCACCATAAAACTGGTCAAAATTATTTGCCACCGCTACATGTTTGCTACGCTACACCTTGTTTTGCTACATGTTTGCTACGCTACACCTTGTTTTGCTACCGTGTTGCGACAGGTTTTTTTGCCATCGCTTTGATACCATTTAACCACTGATATTGCCACCATTTAGCAACAGGCTTTACCATTTAACCACCGATATTGCCACCATGTAGCCATCGTTTTTGATACCAGATACCATTTAGCCACATGTTTAGATACCATTTAGCCATCATTTTTTGACCCCAGATACCATTTAGCCATACGTTAGATACCATTTAGCCACCATTTAATACCATTTAGCCACTATTTATTTGCTACCGAGTTGTTTGGTCGTGGTTTTTTTTTTTTTTTTTTTTTGACTTTGGGATTTGATTCAGATTTCTTCCTATTATTTTCATCAAAATTACATATCAATAAAACTACAAAATTATATATAAAAAGTCTAATAAAATCACAAAATCCCAAAGTTATATAAAACATTTCTGTATCAAAAGCATATAAAATATTCTAATAAAAATACCAACCAAAACATAAAACAACTAAAAGTATCCTAATATGATAAACATCGAAAAATTTGAAACCAAGTGTTTATAGCCTCTCTTCAAACTATAGCCATTAACATAGTTTCAATTTGTGATATCCTCTCGAGCATATCATCTTTATCCACTTTATCTTTTCTTTTGCAGCCAACAACCTTGCAATAATTCCATTTAACGTTTCTTTTTCTTCATCATTATCCTTAACGAGCTCCTTTGTAACTAAGTTAAACTTTTCAATCTACAAAACAACAAATGAATAGAATCAAGAAGTCAGAACTAACGAAAGTAATAACTGGTCAAGTTGATTGCAAAGAAAACAAAATACAATTGTGAGCTACATTTCAATATGAATTTCAAACCCAACAATAAAAAAACAAACATCACAAACCAAACAAATAGAAATGCACAAAAATTACTAATGTATGTGATTCCACTTATGCCAAAGAGCAAACAATTCTATTTAAATTTTTAACAACTATTAGTCTAAAAGGATTAAACATATCTCAGGGTCTTCTCTGTTATGTACACACGGGTCACTAACATTGCCTAACCCGTCCACTTTGCCTTTATTCTTCCCCCCAGCTCGTGACCACAAGTCTTTGTCAAATTTTGGATGTTTAATACGTTTTTTCCCGTACTTTTCCAAAAGAAAACCATCATATTTAACCTAACGGGATAAACGCATAATTATATTATTCAAATCTCATTTTAATAAACTTTTGTTTTTTTAAACATGTTGTGTGGATTTACTAATCAATCAACTTAACCAAGTCTCCTCTGCCCTATCATCAACCCATACAAGATTTTCTTCTTGAATGTCCCCTTCTGAATCAACATCCAAAAGTAGTGAACTGCTACAACTTAGATCTTTATCCAATGGTGGACTTCCTTCCCTGCAGTATGATTGCTTCCACGCTTCATGAGCTGACAGTTCACGCCCAAGTATCTTAGGGGCTGTTTGGTAGCCTCTTAATGACCATTCCGATGCTACCTCTTAATGGTTTAAAACCTCTGAATAAATAAGAGGTAACCTCAAGTCTGAATGGTTAAGAGGTAACCTCTGAATGGTAAATCATCACATGTCACATTCTTCTACCTTTTCATTGGTAAAATTCTTAATGGTTCCATTAAGAGATAGCCTCTTAATGACCATTCAGGGGCTACCAAACAGCCCCTTAGCCTACAAATGTGGAATTTAGAAGGTAATAAAAATGATTTTTACATTATATATGTATAGGGTAAGGTTCATTTGAGAAGAAATTTATTGTGAGAAGAAAAAGAAGAAAGGGCATATTAGTAAAATGCTATTTCATTTATAACTCATATCATTAATTTTTCTCTCTTTAATTAATTAGTCAACTAATCATTAATTATCCTACATATAATTTACAAAACCTACACATATCAAAATTTTCCTACATATACCCCACTCATTATAGAATTTTATCCTACACAGTCGAAATTTATCCTACACACCTCGAAATATATCCTATATAACCCGTAATTTATCCTACACAACTAGTAATTTATTCTACACTTTAAATTAAGTTGTTTTTTTTTTAATTTGGAAAAAAATATATATTTTGAAAATGAGTTACAAATTTAATTTAGCTAGTTATTAAAGGGGAATAATACAAATTAATGATTTATGTAAGTTTACCAATATACCCTTATATTAAAATTATATACAAATATTAAATGAAGTAAAATGAAGCATTCTTATTGGTTGAAACTTCTTCTTTTTTTCTTCTTACAAATTTTTTTTCTTATTTGAACCCTCCACTATATATATATATATATATATATATATATATATATATATATATATAGGGTGAGAGTTGGCTACAAAGTCTACTTTTTCTAAAATGTGTAGGAAGTGTTCTAAGAGTGACATGTGGCATCTACGTTTTTGTACAAAGGACATAAAGGTAATTCAATAATTAATTTTATTTTTGGAAGATGCATCTATTAAACGATAAACACTATTTTTATGGAAACTATATATCTATTAACTATTCAAAATCGGTAGTCATATCCTTCATATCCACAATTGTTTCATCCAAAGTTCGAAATGTAAAACACATTAATTATTTCTTGACATTGCGTTTTACAGTTTCTTGTTATTCACACTATGTTATATCAATTTTCATAATTAAACATAAAATCTATCATCCGAAGTTCGAAACGTAAAAAAATTAAATATTTCTTGACGTTGTGTTTTATCAGTTTATGGTTTCCTCATATTGTGTTATATATTTTTTACAATTAAACACACACTCACACAAATTTCGTAACATTAAACACATTCATTATTTCTTAACGTTGTGTTTTATTAGTTTCTGGTTTCTTCACAATGTGTTTTATCATTTTTCACAATTAAACACCTCTCACACATAAAACACACCAATGTCTGAAATCCATAATATAAAACACACCAGGGTCTGATTTCACGACGAACAACTTGAACGAAGAAATGAATCATGAATCTTGTTTATTAGTATAGAAGAGAGAGAGAGAGAGAGAGAGAGCAGAGCAGAGAGAGAAAGAGGAAGTTTCCAAGATTTAAAAAGCGGTTTTATGGAATGACACTTACGTGCCTTTTTTAAAATACGCCAAATGACTTTTTTGCCCACAATCAATTAAATCAATCCTTACTTAAAACAATAATAATACTAAAATGCCACCAACATAATCTCAACCATTAAAAACACTCATCCAATGGTCCAAAACACTTCCTACACTTTGTAGGAAAAACACACTTTGTAGAGTAACCCCACCCTATATATATATATATATACTAGTCGTTTACCCGCGCGATGCGGCGGGAAACATATCACTTAGGTTGGTGATTTTAGGGTTATGTACGGGGCGGTTCGGTTTTGAGATCGGGAGAACATTGAAGACGGTGACCTGTTGTAGTTAATCTTGCGAGGGGGTGACACGCTACGGCGTGGCGGTGATCGGCCACAAGGACTGTAGTTCCTGATACCCGCGCGATGCTGCGAGGGCAACATTTTACAACACCATTCTCATTTAATTGGTTTATCAAATCATTTTTGGTGAAGACTTTATTGTAGTAATTCATACTTAGCACATGAAACAAGCTACTGTTAAAGGCACCCATTTGATACTGTTAAAGACACCCATTTGACCCATACAAAATTTTTAACCCAGCCTTTTTTAATTCAACATTCACATAACAGTTAAACAAGTCGATTTACAATTTAAATCCATGATCCGTTTACAAATCACAAATTTCTAATCAATAATCCAAAAGATAAACACAAAAAACCAGAATAACTAAATAATAATTACAATAATTTGATTAAAATAAAAAAAAAGAGAATAAAGGAACTAACGCTCCTCCGGAAACACCACCGCTGAAGAGAGATTTATAGATTTCGAGCAAAGTTTGATGACTCGGAGCGTTAACACCTTCATTGGCGAATTGTGATTATTCTGTGATATTAGTGATTGTGACAGTCGTTAACCCAAGGTATAACTACTTATTAAATTCAGATCCTAAAAGAAGGTTTCCTTGCGAGTTGCGAGTGACATACCTGAACTGTTCTTGAATCTGACATGGGATGGTGAGACCACATCTATGGTCAAGCCTGAACTGTTCTTCGACCTTTTTAAAGGAAGACCTTTAACACTGGGTTGCTAAGATAGCTCATTGGAATGATGAACTGTCAAAGCTTAGGTGTTACATAAACTGCCAGGTCCCTTTAAGGATATATCATTTGGCAAATCAGGGCTTCAACTTGTTTTATAACTGGGCCGTTTGTCTCGAATCGGTCTGATAGACCACCATGACTAATAGTAATCAACAATACATGTCGAACTACCTGTCAAAAAAAAGAACAAATAAATAACTAAAGAAACCAATACGACAAAGTCATTAAAAAACAAATAAACTAAATAAAGAAGGCAAAACATTAGTAAGCAGGGATATACTTTTTTTAATACCAACAATGTATTAAGATATAACAAAATAGGATCAATATCACACTTTCTTATTTATTCAACTGAAATCACATTAACCTGTATGCTAATATTCATAGATTCATTCATTCATAGGATCAGCATCTTTATTCTCCACATAGTTCATTATTGTTTTTAGTTTATATATTTTATTTAAATACTTCAAAATCCCGACAAATAAAATATTCAATAAATGTTATGTGTCTTATATATTATGCTCATTAACGCTTGTTTGTGTTCGTTTGTTTCAACTTATGTTCATGAACATTAGTGTGTGTTCATCAACGTTTGTTGCCTAAAATTAACAAACGAACACAAACGAACACAAACGAACACGCTCATTTCCTGAACATACGAACACGAACATAAAATATTGTTTGGTAACTGTTCATGAACGGATATATTTCTTAACAAACGAACATGAGCAAGGTCTTGTTCCTGTTCATTCGATTCATTTGCAGCCCTAGTTATTAACATATGAACTCACCAAATTATATCAAGTGATACATACACACCATCTCAAACGTGTTATAAATAAGCTCATGTTCCAGGCTATGTAGCTGAGAATTAAATAACACTAATTTGTGCAGAAAGGTTGAAATTTTATATATAGCAAGTAAACAAATGTGGATTCAGAGACAATTTAAATAATTGATTAACTCACAATAATAATGTTTGGTTAAAAAAATGAACTAACAGGTTTAACTTTTTATTTTACTTATTCAGCCCATTAGAAAAGAAGTCAAATTGCCCCCTTTATAATCATACAGGTCGAAATTGCACCTCTGCTAAAAAAAATTTTGCGCCATCAGATTTAAAAATAGTGATCGTCATACTTGATGAGGTGGTTTCACAACAGAAGTCTTCCAAGTTCCAATTGCCATATTTCGCCCCGGTTCCACTTGATAAATGCCACTAAAACGGAATAGACTGCATGCTCAAATAATAATGTTTGGTTAAACCGGTGTTGAACCAACCTGACCCGAACCAAAAATGAACCGTGTGAACCAAAACTTGAATTACAAATTTGAATATTAATAGTTAATCATACCATAATCAACAAAAACAGCGGTTATGTCAATAACTCCAGCATTGATGACCGAACGAACAACGACGTTAACTCCAAACCTTGATTCATAATCAGCAACCAATATTAACTTAATTCAACAAAAAAACAAAGAGTTATGAGTAAAATTCTAACCTAAAAACGATCAAAAACTTCACTAACCGTAATTAAGACTTCTGATAGCAATCTCTACCTTCGAATCAATTCTATACAAACCTAACGTTATCGGACAGTTCAAAACAAAATCATCGTTGTTCCTTCTCTGATAAATCAGCAAGATCTCTTTCATTAGAGCTTCAAGATCACTATATTGAGACGCTTTTTGAGATGAATTTTGACAGTTAATACAGAGTGTATTTTCGACTTCATCGCCATTGGTTTGGTTTACGGAATCTTGCTCACTGACCATCTCTTCTTCCATGAGTTCCTTCACACTTGTCTTAACGATGTCATGTGTCGGTTTCTCACTTTCCATAACATTCTGAAAACATGTGAGAACTTTTAGGATCAGAAATCAAAACACACAATATTAACATGTATCAAGAAACATAATGACATAATGTTATATACTTACCTCAATGTTTACATGCCTTTCTTCGGAACTCATGAGCTTATTCACTTCTGCAGCTGTGAGAAACCACAGAATGTAAGTAATAACACATGAAACCGGTACCAAGACTGAATCGAACAGAAACCAGTGTTGAACCAACCTGACCCGAACCAAAAATGAACCGTGTGAACCAAAACTTGAACTGAATCACAAACTTGAAACCTGAATCGAGTTACAAACTTGTCGCCACCTGATTTACGGGTTTTTCTTGAGATCGAAGGAAATCCTGTAAATGAATGAATGATCAGGATACGGGCTAGAGGTGGACAATTGAATCCATTTGTGTGAAAATGTTCAAATTAAGTTTATACTGCTAACGGTCGGTCCGATCTGGTTTTCAAAACAATGTTTAACTATTAAACAGAGTAAAAGTTGCCCAAAGTACAATATAGGTGAGACTGACACGTCAGCCTAACCCGTTTTGACCCGCTACCCAACCCACCCACATTGCCACCTATGATACCACACACTACCTCTAGTGCTGAGATAGAAGTTTTTCGTTCTGTTATAGACGTAATACTTCCCATCCATACAAATATTTGAACATCTCCATCCAGCATGTAGCATTTATTTGATATTTGAACATCTCCATCCAGCATGTAGCATTTATTTGATTCAAGAATGGACCTTTTCAACCGACCACTTCCACTTTGAGTAAATTTTCCTTGAAGTGTTATCCTAATGAAGGGAATAAAAAAACGGAAAACCATTAATCATAATGTCACTTTTAAAACGTCTAAAATTAATAAACATTGAAAACTCACCAAAATAATTTGACATCTAAAGTTTGAGGCGGTTGAGCCACGGGTTGATCTTTCGGAATCGGAGCATAACCACCAAAAAAGTTCCAAAATTCTCCAACTTCAGCGTCACCGACAAATTTTCCATCCTCTATAACAATTGAAGAAAGTCAAAGTCAACATTTACTCCATTAAAAAATCGGAAATCTATAACAACCTAGGGTTGCCACTTCACAGTTCCCTTTGTGCTTGTATTCTTTAACATACTGAACCACCTCTAAACCTTTAGCCCTTTCTTGTATGAACATAATAGTATCGTATTACACAAAAACTAAATGCATACTAAGAAAACATATTAAATAAAATCTTTAAATCAGTCAAAGTTCTTAAGAATTCAGAATAGTAATTCAAGTTGTGCAAAGGACAACGTAATTAATATGTAAGTAAAACGTCGTCTTAAAGAGCGATTTGTGTGTTTACCTTCATCTGAAACATGATTCCAGCGAGATTCATGGACAGACAGTCACCTGATTCCGGCCATTCTCCGGCAAATCTGTGGATCCCTTGTTCAAATTAGATTTAAATGCACCTCATAAGCAAAAATGACAGTAAAAAGCTATAAAGAAAAGTTTGGTGCCTTCGACATCTGAAAAACAAATAGAAACTACCGTCAAACATCATAACTTGCCATATTAGAGCCAGATATATTCATTAAATCAGAAGAAAGAAATGATTCTACAGGTATCGGTTCTTACCAAGTTGCCAGATAAAGCTTGTTTAAGCCCTATATCGCCGGAATCTCCACTTACAAAACCCTAGATTGCCTGAAATCAGCAAAGCCCTAAATACTTAATTTAGCAACACTCTACCTTACACGAAATACTTAACCAAATCAAAAGTTAAAACACCAGCTTCCACATATTTAGACATAAAAACCCTAGAAACCATGAAAATCTCACCAATATCCGAGTAGCCAATGTATTCGACAGACCACGATTCGTGAGTGCATCCAGCTAACAGCCAACATGATGCTCACAATAAACGTGAAGACCCCACGGTCTTCATCTTCAACTGTATTCACATTTCTAGAAAACAAAAACCGTAATCAATACAAATATATATACTCTCTCCGTAGATCCATTCACAAAACATTAAAAAAAACACAAAACCAGCACAGATCTGAAAGTATTATAACAGATCTGACAAAGATCGGGTCAAGTTCCTCTTCTATTTTCTAAATCTGCGTGTACAACATCAAAATATGCAAATACAGTCAAATTTATAATACAAATTGATGCTTGAAACATGAAATTTAGGATAAAAGGGTATCAAAACAGATAACCGAAACCCTAAATCTTCAAAAAAACGCACCTCATAAGCAAAAATGACAGTAAAAAGCTATAAAGAAAAGTTTGGTGCCTTCGACATCTGAAAAACAAATAGAAACTACCGTCAAACATCATAACTTGCCATATTAGAGCCCGATATATTCATTAAATCAGAAGAAAGAAATGATTCTACAGGTATCGGTTCTTACCAAGCCACCAGATAAAGCTTGTTTAAGCCCTATATCGCCGGAAACTCCACTTACAAAACCCTAGATTGCCTGAAATCAAGCACGCAGTCATGAATCTGAACCAAAACCTCATCAATTTTGACATCACTCTTTAACAGCTCCAACATCAACTCTGAGATTTAGCATAAAAGAGGGAAAAGCAAGAGAAAAGGAGAGAGAGAGAGAGGCGTGTAGATTTGATGAAGAAAAGATAGATCTGACAATGGGTTGACAATGGCGTGTAGATTAGAGGCGTGTTTGAAATTTGAAATACCGCCCACAAATTAGATATCCCGCCCAACAGGTTCAGCTTGTGTTGAAAAGAAGTTTTCAACACTTTGTGCTTAACAGGTTTGTACAATGGGCTTCAAAGACTTGTAAAGTGGCAAATGACCATTCTATCCTTCCTATATGCTTTATAAAGTAGTATATATATATATATATATATATATATATATATATATATATATATATATAGAGAGAGAGAGAGAGAGGGCCGCTAAAATGAAAACCACCTCCAGTTGTAAGAACCGTGAGAACTACACCGTACGGGGCGAGGTGGACCAAATTTTTTTCATAAACGTAGATGCGTGTATTATAAACACATTTGTAAAAAAAATCAAAAAAAAATGTCGTGTGTGTAGTTTTGTTTGTGTTTACGGGTACCGTAAATTTTAAACAAAATTTACAGTACCCGTAAACGCAAACTTGTGGTGCTCTAAACTACACACATGACATTCTTTTTTGAATTTTTTTTACAAATGTATTTATAATACACGCATCTACGTTTATCAAAAAAAAATTTGGTCCACCACGCCCCGTACGGTGTAGTTCTCACGGTTCTTACAACTAGAGGTGGTTTTCATTTTAGCGGTCCCCTATATATATATATGTATATATATATATAAAAGAGAGAAATTAACAATTTTTACCGCTTTTCTTTTCATGCTCACATAAGATTGAGATCCTAGTGTATTTTTGCCTCCAGTTACCCTACTTCTAATTTCTTTGTTTCTTAAAGACTTTGCTTTCCACTTAGGTGTGTTCCAGCGGTCAAGCATTTGTTTCCATGTCTCAGATCCTATCCATTGTTGATACACTTTTGTGTGGACGCGGCACGTTCGGTTCGAGCCTTTAACGGAATGAAGACCAAGTCGGATATCCTCCTATCCCACTTGGGTTCGACAAGTTTGTTCCGTTTAATTTGTAATGTATAAACAAACAATACATGTTGCATTTAGGGTATTAGTTGTTTGTTTGTATGTTTATATAGTCACTTGGGCCAAAACATCTTCATGTGGGCCAAACCTTGACTTTAGGCTTTGACTTCCTTGGGCCAAATCTCCCTGACGAATCATGAAGAAACACAAAGTGTTTCCCCATGCTACAAGACAAAACCATGGTGAAACACAAAGTGTTTCACCACACTACAGGACAAAGGGCGACGAAACACCCTTGTTTCGTCGACTGATTGGACTTCTTCAGGCCCAATGACTGGCCAAATGTTGTTTCGTCGAGCCCCCTTGTGTTTCGTCGTAGTTAGGTCCCAGGTTGCTATATAAACAACTTTCTGGTTTCACTTTGAAACCAGATGAGAGCATACCCTGAAAGTTATTCTATCAAACTGTGTGTGTATCAGTTGTTCTTGGTTCTCATCCCATTTAATCAATAGATTGCGTTTCATTGGTTATACCGTGTGTGTTATTTACTGTGTTTGATTTGGCATCGTTACGGGGATTCCGCACCCGTGACATTGTTTGTTATAAACAAGGATTCGGTTTTCGTTATCGATCCTCAGATTTCGGGAGCTACAAGTGGTATCAGAGCATTGGCTATTGGCTCTTATCCTTGTTTAAAATCAAACATAGTTGGAATTTTATCAAGTATTGGAAACTGTTATTTATGATTTTCTAGAAATCTTGTTCTTGAAAAACTCATATTTTCTGGAAAAGTGTTTAAAATCTGCTTGAATATTGTTGTTTGCTAAAGAGTTTTATCAAAAACCTTGTGAGATTGATTGTTCAAGTGATAATCCGGGTTTTATTTGAAAGTCTTGTGCAAATTTCGTGTTTCGAAAAATTATTTGGTGACTAGAAAAATCATAATTTCTGGGTTTATTCTTCATATCTTCAAGGAGTTCATAGGGTCTTCAAAAAGTTCTTAAATTTTCTTTGAATTTAGAATTAAAAGGAGAAACTGATAAAGGATTAAAAGTGATTAAAATATATTGACCATACTGTTTGGTGAAACAGGCATGTTGTGCATTGAAAAGTTTGTACTGTGTCAGTACAGAGATCAGATTTAAAGTTGAAAATTTTTACCAACTCTCACCCACTTGTCTGAACCTTATCTCGACGAAATCATTACCCAACGAAACACCTTTTCGTTTCGTCACAAGGACCTTTGACGAAACTCATTTCGTTTCGTCATAATCACTTCGACGAAACTCATTTAGTTTCGTCAAAATCACTTCGACGGAACAAGTTAGTTTCGTAGAAGTTGTTTCGTCGAGATCTGTTGTCAATTTTAACAGAGGACTTGCAAAACTGTTCTAACTTTGTGTTTTCAAGTGTTTTATCAGGTACAGTTGTTCTAATATCAAATATGAGTAGTACAAGTCCGTGGGATTGGAGTACGGACCCACAACCAGGTCAAGATCAAACCTCTGCAGCAGCATGGGTAAAGAATGTTTTTGGTCAACAATCTATAAGTGCAACTCAATGGGCTTTTGTATCAAATCAAAATCAAAACATTCAGAATCTTTTGCTTAGCGAGAGCGAACGGGCAGCAACAATCGCCCACCAAAGTTGAATCATATGAACGATTTTCTGACATGGAAAGGTCGTTTCCACACATACGTTCAAGGGCAAAGCACTGATCTTTGGAGGTGTTTCATTACTCCACGCAACAATGCCCTCGAAGTAGCAGCATCAACTGCAGCGGGTTTTACTAATATGCATGACGATGACAAGAAAGCCTATGACTTAGAGAAAAAGTCGTTTGCTATTCTTACACAAGCGCTTCACAAAGAAATCTATCATCAATTCTCTTACCGTGTTGACACGAAAACATTATGGGATGCCTTGGTAGCAAGAGGAGAAGGAAATGCAGCCACTAGAAAGACACGCCATGATCTATTGAAGAAAGAGTTTGAATCATTTCAGTTCTTGGAAAATGAAACCCTAAATGATATGACTACACGTTTTTATCATTTGATTAGTGAAATGTTTGCTTATAGTGTTACTGCAACTCAACCGAAAATCGTTGCACGGTTTCCTGATGCTCTACCTCCAAAGTGGAGCCCATACATTGAGCTTTTAAAGCATACGGGTGTTCTAGATGCTGCCAATGTGAATATCTATGAATTCATTCAGAAGCTAGAACACAAGAATGATGAAGAAATTCGGAAAGCTAAACGAATTCCTGCTCCTCAAAATACCGAAATGTATCTTGCAGGTTTTAACCAGTTAGCTAGTTCCAGTTCCAGTTCAGTTCAGCAACCAAAGTTACAAATGGCGTTTGTGTCAAATACAAGCTCTTCTCCGTTTCCACAATCAGCTCCACCTCCGGTTTTCGATCCGAGTGCCTATTTTCCGCCAGCGCATTTGAGTGCTCAAGCTCAGGCTTATTCTAGACCTCAATTTGGTAGTGCTTATATTCCTTTTACGCCTCAAGTTACCACTACTCAACCTCAGTTCGATCCGAGTGCCTATATTCCTGTCCCACCACAACAAGCCCAACCACAACAACAACAAGCCCAACCACAACAACAGCAAGCTCATTATACCAACCATCCTCCACCCCTAAACCCTAATACAGTCAAAGTTGATACATCAAACCTCTCAAACGTTAGCATTGAAGTAGCGAAGGAACATATGGAACTCATTAATACAATGGTCAGTGCTTACTGCGGTTTGGTCGTAGGTCAAATTGGAAACATTAGTTTGACCAACGAAGAATATCTACAAATCAACCGTGATGAAATGGAGTTGATGGATATAAAGTGGGCGTTTGTAAGTGCTGTTAGAAGGGCGAAGGACTTTATGGTTCGAACAGGGAGAAGTTCTTTGGAAAGTAAACAGGATACGAAGTACGGATTTGATAAAGAAGCGGTTACATGTTTCAATTGTGGCGAAAAGGGGCACTTCAAACGTGAGTGCACCCGACCAAGCAAACAAGGCAATCAGAACCCATTCAGAAATCAGACGAGTACTTCAAATGTCGATGTCAATGTCAATCAAGACAATCATGAAAGAAGGATGGTAGCTGTGAACAACAATCAGAACCAGAACCAGTCTGGACCATCAAACACCAATCGAGCATTGACCGTTCAAGCTGTTGAAGGGTGTAATTGGTCTATACAACTTGGGGAAGGTGATCAAGATAGAGGAGGAACAGCGTGTTATGCAAAGATCATCAATCACATCAAGCACGTTCATAAGGAAGAATTTTCTGAAAGTGACGACAGTTCGGGTTATACTGGGAGTTCTGATGAAGAAAGTTCTACTTCTGGTGATTATCATCCTGAATCTGATGTGAAGGAAGAAGCAAGTTCTGATATTGATGACTTGTTGAATGAAGCGGAGGAGTTGAAATGTCAGAAATCAGTTCTGATTAAGAAGGCTGCTGTAGCATCTGAAGAAATGGATAAGTTCTTCTCTGAAGATGGATCTTTTTCTTTTCAAACTGCCTTTATGGCAAATGTCTCAGCCTCAATGAGTCAGGTAAATTCTGAAACTCCTATTCCTAGTGTTTGTAATTCTTGTGCTGAATTGAAGCTTGAATCTGAAAAGCTTCATAGTCATAATCAAAGTTTGGTTATTGAATTGTCTAAGTGCAAAGAGGCAAATATGGCTCTGGTTAGAAACGAAAAGGATTTTAAATCTGTAATTGAAACCTTAAAGAAAAGTGTTTCCGAAGTGACCAAAACTGTTTATCATAAACAAGTTAGTATTAACGATTACATTAACATTGTTGAGGAAACCAAAAAGGAACTAGCCATTGCCAAATGCGAGCATGATGCAATCAAGCTCAAGTTGGAGAGTTATTCTAACTCCCGATTTGTGCTCGATCACATTATTGACGTTCAACAACTGAAGGGAAACAAGAAAGGTGTTAGGTATAGGAAGTGTCCGCCCCCTTTGAGAGACAACTATACTCGAATGCCCGATGAAGAGGATATGCCTCGTTTTGAATCTAGTGTGCCTATTGATTATGAGGAAGTTACTACTAGCCTAGGGTTCAAAACGGACAGTTCCTCACGTACATCATCTGAGCAAACAGAAACTTCAACATCTACGAAACAAAGTCCTCCAATTATTGAGGACTATGAGTCGTCTGATGATGAATCAGAATCAGATATGAGTGATCAGGATAAATCACTTGACAAGATGAAAGGAGTAGAAATTCCTATTGAGAATCATATTCTGTGTGATCCTCCTACTCCTGTTGTTCAACCAATTGTCAAACAAGTGATAGATCCTGTCAAGGAAGTAAAAGAATCTGTGTCTACCGTTAAGAGTAATAACGTGTTGTACACTTTGGTTGGTGATTCTAAAATCTATTCAGATCATGATTTTCCAATTAAAAATGTCAATCCATCTTCGATTGAAAAAGTTTTTGAAGATAATACAAACAAGTTTTTGGGAAAGGCAATTCCAGGAGTCATTGTAACTCAATGTGACCCAATTCCAAAAGCTGAAATCAGGAAACAATTTGGAAATAAAAAATCACCAACAAAGCAACAACCTTTTGCTAATAAGGGTAAACAACCAAAAAGGCGAGCTCAAAAGCCTAATGTTTCTCAATCAAAATCCGAAACAAACGGAGCTCGTAACCAGAAGAAAAACAGTGATGTCAAGTTTCTAGCATCGAAGGGTACTGATAAAATTGAGACTTTTGAAAACAAATCAAACACCGATTTTATCCAACAAGTCAAGATTTTAAAACG
Source organism: Helianthus tuberosus (assembly GCA_030545235.1). Taxonomy (NCBI): domain Eukaryota; kingdom Viridiplantae; phylum Streptophyta; class Magnoliopsida; order Asterales; family Asteraceae; genus Helianthus; species Helianthus tuberosus. The sequence goes on from CM060433.1 coordinate 87,067,362, forward strand.
TAACAGTCAAAACAATTACACTCAACATACAAATGGGTGTGATGAAAGAGCAAGTACCTCAGGTTCTACTGGTTCGACATCTGTTAGTCGATTAGATTCTCCTAAGTTTGTTGAAAGGAGAACGTGTTTTAAGTTTAGGGAGTTTGGACATATCATTAAAAATTGTACAAATACTCCCAAAGAGAAATTTGTTGAAAGAGCACCACCTGAAAAGGTTCACCCACAACGTCGTCCTGTTTCACCAAAACATGATAAAAGAACTGTTAAAGAACAAGAAACAAAACAACGACGTCAAAACGTCAAAGAAGTTGAAAAGGCGTTAAAACCTGAGGTTGTCCAAACAAAGTCTGTTAAGTTAGAAATTAAAAATGAAAAAGAAAAACAGATTTGGAAACCAAAATCGGTAACTGTTTCAGGGGAAGCTCAATCCATTCCGAATCATCAGGAAATCGAAGTCACAATCCTCGATGATGAAGGACGACCCAAGTCTGTGAAGACTTGGGTCCCCCTCTCCATCTAATCTCTGAGTGAGTGTGCAGGATGTTCCAGGAGGAACTTTCGATAGTCATAGGATTGTTGATAGTGGAATGCTCATGCACAAGATCGGCGACAAAAGAAATTGTTGCCTTTGATGGAGAGAAGAAAAAGGAAAGGAAACAGAGTTGTCTGTTGAAAGAAATTGAAAACCTTCGACAAAATGAAAATCATTCAAAAGTTTGATTGTTCAAGGCTTTAATCGGGTCCCCAGGATAGATTCAATTAAAATGTACGCACCTGTAGCACGTCTGAAGTTCAAAATCAACAAGATGAACGTGCAGTGTACATTTCTTCGCGGTGTAATTGAAGAAAATGTGTTGTTGAACAAACCAACCGGGTGTGCGGATGCCTTAGCGTGGATTGAACAACCGCACACTACTTCTAAAAGAGAAAGATAAAGACCTTCGCTGGTGCAATGTGGAAGACCAGCCGGACCCAAAGGTTTATGATCTTGTTGCTGTGAAGAGATTTCTCAGTAGCTACAAAATCGACTTTGAAATCCACACCGGGTGGATATCCAGTTTGGGAGAGCACTCAGATTCCTTGCAATGCACGAAGCAGTTACAGGATGCGGTTTTGAATTTCTAATCTCTCATATCCTTGTCGATATTTAAGCTGCTTTATGAATTGTTATCCTCTCGTACAGCACTCTTTGACCAGATACGTTGAACTCAAATATCACCTCACACGTGATTGTTTCACTTTGAAACTCGTCAATGTTGTCATGGTCCACACCGCTTACCGATGTGCCAACTGATTTTTCCAAAATTCGATAAATCATTTCTGATTAAATTAATTTTGGTAAACGGCATTGAGGTAAAACATGAGTTAAACCGACATCAGGAAATCCTTTTTGTAAATACCTTTGTGTTTTTAAATTTATCTTAGTTTGTTGATTTTAGGGGAGTACAAAATTTGAAAATTCAAAAACAGTGAAAAATTTCAAAACGTAAAAACAATAGAAAAACAAAAACGAGTTTCCTGGCGAGAAAAAGAGAAAATGATAGTACATCAGTGGTCTGTCGTTTAAACTGAAATGCAAAATGAAAAATGATATGCAGCTCTATATAAGATGTATCGGTAGGCTCACAATCATTTTAAAGTGTGCAGGGTGATATAAACTTAAATCGACTGAAGACCAGGTGGGAACCATTCATTGGCATATGGTCTTAGTACCGAAATTTCGTTTGAGAGATTGCTGAGGTTCTGAGATATTCGGTCTTTATGCTGTCTTATCATCTGGGTATCATGGTTGTATCTTTTACCGAAAAATAACGGAGACGAAGTCTAGGTCTTCCATGATACCATACATACGTGTACATATTGCATACGACCTCAATAAGTGATCAACAATCACATGTCCAAACAAATAAGTGATAATATATCACAGCTTTATCCGGGAGTCAAGTTCGTCTCTCTGCTGTACGAAAGTACTGACCTGTTCATGGACTTGCTCCTGTGCCCTCATGCATTGAAAATCAAGTTCCTCATCAATAAGTGATTCTATCACATAGGGCTTGTTTTCAAATCAAATAAGTGAGTTACTCACATCTTTTATACGGTCAAACAGATGATAAACGGTATACTCACCGGTAAGATGAACTCTCGTGCATACCTTGATACGGGAATGTGTCGTGTGTGGATGAACACCGGTCGGTAAGTATAAATCATACCTTAACGTATCCCCTCGCCATGATTACATCTGATAAGTTGAGCTTAAGTGGACAACAATACCGATAATTGTTATAGGATGCTTATCTTAATGTTAACTAAAAAAACAACAAGAGCGTTTTGGCATGACCGTACACTGATATGATTCTCTTACCCTCGAAACTCGCAAAAAGAATGTATGTAAATATTTGTTTACTGCTTTCGTTTTTGCATCTTTGTATATATTTATTTATTGCTTTCCGTCTTTACATTTGAAAAATGAAAAATTTCAAAAAGATTTTAGGTGTGTTTTAATATAAACTTTAGAAAAGCCAAAAAGATTTTGCTTTTAGTTTATTTTTTATTGACCGATGTTGGAACTCGAGTCTATCCTACCCAAAATCCTGATTTTAAGCCGGAAAACAATTGCATCTTCATAAACAGTCGAAGTTAACAAGTTTTGAAAGTTAAAGGATTAAAATTGATCAATTATTAAACTTTCAAACTGTTATCGGTCGGTAGTTGATTGAATTATGGTCACATATGTGTCATTTGTTTAAATGTTAACTATATTCCAAGCGGTTGTTCTCATTACGCGTTTAGATTTCTTGCGTATGCAGATGCTAAAGGCGAGGAGAACATGTTCGATGACAAGCTTTGGAATGAAGACACGACGTGGAGGCACTCAAAAGATAAAAATGATCGAGTTGCCGCTGACCCTTCATCAACACCACAAGGATCTGAAGAATTGACGATCAAAAGATTCACGAGCATAACTCAATGGAGAGTTCATTCTAAGGGGGAGTTTGTTAACACACTTTCTAAATGAAATGGGGAGTTTGTTGATACACTTTCTTCTTACGACGCGTGAAGACTTTGAAGATCCTCCGACATGAAAGACATGGAAGTCGAACCATCACAGCGGCGTCCAAGGGGGAGTTTGTTGATACACTTTTGTGTGGACGCGGCACGTTCGGTTCGAGCCTTTAACGGAATGAAGACCAAGTCGGATATCCTCCTATCCCACTTGGGTCTGACAAGTTTGTTCTGTTTAATTTGTAAGGTATAAACAAACAATGCATGTTGCATTTAGGGTATTAGTTGTTTGTTTGTATGTTTATATAGTCACTTGGGCCAAAACATCTTCATGTGGGCCAAACCTTGACTTTGGGCTTTGACTTCCTTGGGCCAAATCTCCCTGATGAATCATGAAGAAACACAAAGTGTTTCCCCATGCTACAAGACAAAACCATGGTGAAACACAAAGTGTGTCACCACACTACAGGACAAAGGGCGACGAAACACCCTTGTTTCGTCGACTGGTTGGGCTTCTTCAGGCCCAATGACTGGCCAAATGTTGTTTCGTCGAGCCCCTTGTGTTTCGTCGTAGTTAGGTCCCAGGTTGCTATATAAACAGCTTTCTGGTTTCACTTTGAAACCAGATGAGAGCATACCCTGAAAGTTATTCTGTCAAACTGTGTGTGTACCAGTTGTTCTTGGTTCTCATCCCATTTAATCAATATATTGTGTTTCATTGGTTATACCGTGTGTGTTATTTACTGTGTTTGATTTGGCATCGTTACGGGGATTCCGCACCTGTGACATTGTTTGTTATAAACAAGGATTCGGTTTTCGTTATCGATCCTCAGATTTCGGGACCTACATCCATGGTGGTATAAAGTCAATAAGATCGGTCATATCCTCTTTAACACTTTTACCTTTTTCTATCGCTGTAGCTTTAGCATCATTTCATACGTTCCACAACAAATTAGGGAATTTACCAGCAATGCACTTCTCCCAGCACCTATGAATTTGTGCATTCCATTTATCATCCCACTGGAAATGCATCTATGAAGAAAAAACTTTAAATAAACGTACAAAATATTTCGACCAGTAAAATAAGAATGGTCTAAGTACACACAACTGGAATCGTCAAATAACCGTTTCCTGTGCGCATTAGGAACATCTCTTCAGATCTCCCATGGACCGGACCACAAAACTTATTAAATTTGATAAAATAACCCGGGTAGCAGTCCCTTGATATCTAAATCTACAAAATGAAAGCAATGAATATAAAACCATATTAGTAACATTTTTTATGTACATAAAGAAACAAAATATGTGCATTTACTCTCCTTCTACGACCCAAATCCATTAGCAATTGATTGGTTCAGGTACTTACTTGGACGTGGGAAGCACTTCCCCGCCTCGTGGGAGCAACATGAATAGGAGACTCATCATCACCTGCACTACTCTTAATGGGAGAATTCATCACTTGAAAATCAGAATTATCATCAACATCACCAACACCTCGATTACCGGATTGAACACCACATTGCCCAACTCCCCGATCACCCGCTTGACCACTTCTTTGATTATTTCCTATACAGCTATGTTGCCCAACAACTCGATTATTAGCTTGACCACCACCTCGCACATAAACTCTACCACCACAACGCCAAACCCCTTGACTACCCGCTACACCCCTACCTAGACTATTACCGCGTCCGACACCTCGTTCACCAGCTTGACAATCATCACGTCCAACACCTTGACCACCGGTTGGAACACTACTTTGACCCATAGTACGTGCCATGATATCTACGACAAAAGCAACCATAAACATTTAGTATAAAAACATTAGATATCACAAACTAGTTATAATCACTTTGAATGTTAAACAACTAATTAGCAACAAAAACATTATTTTGAAAGAAAATAGATTATGCATTAAAAACCTAACCATTATATATAATAATCAAACTTGTCACTCGATTCTTCATTTTCAAAAAAAATCATCGTTAAATTGAACTTCTTCATCATTGTGTTAAAACCCTCGTCAGCTAAATGTGTGGCTTCAAACTCAACTTCATCATAATTATCATCGTTGACATCTTCCACTTCTTCTAACCTTCCATTCTCATGAACATAAGAAATGGGGAGAAGATCCTCTGTAACCGTGCATTCTACCCTTTCATTCTCTTGAAAGAAATGTTCCACGTCCGCATCATCATCGTCCTCCACTTTGCTAACATCTTGGGCGAGTTAGTAAACTCCCCTTGGGGTCGTCTTTACAACAGCTAACCAACCATTTAGTTCTTTTGCTTTTGAAGGATATGATGTATAATACATTTGTTTTTTATCATCCTTTTTAATCGACCTAGCTTCCTAGAAAATAAATTGGAAACTTAGCAGTTATCTAACATTTAATATGTGATATTGATATTTGATTAAGTTAAAAATGATTACCTTTCATACGGATACAACCACCTAAACTAAAGCAGACCACTAAGAATAGTTTCATTGGCCAAATGTATAACAAGGTGTTACATTGAGTCAAAGAACCCAGGTGGAAAGATTTTTTCTAACTTGAAAATAGTTATGACGATACTACTCTTCAACTTTTGTAAATCTTTAAGATGTAGAACCCTTGAGCATATTACACGAAAGAATATGCAAAGCTCTACTATTGATTCCCATATTCCCTTTGGTAGCACCCCTCGTAACACGATAGTCAACAATCGTTGCATGAAGACATGTCATTCATGGCTTTTAAAGTTGTAGAAGGTACCGTCCTTAAGGTTCAAACCCCCCCCCCAATATTTGAAGCTTAGCCATCAGGAAAGTTTACTTCTTTCAACCATTTACACACTTCATTTACCTCTGTTTTGGTTAAAGTGTATGTTTCTTTTCGTTTAGAAAATTTATTATTTTCCCTTCTCAGAAGATGTAATGATGGTCGATTGCATTACTTTTCCACATCCTTCCTTGCATTGACATTATCTTTTGTTTTAGAAGTATCCATGACCGTTTTAAATAGATTCTCAAAAACATTCTTCTCAATATGCATTACATCAAGGTTGTGTCGGATTAACATCATGGGCCAATCTTCAAGCTCCCAAAAAATGCTTTTCTTTACCCAATTATGGGTTTTACCAAATTCTAGTTCTCTATGCTTTGGGTTAGACATTACACCTTCATAGACAACAGGGATGTTAGAGACTTCTTCAAAAATATCCCAAACATTTAACTAGGTGGAGGTCCCAATAAGGAGCTTGTTGATTTTCGAAATCTATTTGCATCTTTACGAAAAGGATGTAACAATGGGAGAAATCTTCGATGACAGTCTAACCAACAAGGTTTACCTCCAGCATCTAATCGAAAAGCTTTAGTGTATCCGATACAATATGGGCAAGCTAAACGACCATGAGTGCTCCAAACTGACAACATTGCGTAGGCAGGAAAATCACTAACTGTCCACAAAAGAATAACTCGCATAATAAAATTTTCTTTACGATAAGCATCGTAAACTTCAATGCCTTCCTTATACTACTCTTTCAACTCGTCAATTAATGTTCCTAAAAACACATCAATGTTTTAACCGGGACTCTTTCCACCAGGAATAATCAAACATACTTCAATAAACGACTCTTTCATACAAATCCAAGGAGGTAAGTTATAGATTGTATGAAAGACGGGCGACAATGAGTAGGGAATTGAGTTGGAGTTATTTAGATTGAAACCGTTGGTGCTTAACCCAAGATGAACATTGCGAATCTCTTTTGCAAAATCAGGATCTTGCTAATCAAAATGCTTCCAAGCCATGCCATCACTAGGATGTGCCATGCTACCCTCCATTGTTCTGTGATTATGGCGCCAAGTCATATCTTTTGCTGTTTTGTGGACATGTACAACCTTTTAAGTCTAGGACCAATTGGCATGTAAGACATCACCAAATTAGGTACCTTGTTTCTCTCATTCTTATAACGAGATTCCTTACAATATTTGCATTTTGTTAATGTTTTGTCATGCTTATAGAATAACATGCAATGGTTTATGCAAACATCAATTCTTTCATATGGAATACTTAACTTTTCCAAACTCTTTTTTGTTTCATAAAAGTTTTTTGGGAGCTTATTCTCTTCAGGAAGCAATGCATTATACATTGAAATGTTATAGTTATAAGTTGCAATGGACACATTAAAAAGTGATTTCCATGTCAAGAAACTCGTGGCCGCTTCTAACTTTGAACAAATTCTGATGGCAATTGCTCAATTTTCTAGTAGTGACCATAGATGTAACAGTAAACCAGAGACAAAATTTATAGTTTAATTAAAAACACCTACCATCAAATTTAAATCCAAATTCTTACAATTGTCTTAAAAGAAAACACGTGCGTTTGTTATATATTAAAAAAGGTGCAATATATTAAAAAAGGGTGCAGGTGTGTAGATAAAAAGGCAAGCCACAACTAAATATTCAAAAAAAATTTAAATCATCGTATATTAAAACTATAAGAGAACAAAAAATATGCTTAATTAATTATGATAATGAAATAATATAAAAGTTAAAATTAGGAAAAATAGTATTGTTAGCGTTCATACAAAATTCGAACCACGGTTTTTTTAATATAACGAGTAGAATTCCACCGCACATTGCGGCGGGAATTTCATCTGTATCGGTTTGGTTCATTGCGGTACAGTATCGATATTCGGTATAGTAACCTGAAAAGAAAAAAATATAAAATCGTGAGATGGATAAATGTATATCGACATGCGTAATGCACTGATTCAAAGTCCTAAAAAGTTAAACAAGTATTGTTTTGACAATACTGATATTGATATTGAGTTTGAGTCAATTTTGTTCATCACGGCACTGCTATTTTAATAGTACTCACTATAGCCTACCATACAAAAATATATAAAATACATTTTATTTTTATACAACTTTGTTTTCAGCATTTTTTGGTCGGAATCGGTTCGGACTCGCTACGCGGTGGGAACTCAGTCGACCTCAATTTGGTTCGTTTCATGCTATAAAAACCAAAAGAGAAAACAAAACAAAAAACTAAAGTCGATCGAAATCTATAACAAAGATACTGGTAGTGGTGCAGTTATTGTTCGAATCATATATAACAGCCCTCCTAAAATTTTTCGACACCCCTAATATAATTAAAATACCCCAGTATGTCTTAAAATACACCCCGTATACAAAAACCGAGCCCAAAATACAATATATAATTAAAAATAAAATAAAATCAAGATTTATGTGTCGCTCACGGGCCGCGTAGACCCTTAGGGACTCTTACGCAGGACGCGACAGCTCCAAATCAGGGCGACACCCTGAGCTGCCACGTGTCATCATCGTGTCTAAGTTAAACTCGACGAATCAACAACCCTAGCCCCTATTACCCTATGTCGCGGGCCGCGAAGGACTATCCTTCGGCTTACGCGGGCCGCGAGGGAAGGCGAAAGGTCGCCTATATAAGAAGGCCCTCATCCTTCAGTTTCCGTCGTTCATTTCTCGATCTCTCTCTCTAATTTCTGCATTGATAAATTAATTCTCGGGCATAATACCCCCCCCTTAAATAACGAAGTTCTGTCTCGTTGTAAGTATCATAACCCCGGTTACGTATTAGATACGCTGCCCGATTGATCCAGGGTTCCGTAACGGCTGTCGTGGTTCTGCCCGACGTAATCGTTGGAATGCCGTCTCGGGGAGGGTATCATTTATATAAATGTTGGGTTATTATACTAACGCGTGTGCATTTGTGTAATTTATAGATAATCACCAGGAAACCCTTAAAGAAAACCTAAGACAGCAATGTGAGTAATCTCCTTTTTATAAACTATTTTTATAAAACCTTAAATATTTTACAATGTGATTAAGCAGTGATTGAGTCTTTGTAATTCTTCAATTACTGCTGGTATGTTGGGGTTTTGTATACAAAATGTGGAACACGTTACCATTGGACAAAGAGTTAGCCAATGGGTAATATGACCCACCAGTCAGGATTGACAATACTGAATGAGTAATTGTGTAGATATAAACATTGTAATTGCTCTCAATACTGTAAATTGATAAAACTCTTCTTGATTAAACTGGGATTCACTCACTAGTATTTCCCACTGACAAAATGTTTTTAAACACGTTTCAGGTAACAAAATGTGAGAGCCAACTAGAAGCCAGCTGGACAGCACTGAAGGCTTGGAAAAAGTGGCTATAAAAGTTACCTAAATAAAAGAAGATGTTTTATTCAATAAAATAGGGATGATCCCTATGAAAATGTTTGTAATGAAAACTTGGGTTTTATCCCCATATGTTTAATATCATCAAAGTGTGGTATTTACTCTAATAAAATATTTCCTAACTACGGTCCTGATGTAATTTACGCTGCCAAATTGATAAACACCAATACCACCAAAACAGAATCTCACGGCCGCCCGTTCCTTGGACAGATAGGGGCGGGGGATGCGACAGGAGATGGTATCAGAGCTAAGCCACTGATTCAGCCACAGAAGTGTTCTGCTGACACCAAAGAATTAAATGTTAAGAAATAAATTATGGAAATACGTGCATAATTGTATATTATTATTGTATGTTATTTGACTATTTGTTAGTTTACAGTATGAGCGACCAAGGACCTTCCAACGCCTACCGTCAGTTGTCCAGCTCATCAAGGAGCGAAGGCACCTCTTCACAGCCTGCCCTCTCAGGGTATTTAGCTGATATTGAAGACGGGATATTCGTGTTTAAGGCTAAGTCTGAAGAGCCATTCCCTCCAAAAAAGAGAGGATGGTTCAGTAGGGGAGCGCATGAACGTAGGAAACGAATGAAAAAGTTGCAACAACAGCGAGCCCTAGCAGCCGTTAAAAGAGAGACAGATTCCCCTACCCAGGATATGCTTAATAGGGGCTTAGCAAACTTTCACATCTTAGCAACTACAGCTGCCGACCCTAACCTGGAACAATTGATAGCACCCCAACCATTACCACTATTCCCCGCTCAGCGAATGGAAATAGAAAATAACCCAGAAAATCAAGTTCAAATGCATGATTTTAACCCAGAGGAGATACCTAGGGTACCAGCACCCAATCCCTTAGACCCAGACTACGACCCGTGGTTAGATGATAATAGGGACTATGTGCAACCTTACCCAATACCAGAAGACATGCCCATGCCAACTCTAGCAGCCTACCCAGGTTTGGACCCTCTAGATCCCTACTATGATAGTGATCAATACATTAGGGAAATTTAGAGAATCCTTACCCATACCAGGAACCCGCACCCCAGTTTCCAAACCCAGTCCCAGCACCTGCACCCCCAATGAGTGCAGAAAATGTGCAAGAGCTCCGAACTTTCGGAGAAGAAATTTTAGAAAGTAGCGAGAGTATGAGGCAGGTAGGAGAACGACTCATCTGGAAGTATGACGAGCGTAATTTGGATTTCTGGATGAATCCATATCAGTAAAGGTGATGGTGGAGGAAGTAATAATAATAATAATAATAATAATAATAATAATAATAATAATAATAATAATAATAATAATAATAATAATATGTGAGTATGTTTGAAAAAAAAACTATGGATGCCTACTAGTAGTGTAATTTTTATTTCAGTTGAATTGTAATTTTAAATTCCAGTTCTGGTATATATTAGATGTATAATATATATATATATATATATATATATAAGAAAGAGTAAGTCGCAATGATCGACGCTTTTGACCAAAATGTGTGTTATGTGATTGATTGTATTAAATATTATCTTGTGATATTAATATGTGAAAATTGTTTAAAATTCATATGGCCGACCAAGTAAATCAAGAGAACCCAGATAATAACCCGGAAAACCAGAATGATAATAATCTGAATAACGATAACCCGAACAATGATAACAATGGAAACCCAGTGGATAACAGTGCTATCCAACACATAGTGGCACAAGGAATAATAGATGCGATGCCATATATTATTCAAACAGTTAGGGAAGCTAATAATAAAAGTAACCGTGATAGTAAACGACCCACTGAACCAGAAAACAATGTGAACAATGGACCCATACTTCAAGTGTCCATTCCCAAAAGAAGAAGAACCATGTCCTATGGTTGTTCTTATAAAGAATTCTTGTCTTGTAAACCAATAGAATTCTCGGGCAATGAAGGGGCTGTTGCAGCTCTACGCTAGATAGAAAAGACTGAGGCAGTCTTAAAAATAAGCAAGTGTGCGGAAGAGGATAAGATAATGTTTGCTTCCAATCTGTTTAAGAACTCAGCCTTAGAATGGTGGAACACGATCCTCCAGTATGGGGGAAGTGACAGGGTTTACAATATGGAATGGGATGAATTTAAGAACATGGTAGAAACGAAATTCTGCCCTCCAAATGAGAAAGAACAAATAGCAAATAAGTTTTTAAACCTTAGGATGACTGGAGTGGATAGTAAAGGGTACACTACATTATTCTTTGAATATGCTAGAATAGTACCAACCCTTGCATCACCTGAACCAGTATTAATCTCCCGTTACATCTGGGGATTAATCAGTGAGATAAGGCATGTAGTCAAGGTAGCTAGACCTCAAACTATAGAAGAAGCTGTAGAACTAGCAAATACCTTGGCAGATGAGTTAGTGCGTACACGAGAAGAAGACCAGAGGAGGAACTTAGCTCAAAGGCTTACCCAAGAATTTCGTTCTGGAAATTCCAACCGTGGGAAAAATATAGGTTCTACTTCAGCACCTTATTGCAAGTATTGCAAAACGAAGCATTCTGGAAGATGCTCCATATATTGCAACTTCTGCAAAATATATGGACACAAGGAAGAAGACTGCAGGAAGAAACCTAACAACAGGATATGCTACAACTGTGGAGAACAAGGCCACATCAAGCCAAACTGTCCGAAACTAGCTCCAGCTACGAACAATAAGAACACTAAAAATGCTAGAGCATTTGTTCTGACTGCGGATGAAGCTAAGATGATTCCAGACGTGATAGCCGGTACGTTTTTAGTTAATGATATTTTTGCTAAAGTATTATTCGACTCTGGTGCGAACCAAAGTTTTATTAATACTTCATTTTGCAAAATACTCAATCAACCATTAACTAAACTCCCACAAGAATGTCTAGTAGAAACAGCAAATGGGGAAACCGTTAAGATTACCGAAATCTTGCAGGAAGCAAGAATAGAGTTTTTAAATCAAAAGTTTACTGCAAACCTTTACCCAATGAATCTGGCAGGATTTGATGTAGTATTAGGAATGGATTGGTTAATAGCCAATAAAGCCAGTATTCTATGTGATCAAAAGTCAATCCAAGTAAATTCACCAAGGGGTGAAAAGATCACAATTAAAGGAGATAAACCATCTAGATCCACAAAATTCATCTCTGTGATGAAAATAGCAAGTTATATAAGAAAAGGAACGTTAGTGTACTTGATTTCCATAATCATTAACACTAAGGGAAAGGAATTAAAAGACATTCCTGTAGTATCTCAGTTTTCAGATATATTTCCAGAAGAATTACCAGGACTACCGCCAGACAGGGAAGTTGAATTCAGAATCCACCTGTTACCAAGGACAGCACCAATTGCCAAAGCACCCTACCGTTTAGCACCCGCAGAAATGCAGGAACTGAAAAAGCAATTGGACGAATTGCTGGAGAAAGGATTCATACAGCCAAGTTCATAGCCATGGGGAGCACCGATTTTATTCGTTAAGAAGAAAGACGGATCAATGCGTATGTGCATTGATTACCGTGAATTGAACAAGGTCATGATTAAAAATCGGTATCCATTACCGAGAATTGATGATCTCTTCGATCAATTGCAAGGAGCTCGATTTTTCTTAAAAATCGATTTACGATCAAGATATCATCAATTAAAGGTACAGGAAGAGTACATTCCTAAGACCGCTTTTAGAACAAGGTATGGTTATTATGAATTTACTGTCATGCCATTTGGTTTAACCAATGCCCCAGCTGCATTTATGGACATGATGAACCGAATATGTAAGCCACATTTGGATAAATTCATAATTGTCTTTATAGATGATATTCTCATTTACTCTAAGAGTAAAGAGGAACATGCAAAGCATTTGCACGCCCTTCTAAGTTTATTAAGGAAAGAAAAGCTTTATGTTAAGCTTTCAAAGTGTGAATTTTGGTTAGAACAGGTACAGTTTCTTGGACACTTAGTCGATCATGAAGGAATTCATGTGGATCCCACCAAGATCGAGGCAATTACTAAATGGAAAACCCTTGAGTTACCAACCGAGGTTAGAAGTTTCTTAGGATTGGCCGGTTATTATAGAAGATTTATTCGAGATTTTTCTAGAATAGTCATTCCTCTAACTAAGTTAACTTGTAAATCTGTTAAGTTTGAATGGGGACCAAAGCAGGAATAAGTCATTAGAATTCTTAAGCAAAGACTAACCAACGCACCCATACTAGCGTTACCAGAAGGAACTGAAGACCTTGTAGTCTATTGTGACGCCTCTAAGTTAGGTTATGGATGTGTGTTGATGCAATGCCAAAAGGTTATACCCTACGCCTCCAGACAACTTAAGAATCACGAAGAGAATTATTCAACTCGTGATTTGGAATTAGGAGCCATAATTTTTGCTCTGAAGATTTGGAGACATTACCTTTACGGTAGTAAGTTTACCATTTTCACAGACCATAAGAGTTTAAGGTATGTATTCGGGCAGAAGGAGTTGAATATGAGACAAAGACGCTGGATGGAAATACTTAGTGATTATGATTCTAATATCCAGTATCATGCAGGAAAGGCTAATGTAGTAGCTGATGCTTTAAGTCGGAAGTATCATGAAAAACCGAAAAGAGTACGTTCTCTTAAGTTAAATCTACAAGTAGATTTAAATGAACAAATTAGAAAAGCACAAGAATCAGTAATCAAGGATAATACTGAAAAGTTGAAAGGAATGATTAAGGAATTAGAACAAGGAACGGATGGAATTTCGAGATTCCATAAGAAAAGAATGTGGATACCTAAACTAGGAAATCTACGACACCGTATATTAGAAGAAGCCCATAAGTCTAAATATACGATGCATCCTGTAAGTGATAAAATGTATTAGGATTTAAGAAAGAATTTATGGTGGATAGGAATGAAAAAGGACATAGCAGCTTATGTTTCTAAGTGTTTAACATGTTCACAAGTTAAAGCTGAACACCAGAAACCCTCAGGTTTGTTGCAACAATTAGAAATGCCAGTTTGGAAGTGGGAATTGATAACAATGGATTTTGTTACCAAATTACCCAAAACTAGAAAAGGTAACGATACAATCTGGGTGATTGTAGATAGGCTAACTAAGTCAGTTCATTTCCTACCAATGAAGGAAACATTCAGTATGGAACAATTAGCTAACTTATATGTAAATGAAATAGTTTCATTACATGGAATTCCTTTATCAATTGTTTCTGATAGGGATAGCCGTTTTACCTCTCATTTTTTGACAAGTTTCCAAAAAGCCATGGGAACCAGTTAAATCTAAGCACAACTTATCATCCTCAAACAGACGGACAAAGCGAAAAGACAATTCAGACAATGGAGGACATGCTTAGAGCTTGTGTAATTGATTTTGGAGGTAATTGGGACGATCACCTACCCTTGATAGAATTTTCTTACAATAACAGTTATCACACCAGTATCAATGCTGCACCATTCGAAGCACTTTATGGACGAAAGTGCCGAACCCCAGTCTGTTGGGCGGAAATTGGAGAAAAACAATTATCCGGACCTGAGATAGTACAAGAAACAACAGCCAAGATCATTCAAGTCAAGGAACGACTGAAAGTAGCACGTCATCGACAAAAGAGCTATGCAGATAACAGACGTAAGCCGTTAGAATTTCATGTAGGAGACAAAGTGTTACTAAAAGTCTCTCATTGGAAAGGAGTAGTCAGATTCATCAAAAGGGGAAAGCTAAGCCCCCAGGTATGTTGGACATTTTGAAATTATTAGAAAAATAGGACCTGTAGCCTATCAGCTACAACTGCCAGAGGAAATGGCAGGAATACATGATGTATTTCATGTATCTAATCTCAAGAAATGTTTAGCTGATGAATCACTAATGGTACATCTTAAGGATATAGAGGTAAATGAGCAGTTAAAGTTTGTAGAGATGCCTCTACAGATTGAAGACAGGAAAGTTAAGAACCTCAAGCACGAGAGATTAGTTCTAGTCAAAGTAAAGTGGGACTCCAAAAGAGGACCAGAATACACATGGGAGCTTGAATCAGAAATGTAAAGGAAGCATCCACACTTATTCCAGTAGACCTCGAGGACAAGCTCTAAAACAAGGTGGGGAGGATATAACAACCCTCCTAAAATTTTTCGACACCCCTAATATAATTAGAATACCCCAATATGTCTTAAAATACACCCCGTATATGAAAATCGAGCCCAAAATACAATATATAATTAAAAATAAAATAAAATCAAGATTTATGTGTCGCTCGCGGGCCGCGTAGACCCTTAGGGTCTATTACGTGGGGCGCGACAGCTCCAAATCAGGGCGACACCCTGAGCTGCCACGTGTCATCATCGTGTCTAAGCTAAACTCGACGAATCAGCAACCCTAGCCCCTATTACCCTACGTCGCGGGCCGCGAAGGACTATCCTTCGGCTTACGCGGGCCGCGAGGGAAGGCAAAAGGTCGCCTATATAAGAAGGCCCTCTGCCTTTAGTTTTCGTCGTTAATTTCTCGATCTCTCTCTCTAATTTATTCAAAGACAAATTAATTCTCGGGCATAATACCCCCCTAAATAACGAAGTTATGCCTCGTTGTAAGTATCATAACCCCGGTTACGTATTAGATACGCTGCCAAATTTATCCAGGGTTCCGTAACGGCTGTCGTGGTTCTGCCCGACGTAGTCGTAGGAATGTCGTCTCGGGGAGGGTATCATTCATATAAATGTTGGGTTATTATACTAACGCGTGTGCATTTGTGTAATTTATAGATAATCACCAGGAAACCCTTAAAGGAAACCTTAAGACAGCAATGTGAGTAATCTCCTTTTTATAATCTGTTTTTATAAAACCTTAAATATTTTACAATGTGATTAAGCAGTGATTGAGTCTTTGTAATTCTTCAATTACTGCCGGTATGTTGGGGTTTTGTATACAAAATGTGGAACACGTTACCATTGGACAAAGAGTTAGCCAATGGGTAATATGACCCACCAGTTAGAATTGACAATAGTGAATGAGTAATTGTGTAGATATAAACATTGTAATCGCTCTCAATACTGTCAATTGATAAAACTCTTCTTGATTAAACTGGGATTCACTCACCAGTATTTCCCACTGGGAAAATGTTTTTAAACGCGTTTCAGGTAACAAAATGTGAGAGCCAACTAGAAGCCAGCTGGACAGCACTGAAGGCTTGGAAAAAGTGGCTATAAAAGTTACCTAAATAAAAGAAGATGTTTTATTCAATAAAATAGGGATGATCCCTATGAAAATGTTTGTAATGAAAACTTGGGTTTTATCATAATATGTTTAATATCATCAAAGTGTGGTATTTACTCTGATAAAATATTTCCTAACTACGGTCCTGGTGTAATTTCCGCTGCCAAATTGATAAACACCGATACCACCAAAACTGAATCTCGCGGCCGCCCATTCCCGGGACAGATAGGGGGCAGGGGTTGCGACATCATAAAAAAATACTTGTACCAACGTTGAAGCTTTTAAGACGGTATCGCTAGTCATCACAATAAAGAACAAAATGTAAGTGCACCTTGGATGATAAATTCTGGATGTTGCTTATCAATTGAATCTTCAGGGACTTGTTATGTAATTTATGGAAAGTTGTTTTAGCATAACAAATTCGGACAAGATTTTGTATTAGTGTGTCCGAATTTGTTGATGTCAGAACTTATATGTTTATTGAGTTGTCCGAATTTAGCTTATTGTATTGTCAGTACTTAGTTTGATAAGGACTGACTAGTTGTATTTGTCTAGTGTCCGAATTTATATGTTAATTTGGACTAGGGTTCATTTGTAAGGACTTATGTGTCTGTACTTGTGATTGTATATATTCTAAGTGAATGAATGCAATCAAGAATGCTTTTTGAGAAAACTTTCTGTGCAAGACTTGTTCTAGAGAGAGAAACAAACCCTCCCTGTGATATCACTGTGTGTGATTGTTGATTGTGATATGTGAATACTCAGTGTATTCACAGACTGGTCGGTTCTATCATCTTCTACTCCTTCTGTACGAGATCTATGGAGCGGTACGAGTCACGCGGTGGTTTCCGCACATCGCGTGTGTGTTGAGTGGTTCGGGTTCGTGTATTCGAGGTGCTTCTCATAATAGGAGACGACCTCTCAAGTGGTATCAGAGCAGGCTCTGTATAGAGAGTGTTCTTACCGTTGTAGGCTTCGTGTGGAGGTTACATTTATAGATAAGTTTTGTTTATTCTAGAGATTTTTCTATTTTCTAGGGTTTTCTCATACTTTTCTTATGTTTTTCATGGTTTCTTCATCTGTTTCTTGATTTTTCATGATGGATGGTGATTAGGTTTTAGTTTTGATTGTTTGTTCTTAATTGGATTGTTGAGATTATGTTTAGAAAGTGTTAGATCTAAAACTTTTCTACAAATTCTCTAGGTTTTTGAAGAAGATTGCTGAGGTAAGCAATCATTATTCTTAAAATCTATTTTGGGATTGTTGCATTGTCAGAGTTGCATATTTGTCCGTATTTTGGGATTGTTGCATTGTCAAATTTTGTAGCTGTGTGTATGGAACTGTTAAATGTCGTACTATGCCTTCCATTTCACAAAAAGAATTGAATGCACTGGAGGTGAATTCTCCTCCGCGGTCAGTTCATAAAACTTTAATCTTTCGCCAAGTTTGTTTTTCAACCATAACTTTAAAATTCTTGAAACATCCAAAGGCTCTACCTTTATGTTTCAACCTAAAAGTCCACATGTATCGTTAATAGTTATCGATCAAATCAAAACAAACATGTACCTATTTCCAGCTATGGTAGATGGTGTAATCGACCCGCATAAATCACCATGAATCATTGCTAATGGTTTGGTACCCCTAAAGTTGCTTGCCATCGGGAAACGTAACCGTGATTGCTTACAAACAAAGGAAGATTTACATAACTGGTTTTGTTGATTTAGTATCGGTAATCCCTTCACATACCCTTTAGATGCCAACATCTTCATTGAATCGAAGTTGACGTGTCCTAGTCGTGCATGCCACAACCAAGCATCATCATCTAGCTTATCATGTAAATAAGCAGGATTTCCTATTTTCAATATAATTTTGTATAGCCGCTTTTTCATTATTTGTACTTTCATAAGTAGCTTCCCAGTTTTATCTCGCATAGTCAAGTATTCACCCTTCATATGGATATCATATCCATGCTCTGTTACTTGACCCAAACTAATAATATTGCTACGAAGGTCCGGTATAAAATAAATCTTCGTCGTAAGACGTTGCTCACCGGTTTTTCCTTTGAGCAGTATAGAACCTTCACCACTAATTCTCGCACATAAACCATCACCAAACCTCTATCAGTAATCCGTTCATTTTACTCCGAGAAAAAACTTTTGTTCTCGGTCATATGATTACTTACCCTGTTGTCAAGGTACCAAACATTACAATTAGACTTGTTTTCGTACATATTTAGAATAAGATTTTCTTCATTTAGAAATACCATCTCGTGTATGAATAAAGTCAGATCATCGTCCTCTGTCTCGTTCCGATGAGCTGCTTCATGCTTCTGTTTTTGTTCGAGGCATCTAGAAGCAAAGTGACCGTATTTATCATATCTGAAACCAAAGATGTTAGAATGATCTTTATTTCTCGATTTCTGACCTTCATTCTGATCCTAATTCTGGTCCACTTGTACCTCGGTCCTGCCCTTGCCCACGACCCTCGCCTTGACAGAGACCACGTTGCGCACCACACCCTACCACACCCCTTTGACTCATAGGCATGATTTCTTAATGATTTACCATTAGAAAATAGTTGATTTTCAGATGAGTGTTCTTCCTCCTCTATTAAACGCTCCTCGTACATCTTGATTCAACTTACTACAACTTCAAAATTCGATATATCTTGATCCAAGACTTGCTTGAGTGAAGCAACGATTTGGATGTACTTGGATCTCAGAAGTGTCTTTAGAAATTTTCTTACCGAAGTTGAGTCTTTAATAACTTTTCCTAGAGATGCCGACTTCACGGTTATCAAACCTAACTTGCAGGTGAAGTCATCCACTGTTTCTATTTCTTTCATCTTCAAGTTGTCAGAAATGGTTGACAAGGTTTGGAGCTTTGCTTCTCTAACTTGATCAGCACCCAAATAATGGGTTTTGATAGACTCATACATGTCTTTTGTGTTCTCCTGATTTCCTACTTTTAAACTAAAGGATTCAGCAATAGATTGGAACATCAGACCCATGGCTAGGTCATCCTTTTCCACATCAGTACTACCTGGATCAATAGCTTCCCAGGCTTTGTTTAGACGCATGACAATTTTCATTCTCATCACCCAAACCGAATAGATTGTAGAAGTAACGTCGAACACTGGACAATCGAAGGTCCGGTTTCCTTCCCTTTCGGTGGTGGCGCATTAATTATTGGTAACCCCCATCTTCTTGCAGCTTGAGAAGTTTTGCGGTGGCGGCTACAAACTTCTCCCTCTTGATTGTCTTCCTCTTTTATTCTAATCGATTAGGGTTCTTAAACTGGCTCTGTTACCAATTCAAGTTTCAATAGATTAATCGAAAGAATAAACACACATTTTAAGAGAACTTACTTTTTATTATACTAAGAAAAATTGGCTCAAAATCTTAATACAATAAACACTCTTGATACATTAACCCTAAACTTGGCTAATGTATATATAAAAATCACCCAACTTGGTGAACAAGTACTTTACCCTAATCCTCACTTAGGGCCACTACTCCCTTATAGAACTTGGGATGGACCCCGGTCCTTTGGACCTAATCAATTAGTTAATTTAATTGGATATATTAACCCACATATAATAGTGTTCATGTGTTATAATGTTATGGAGAACTATAGTACCTGGAAACAAAAGATGAGTTTTCTTCCACCTTTAACTTTGGTGGGATAGTTAATTACATAATATAATATTTTTTGTTAGAACGGTAACAACTAGACTCACTTATTATTCGCAATCTAAGATTCATCTAAATATTTATAATGGGGTTTAAACCTTCACAATTTACTTTAGAAAAACTTACCAATATAACTAGTTTTCCCCCCGACACTTCGTGGCATGAGTGTGGTCGTAAATCCCACGTAACGTACTAGAGCTTGATCATTATTGGTTTGGTTTGTCCAAAAACCATAAAAGCAAACACCGGTATCGCAACAGTAACATCACTCGCTATAACCTATGATACCAAAAAAAGATACAAGATTTTGAACACAACTCTATTTTCACATAAATCTACACCAGAACGTTCACAAACAAAAACAAAAAAAAAAGTACAAACCACACATTTCTTTTTTTTTTTTTTGGTTAATAAACGAAACTTATTACAGAAAAACAAAATTGTTAGAAAATCAAACAGGTTAAACGCGTATACATGGTACAAAATGTGCAAATAATAATTAAAAAGAAACGTAAAGTGTCACATTTCGCCAATCAAACAGTTAAACGCGTATATTATATATCGTACAGAATGTGAAAATAAAATTTATGAAGAAACGTAAAATGTTACATTTCACCAAAATGTGATATTATGACATTTTTTATGTTTATATATTTCGATTTAACTTTTATGATAATACTAATTAGGAACAAGTAAAGGGGCATTTAAGGAATTTAATTTGAAATGATGGATTGAGAATTGAGTTTCTGTATACATAAACCCACAAAAAATATCATCATCATCATCATACTCAGTAAATCCCACCAATAGCAAAGCAAAGGTAGGGTCTGAGGAGAGTAAGATGTAGACATAAACCCACAAAAAATATGCGTTGGTTTATTAATTATATATATATTCCCTTGATTCTTCTATTAGTATTCCCTTGATTCTTCTATTACTAAATTTGTCCCATGTGTGTGATATTATGACATTTTTTTATGTTTATATATTTCGATTTAACTTTTATGATAATACTAAGAGGTTTTCTAATGGCACACCTCCATGTTTATCCGCACACTTTTTCAATTCAATACGCATCGAATAGGCATATACGATGCGTATTGAAATAAAGTAAAAGACATGGCAGACTAACAGGTGTAGGTTATGTCTGGCGGCGTGATCAAGGCACTGATTTTTTGAAGTTTATTTTTTTGTTGTGTTGTGTCGAATGCGAACCAGAGAAACGAAAGGGATTTCGAGCAGTTGGTCGATGACATGATAGATAAAGATCTTGACACGATCATATCCATTTTCAAGTATTAGACTAGATAGTCCAAGATGAAATATATTAAAACCATTGAAACCCACCAGTCTACAATGTGTTATGGTGAGATTTTTCAAGTTTGCACATTGGGAGAAAAGACTAGCACCCCTGTCAATATTGTCATAATGCAATGAGACATATCTGAGGACTAGCTAGGACTAGACGCCTGAAGTTGTCATTTGATAATCACACGTGCTAATCACACGTGACAGTTCATTTGATAAAATACGTGGGAGAAAAGACAGCACCCTTGTCGTTCCATATTTTCTCATTTTCTAATTCTCAAAGAATCTCGTAACGTATTCTCTGTTTCTCTAAATTGTCTGTAAAATTATTAAAAAAAACTGTGTGGGCTTGCCATCCATATATTCCGTCCAACATATGACACATGATAAAAGCGCTTCTCTAGACAATCTGGAACAGTTTCTCCGTCGCTGTGTCGTATGACTGTAATAAAACAGAAGCTATCAATGCGGGGATGGGTACAAAACCCGACATGTCTTCCTGAATCTGAATCTGAATCTGAATCTGAAAGTTAACTTTGACTTATAAAACCCACTAGCAAAATAAGCGCTTTTATCATGTTAGGGAGAATGTTCTCGAAATTGAAGGAAAAGGAAAAATGGTTGCTGATGTTTTTCAGTATTCGGATTTTGTTGGTTTGTTTCCAGCTAGGGTTTAGAATGGTTGAAGGAATGTTTTTCAGTATTCGGATTTTGTTGGTTTGTTTCTTTCCTTTTCATGAGGTAAAACCGGTTTCAAGTTAAATCGAGACCACATTATTAATTATAATAAAGCAATGAAGATTGAATGTACAAACCACAACTGTTTTTTACTACAGAAACGGTGGCTAGGGGAAATACAAACCCGACACGAACCACAATAGACTCAGACTCATACTACTCTAATATGACACATGATAAAAGCGCTACTTTAGACAATCTGGGATTATGTTCCGTTTTATGACACATGATACGGCACGCTTACCTAAATCACATCTTCCACGCTTACCTTAATTATGTTCCATTTTATTACAGTCGTGAGGTGGTCAAACCTTTCTAAAAGTAGAAAAAAATAAAACAATTAACATGACATTGTTAAAAGGGAGAATCTATTGGAACACCTGATCGAGAGAAACTTCTTCGAGTTAACTACCGATATCTCATCCTTCTTATCTTGTCTGTGTCGAACAGTTTCTCCGTCGCTAATTTCTCCACTCACCGTGAAATTGAACAGTTTCTTAATAGATTCTGTCTGGTTTCAAAGCCGGTTGAGGATTACTAGTGTTCTAGACTTGTTCAAGGCATGCTTGTTTGTGCGATTAAAAAAATAAGGATGCATTCCACGGTAAACGATGCAGCTGATGAAACCGAAGCTGTTATTTCGGTTGTTCAGTACTTCCGAGACGATTCAAGTGAGTCCTATGAAGCAAGTGTCTATCTATTCAATTGAGAGGAATCATTATATGCTTCTTTCCTGATGCATGGCTGTGTCGAACAGTTTCCCGTCGCTAATTTCCCAACTCACCGTGAAATCAAAAAGTTTCTTAATAGATTCCGTCCAGTTTCAAAGCCGGTTGAGGATTACGAGTGTTCTAGACTCGTTCAAGGTATGCTTGTTTGTGCGATTTACAAAAATAAGGATTCATTCCACGATAAACGATGCAGCTGATGAAACCGAAGTTGTTATTTCGGTTGTTCAGTACTTCCGAGACGATTCAAGTGAGTCCTATGAAGCAAGTGTTTGTCTATTCAGTTGAGAGGAATCATTATATGTTTCTTTCCTGATGCATGTCTGTGTGAACAGTTTCTCCGTCGCTAATTTTCTCCACTCACCATGAAATCGAACAGTTTCTTAATAGATTACGTCCGGTTTCAAAGCCGGTAGAGGATTACGAGTGTTCTAGACTCGTTCAAGGAATGCTTGTTTGTGCGATTTACAAAAATAATGATGCATTCCACGGTAAACGATGCAGCTGATGAAACCGAAGCTCTTATTTCTGTTGTTCAGTACTTCCGAGACGATTCAAGTGAGTCCTATGAAGCAAGTGTCTGTCTATTCAATTAAGAGGAATCATTGCATTACATTCCCGTTGAAAACAAGTGGTTGTAATGATGGAACCCTTGATTTGAAACACATTTTGAGAAATTTTTAGTTATTAATCGATGAATTTACTGAAATACCCCTATTTTTCTGATAAATTCAGGGGTATTTTTTAGAAAATTCAAAGTTTAATACGTATCGTATAGGCCTATACGAATCGTATTAAGCCGATATACGATACGACATACGCCTACAAGATCGTATCTGGCATTATTTCAAATTTAGTCTTATCGTGTATCCCTCGGTTCGACACGTATACGTGTCGTTTTTTGCCGAACTTTCGCATATTTTGTCGTTTTATGACGTATACCTTCAACATAAGTCGTTTCGGTGTCGTTCGGTTGCGTGCGAATATCGTATTCTATGATTACGTACAGTTTTATTTGAAATCCACTTGTACTCCATAGTGTCGTGTTATATGTATAAATGTGTGGAAATATCGTTAGTCGCGTATTTTGACGTATTTTTTGCGTATTTTGACGTATTCTACCATATTGTTGCGTATTTAATAGTATTTTTGACGTATTTGAGCGTATTCAAACGTATTTTAGCTTATTTTAACCTATTTTAGGGTATTTTTACGTATTTCGACATATTTTAACGTATTTTCATGAATTTTTTCGTAATATGACTTATGTTAACATATTGCAGCGTATTTTAGCATATTTTCTTGTATTTTATCGTTTTTAACGTATTTGATCGTATTTTAGCGTATTTTAACGTATTTTAACGTATTTTAACGTATTTTAGCATATTTTAACGTATTTTAACGTATTTTAGCGTATTTTTAATGTATTTTAGCGTATTTTAACGTATTTTTGCGTATTTTGGTGTATTTTAGCGTATTTAAACGTATTTTCATGTATTTTTTCGTAATATGACTTATGTTAACATATTGCAGCGTATTTTAGCATATTTTCTTGTATTTTATCGTTTTTAACGTATTTTATCGTATTTTAGCGTATTTTAACGTATTTTAGCGTATTTTAACGTATTTTAGCGTATTTTTAATGTATTTTAGCGTATTTTAACGTATTTTTGCGTATTTTGGCGTATTTAAACGTATTTTTGGTATTTTAGAGTATTTTAGCTTATGTTGATGGATAACGTAAACAAGTTCTCTACAGTTTGTTATTCAGATCTCTATTCGTTCATCTTTCCAAACTACAACACACGATAAGTTTAAACTTTATAGTGTGTGATTTGACCAGGAAATGATTGGAGGTGATTTATACTTTTAATAAGCTGTCACAGTTGTCAAATTCGTTGCGTGCATTCATAGTTTAGACAACAACAGATAATGAACGGATTGTTGGACTTCTTGTTCCAAATGCACGCCTCAATTCTTCTTTTTCACTTTTTCTTCGATTTCAACAAATCTTTTCAATAATCAGTATGCAACAAATCTTTGTGTAGTTATTCGGAATGTTTCGGATCATCATAGAAGACGAAACTTCAGCAACCATTTTTTACCACGGAAACGGTGGCTATGCGAAATACAAACCGCAATCATTTGTGACAACGGGAAACACTAGCAAAAGAAACAAATATTTTTAGAGAAGTATTGGGATTCAAGGGTTTAGTTAGAAAATAATCCTAGATTGTCTAAAGAAGCGCTTTTAATTTTAATGAAGTATTGAAGATTGAATCTGCAAACCGCAACCGTTTGTGACTATGGGAAACACAAGTTTTCTTTTTGAGCTTGATGGATGTCCGTTATCTCAACGCTTCTCCTTACATTACTGATCTGGAATTGGAGAACCGTTGTTAATTTAGTGCTTCTCAATCAGATATTATTTATTGAAACATAACTGAAACCAGTCGGAAAAAAACTGAAACAATCAGATATTATCTATCTGTGTGTGTCACATCCATCCTATTATAGCAATCGATATTGTTTAATTTTACAGATTTGTTTATTATTGGGTACTTCTTTTAATGGCGCCTCATTAGCGCTTTAACTACCAATAGAATGCATACACAAATAGTTCTAGTGGACGAAGCAAAGAGACCGTCTTGCTAATTTTAATGAAGCAATGAAGATTGAATGTGCAAACCGCAACCGTTTTTTACTATGGGAACGGTGGCTATAGGAAACACAAGTTTTCTTTTTGAGCTTGATGGATGTTCATTATCTCAACGCTTCTCCTTACATTACTGATCTGGAATTGGAGAACCATTGTGTATTTGCTTGCTGATCTGGAATTGGAGAACCGTTGTGTATCTGAATCAGGTTCTCAAACAAACACTACTAAAGATGAGTTGGTATTGAACCAAGAATATGAAGATCACGGTGCAGACACGGGGGAAGAAAGTCAGTGGACTGCCGCAGATGAAGTCAAATGTGATCATACATGGACATCAGACGTAAATCTTGAAGCAAATATGTGGTTCCCAATTTGCGGAACATAATCACAGATTGTCTAAAGAAACGTTTTTATCATGTGTCATATGGTTACAAGAGTATGTTGTTCCAAGATCAATTCCAATTGGAGGCACGGATGCTAAACGTACTATTATTACATCCGAGACGATTCAAGTGAGTCCTATGAAGCAAGCGTCGGTCTATTCAATTGAGAGGAATCATTGCATTACATCCCTGTTGAAAAACAAAATCGATAAATTTAGGAAAAATGGGGTTGAAAGATGATAACCCAACAGTGGAGGATCTCATTCTACAGCTTCGATAAATTCAGGGGTATTCTCAAATAATGTTTCCTAGATGTTTGAAGACCGACAAATGTCCAAAGTGCTGCTTCTTCGTTCGCGTGACGGAAAGCTACCGCGTGACAGGAAGCTACCTTGCAAAAATAAAAAAAAATTAAATCGACACCTTCAATACACATTGTATAGGCCTATACGATACGTATTACTTTTTGGTAGGGGACATTGGCAGCCTTTGGCGACATAGAAGTTTGAACCCACCTTAATACGCATCGTATAGACTTATACAATGCGTATTGAGGGTGTCGATTTAATCCCCAAAGGTGTGCCAATAATACGACCCAATACTAATTAGGAACAAGTAAAGGGGCATTTAAGGAATTTAATTTGAAACGATGGATTGAGAATTGAGTTTCTGTATACATAAACTTACAAAATTTCTGCTTTGGTTTATTAATTGTATTATTCCCTTGATTCTTCTGTTATTATTCCCTTGATTCCTCTATTACTAAATTTGTCCCATGTGGCACATAATACAATAGTTAGGTGTAAAATGACAGATATATTATACTATATATTAATATATTGTTTTTGAAAGTAACAAAAATAGGAATCATGGCATCATGCCACTAATAATGTTTTCTTCAGGAATCTCATGTCAGCTCAAATTTAACTATTCCTATTTATACGCAATAATGCAGGCCAGTACAGTAAATACAATCACTCCTATGCTTGTATTTATATGCAGTCATGCAATTCTCTAGATATTCAATTCAGAGAAGATAATTCATCCGCCATGGATGCTCTAAGAATTGTCTCCACTGTTGCTCCACCCTCTCTTAACAGAGCCCAGTTCTCCAAACCCATTTTCACTCTTTCATTTACCCATAAACGTTCCAACTTAACCCCATTTCCAAAAACCAAACTCAATAAGTTCAATGCCATTTCTCCTCCCTTTTCAACCCAACCCGAAGTAGAAACCGACACCGACACCGAAAACCTTGATCATCAAGATGAGAAATTTGACTGGTTTTCTCACTGGTATGCACTTTCTCCCGTGGATGATTTGGACAAGAGAGCTCCCCGTGCGATAAAGGCTTTGGGTCTTGATGTTGTGGTGTGGTGGGATAAGAACGAGAATGCGTGGAAGGTGTTCAATGATCGTTGTCCACACAGATTGGCTCCACTTTCTGAAGGAAGGATTGATCAATGGGGTCGGTTGCAGTGTGTGTACCATGGCTGGTGTTTTGGTGGCTCCGGTGACTGCAAGTTTGTTCCTCAAGCTCCCCGTGATGGTCCTGCGGTAAATTAGATCACTTGTGGTCTTCTTTCCAACAATTTCATACTTTATTATACAATGATATTAATTAACGATAAGATACGCGCAGGTTCATTCTTCCCCAAAAGCGTGTGTTGGTGTTTATCCAAGTACCACGCAAAACGGAATTGTTTGGTTTTGGCCCAGCACCGATCCAAAATACAAAGATATCCTCGCCAAGAAGAAACCACCATACATCCCTGAACTTGACGATCCTTCATATTTTGACAGAACCGTCATGTACACCAGAGATATGCCATACGGGTATGAATGTAGTAATAGACGTACACCAACATATTGCATAAATTCAACCATTTGTTTCTAATAAATTATCATGGGTTTTGTTGATCAAGAGGGTGATAATTGATATAGGTACGAAGTCCTGGTTGAAAATCTTGTAGACCCTTCTCATGTTCCATATTCTCACGCTGGGATAATGCCAAACGCATCACCGCCTAGATAAGTATTTTGCAATCAAATAATTGTTGTCTCCTATTTTTTTAGACAATCACCAAACTAGGCATGTTGATCCAAAAAAATATTACAAAATAAATATTGACGGCTCCATGTTAGCCGTCACAAAAAGAAGAGCCAACTAAATCTTAGCAGTGACCTTTAGCCGCTGGTTAAGATAGAGCCATCAATTTACAAATGTAATTCGTTTGGTCGTTTTATGGACCCCTTGGACTATTTGTTGCTTTAAGTCACGGCTAAAACTAAGCCTCCATAGCCAACTTTGTTTAAATGGCATTTTTTATTGGTTGGTTTTGGATATTTATATTTTTAAGCGGTATAATTAATGCCTGTTTTGGTAATATATTATGCCAACATCCATATTTTGGTGATTTCCCTTTAATTTTCTCATGTCTTGATAATCACCCACCTAACACTAGTGTCTTGCACTGTTAAGCTTGATCGAGAAGGGGGTTCACCTATGGAAATAAGCATTCACAGAATAGACAAAAATGGTTTTACTGCAACCGAGCATCAAGGTCGTGAATGGAGCTTTATTTCTCCTAGTATAGTACAAGGTAGTCTCACAATCAAGGAAAGTCCGAATAACACAAAGGTATAAGCTCTACTTTTGCAATTAGCAATCTTGACGGGGTTGTAGGGTCAAATCTGATACCCGCACAAAAGTTGTGTTGGACATGTAAACCTAACATGACACAAGATTTCTTACGGTTGGCATGCACAAGACTCTTTTCGAATTTCATTCGCATTTTTGTGTCGGTGTTTCATGTCATAATTAGTACTTCATTCCTTTAACTTTTTTTGTTCAGGAAAACTTAGTACAAACGCAACCTCGAAAGGATCTTCTTATCTTTTTTTGCACTCCAGTGAGCCCGGGTAAAAGCAGATTTATCGGTGTTGGCCCTAAAAACTATAGACTTTGGATCGATCCATTTATTTCAAGATGGATTAACCATATTTTGGTGAATTTGGTTATTGATTCGGATTTGTGTCTAATTCGGGCTCAGGTAAAACACTCTCAACCCTAATTGTGATTCAAATTGTCATGTTCGAATTTTGAAAAATTATGCATCTTTCAGGAGGAGAAATTGATGGAGGTAGGTCATTCAAATTGGCAAAAAGCATGTTTTGTGCCAGCAAAATCAGATACTATTGTGGTGGCATTTAGAACGTGGCTAAAGAAATATGCAGGTGGTCAAATCAACTGGGGAACCAAATTTAGTGGATCTCTTCCACCCATCCTTTCTAGAGAACAACTAATGGACAGGTTTATTTATTTGCATAAACGTCAACCACACTAGGGTTGTTTGCTCTCTAATTGATTTGTTTTTTAGGTACTGGAGCCATGTGGTGCATTGCAGTAGCTGCAGTGGTGCATATAAAGGTTTTAATACGCTCAAGATCTCTCTTCAGGTGCTTTCAGTTGCTTCGTTGGCTATAATGGCTACAAGCAAATCAATTGCCGGAAGAAATACACTTGCAGCTGCTTCAATTTTGTGCTTTGTGGGATCAAAATTGTTGTCACATTTCGTTTACAAAACCTTCCATTTTCATGACTACAATCACGCCTTTAAATGAACG
This sequence comes from Helianthus tuberosus, assembly GCA_030545235.1. Taxonomy (NCBI): domain Eukaryota; kingdom Viridiplantae; phylum Streptophyta; class Magnoliopsida; order Asterales; family Asteraceae; genus Helianthus; species Helianthus tuberosus. The sequence goes on from CM060433.1 coordinate 87,096,890, forward strand.
TTTTCATGTAATATTATCATTGATAGATTTATTTTCGTGTGATTACTTATTATAAATAATATGATTGAGGACACAAATTTATTGAGTATTGTTAGTGCATACATCTATCGACTTCGTCTTGTATCGAGTCTTGTACTAGATATGTTAGATCAGGGCACGTTGTTCGAGAAAATAGATGAAAATAGGATGTGTTTATGGAAATTTCGCTTGAAATGACATTTGTCAGTTTCAAGCGAAATCAACATATAGTATTTCGCTTGAACTGATTCTGGTCACTTTCAAGCGAGACCCCATCTCCTATATATAGGCTTCAAGCGAATTCATTTGAAAGAGTTCCTGAAATTCATACCGAAGTGCTGCCGGTTTGAATTCTGATTGTATTCAGTGTTATATCAATCTACAAGGTGTTTAAAGTGATTTGCAAGCTGTGTCGAAGTCTGTTTCTTAGTTTCCGCATCTGAAACAGATTAGAACTTCTCTGAACGACTCGTTCGGGTCATCACACGATCCTACAATTGGTATCAGAGCTCAGGAGGAGGAGTTCTGTATGATTTAGCTTGAAAATTTCGGTTTTTCTACACCTTCTTTCAAAATTTCAAGATTTCACGGTTAAAATCAGACAGATTTTTCTCAGAATGTGTAAAAGTGCATTTTAACAAACCCTTGAGAGTTACACATTAAAATTCGGACTAAAAATGGGTAAAATTGACCTTCGAAATGGTTTCGCTTGAACATACCATCAGATTTCGCTTGAAATATTGTGTTCATTTCAAGCGAACTAAGTCATTTCGCTTGAAATAGAAGGTTTCTCTTGAAAAACCTGGTATTTCGCTTCAGTCGGTTTTCGCTTGAAAGTTGTTGGGGTTTTCGCTTGAAATAGTTCGCTTGGGTATTTCGCTTGAAAGCTGCAAATCAGTGACTTCGTTTGAAGACTCTATTTCGCTTGAAAAGTGATGTGTTTTAGAAAAAGTTTACGGAATCATGAGTGAAGAATTTTATAATGCGTTTGCAACATCCCCGACTACTCCGGCTTCCATTGCTCAAAACATGAACTTAGAAAATGAGACCGGAACTACTCAAAAACCCCCGAAGCTTATGAGCATTGAAGAATATTACGGATGGAAAGATCGCTTCGAAAACTGGGTTCAAGCCAATCATCTTAGATCATGGGAATGTATTCTGAAGAGATATGTACTACCTTCGTACTGAATTGCAAACTGAAAAACAAATCTCAGAATTTAATGACCAAGAATGGGAAATGTACCGAGCTGAAAAGATGATGATAAGTTTGCTTCAGCAAGCCATTAAAGAAGACATCTTTATCTTGCTTCAACATGATAAGACCTCAAAGTCAATCTGGGATGCTCTTAAAGTCAAGTTTGAGGGTAGTGAGAATATGATTAAGAGTAAAAAGGCACTGCTTAAGAAAGAATTTGATCTATTCACTAGTTTGCCCGGGGAGGATACAAAGAAGCTAATTGAACGATATTGCCACTTAGTGCGATCCATGTCAATGCTAAGCATAACCAAAGATCGTGAAGAATGGGTAGACAAGTTAGCTGATGCTTTACCGCAAAAGGAGTGGGGAACTTACTTGATGATTCTGAAGAACACAGGTGTTTATGATGGGTTGACAATTTCTCAGTTCATTGAGAAGATAGAAAGTCAAGATCTGGAACAGCAGAAGATTGCTAGGATGAACAATCCAAGTAGTCAACAAGATGTGAAGATGTATTACAAAGGCAGTGTTCCAGAAGCTGAAAGAAGCCCAAAGATTCAAACTGCTTTTAGTGCTGGAAATTCATCAGAAAATGTTGATCAGGGTTCTAGCAAAAGCAGTGGATTCTCTTCATATCCGAGTGTTAATCCAAAAGATACAACATCAAGCTTTCAGCATCAAAGTTCTAAAAATGGAAATGATTATGTGATACAATGCAACATTGCTTTGAATCTTCATGATGGTCAAAGTTTCTCTGAAGAAGTTGCGAAAGATCACATGGCATTACTTGGTTCTGTGCTACTATCTAATGAAGGATTTGTTGCAGGGAGGATCGGGAATCCTATGCTAACAAAGGAGGATTACGATCAGATAGATGCTGAAGAAATGGAGCTTATGGACATCAAATGGTGTCTAGCTAGTGTTCTAAGAAGAACAGAAAAGTTCAAATTGATCACTGGAAGAAATGATTTTCTTGATGCACATGTTTCTACTTTAGGTTTTGATAAATCTAAAGTTACTTGTTTTAGATGCAGGGAGAAAGGTCATTTCAAGAGAGAATGCAAGAATAGAGATGCAAATGATCCAAAGAATCCGTTCGGAAAAGATGACTACTACCGGAAAGCTATATATCAACAAGTTGGTCAACAACAACAACAAGAACCGTAGGTGGCTCATGGTAGAAAAGTAATAGAGGATTCAAAGAGAGCATGTTTAGTGAAACAAGAAAATTTCAGCTGGGAAAAATTCATTTCATCAGACAACAAAGCATGCCTAATCAATCAAGATGATGAAAGGTTACCTGAAGGGTTCAGCTGGGATATGTTTGCAGATGAGAATGGGAATTTCAAAGCTTTCATTGCTAAAATCGTGAAAGAACCAGATATGTTTACCACATGGATGAAATCTATTGGTGTTAGTGTGAAGAATGAAAACGAAAAATCTGTTCATCAGAAGAAAGCTCACAGAGTTCAGATGAAAGTTTACAAAGTGATGAAAGTTCAGAAAAAGAAATTGTTTTTGATCAAACACCATCTGATTCTGGTTCTTCGGGTGATAGTTCTGACAAATCAGTAGAGTTTGATAAATCACCAACTGATGATTGTAGTGATGATGAAGAAGAAAAACATATTAATATTGCAAAAGCTCATCTCTCTCCTGAAAGTTTTCATTTTTATTTTGCAGATCGCTTGGAGAAACTGAAAGAGAGACGAGCAGCAAAACATCCAAAGAAAATGAAGTCTGAAAGAGTAGTTCAAGAAGATAAAGAAGTTCAAAAGGAAGAAGTTAAAATTGTTACTGAGGAGGTTGTTGAAACAGAGAAGGTAACTGAAGCAGAAAAAGTGGTTGAGGTGGTGAAAACAATTGAAGTAGAAAAGATTGTGGAAATTATCAAGCCTTGCTCAAAGTGTTTGGAACCATGCAAGGAATGTGCAGCAAAAGAAGAGAAGCTAGCTGAGTTTGAGAAGATGAAAGAACAATTACTATTCAATCTTAACTATGTAAAGGAGTCTTATGATGTTTTGAATAGAACAGTAACTGGACTTCAAAAGACAAATTCTGAAAGAGAAGATGCTTTGACAATGTTGAATGCTACAATGATGACAAAACAAAAGGCAATTAACCATTACATCGAAGAAATGTTGAGCTGAAGCAAGAGTTGGAAAAAGAGAAAATTGAGAATGAGAGAATCAGACGTTTGTTGCAGAGTTATTCTAGTTCTGATTATCTTATTGATCGCATTTATCCAACTATTGCAGGTTTCGAAGCATTCAAAGACGAAAAGCCAAAGAAGAAGGATACTGGTAAGAAACCGAGTGTTAGCTATAACAAGTGTCCGCCTCCGATCTGGGAAGGTTATTCTCCTAGAAAACCAAATGAGGAGCAAGTCGAAAAAGCAGTCAATATAAAGTTAAAAACCGAATCAATTGATGAATTACCAGAAAACATTGACGTTATGTTCACCTCGTCTGACACTGATCATGAGTCTGAGTTAATCAAAAAGGTGGTCGATCAGGTGTTGGATACTGATGAGGAGTCTGAGTTAAAGTCTAAGTCTGGAGGGTCAAGCTCGTCAGTCAACAATTCAAAGTTATCGGTTAAAAGGGCTTACAGTAAAGAGTTTTTGTTATCAAAATCAAATTTGAATGATGAAACATTCGAAGTCGCATACACTTTGAATGATTCTGACAAATTATACTCTGAGAAAGAGTTTCCAATAAGAAGTGTTAGAATTGAAATGATTAAAAATGTTTTCAAAATGACAGAAATTAATATTTCTGAAATAAAAGATGTAAATCTTATTGAAAAACCTAAAAAATACACTTCAAGAGTTCAACAACGATTAAACAAGAAAAAGGGTTACAATTCTGGTTCTGGTTTTCAAAAGAAACCAAACCATAATGGTAGCTACAAAAAGAAAGGATTGGGTTTTATTCCACCTAAAAATTATAAAAATGATAAAATTTCTAAAACAAGTACAAAATTTGTTTCAGGTGGAAATGCAGAAGAAGAACAGAAGAAACCGTTCTGGAGACATTCAAACTAGGAGTTTCTTGCTGAACAAAAGAGAAAAGGAACTGGAGTTTTTCACAGGAAGGATACTCAAACCTGTTTCAAATGCAATGAAGCTGGTCATATTGCATCAGTTTGTTCTCAAACGGTAAAACCAAAACAGGGAGTATCTGAAAAACTGAAAGAAAAAGTTGTAGATGTTGAACCACCAACTGAAAAATTCAAAATTTTTGAAAATTCGATTTATGAAGTTGGTGAGAGTTCAAAGAAAATTTATTACAAAAAGAAAGCAAAAGATAACCAAATGTGGGTTGTCAAGAAGGGTGATGTAAAAGTCGGCGATGAATCTGATTCCACAAAATCAGTGGAGCCACAAGTTGAAGATGATGTTAAAATTCCATCTTTGATGTTTGAAAAAAATTAAGCAAAAGGTTGGTAAGGTTGAGATTTCAAATCAATTTTTTTCTGATAAGAAGGAATTTGATGTTGAAAAAGTTTTCAATGGAAATGTTAAGAAAATTTTTGGGCAAATGGTCGAGGGAAAGGCCAAAAGGGTTAAAGATTTCTATGTAACAAAGAAACCAACATATAACCCTACTGAACAAGAGTTAAAAAAACCCAAGGTTGGTAAGCCTTGGGTGGAAATTCTTTTCCCTTGAAAAATCTGGACTTGCCGGAGATCCCAAGTTTGTAATCGAGGATCAGGAATCGGCATCATTCTTAAAATCTGATTGTGAAAAGGAATCTTAAAATGTTTTGAATTTTTACAGGTTAAGTGTGACTTGCCGGAGCTTCCAGGTTGGTAAGTGTGAAGCAGGAATCGGCATCTTTATTGATAAAATGAATTTGTGTAGATGGTTATTCCTACAACTGGTAAAAAGGTTTGCTCTTACAAGTGGTAAATCAGGGACATTAAGTTGTACTTGGTTTTCTACAATTGGTATTTTGAAAGAAAATGTGTTGAACCACACCCCGAACCTAAAAGTGGTAAAATTAACAAAACTTATTTTCCGGAAAAATCATTTTGGTTAAAACAAACTTAAGTGTTTTGAAATCATTATGAGAAAATAGTTTTGTGTAAGGGGGAGTTCTGATTGTTTATGCCAAGTGGATGGCGAATTGATGCGATTCGATATCGGTTGTCATTTTTTTGTATAGTTGGTTTTCAAATTTCTTTAAATGTGTTTGCATTTTAGGGGGAGTAGAATTTTTTCAGAAAATCCAAAAACATTTGAAAATTTGAAAAAGGCAAAAACATGATAAAATGATAAATGAGTTTTGTGTCAAAGAAGAGGAAATGATAGTACATCAGTAGACTGTCACAGTATGCTAAAGAAATGTAATGTTTTAATAGTGTTAAACGATCCCACTGATGATATGCCGATAGGTTTTTACACATTTAGTAAACTTTTCGGGATATAAACTTAAATTCAAACTTGCTTATTTCGTGGGGAACACTACTTGGATATATAGGTAACCCCTGAAATCTCGTTTGAAAGGTCCCTCTTTCTGAGATACTAGGTCTTTATGCTCAGTGATATCTGGGGTATTATTCCGGGACTTCTGCTGAATGGAAGTTCTGACCTAGTCCTCGAATAATACTTTCCGCATGCTTGAAAAATAGCGCCGCCCTCAGCATAAATGATGAGACAATAAAATTGCTAATCAATGCTGTTGTAAAAAAGATCCTCTAAAGGGGACACACCCAAAAGTCGAGTCATGATCTCTCTGCTGAACGGTAGTTCTGACCTGAGCTCTCATGATTCTTCATAATTTATAACCCCTTACAGATATCATTTGTGGTATACTCACCTGTAAGACTGAATATTGGGATCTGGATACGAGAGTATATTCAAGAGGTGGGACACATGAATGAGTTTAAGTTCTTAAAACACCTAACTCATATCCTGATTTAGTTGAAATTTGTGTAAAAATTTAAGTGGATCGGTATATCGGCAATCTAAGTGAATTGTTTAATTTTTAATGTGTAACTAAGCTCAACGGTACTTGTGACTTGTCAAAAACTGATATGATCCTCTTACACAAACTCACAAAAATATTGTTTGTAAATATTTCTTTACAGCATTTCTTTTCTGTTATTCAAAAATCCAAAAAGATTTTTGGTGTGTTTTAGCTTAAATTTTTAAAAAATTCAAAAAGATTTTTGACAACTGATGTTAGAGAGCTGATATTCAAAATTCCAAGTGCTAAACATGACGACAATTGGTTTGGGAAAGAATGTTTTGAAAAGAACAAGTTTGGGTATGTGTGTTTGAAAAGTTTAAGCATTTTGAGAGGGGGAGTCAATGTTTGAATGAATAAAGTTGTATGAAATCGATTCTGCAAGTGGTTCATCAAAAACTAAATGTTAAATCATTCTAAGATTTGCTCTACAAGTGAACATAAAAAAATTTACTTTTGGGTAGAGAATGTGCAGGTTTAGTCAGGTTTCGATACTTAAGGACTCTGAGTGTTAAGAGAGCCAGGTTTCGATCCTGAACCTGTGGAAAGTTTGAGCCAGATCATAATCTTGGAACTGCTGATACTGATGAATTTAAGGAATCAAGAGATCTGATCAAGAGAATTAGAAAGCTCAAGAGCCAGGTGGAGATCCTGGAAAGAAGTCCAAAGACTGATAAAGACTGAAGATGCGAAGACTCGACACTTTAAGACTCATCAACATCTGAGGGGGAGTATGTTAGTGCATACATCTGTCGACTTCGTCTTGTATCGAGTCTTGTACTAGATATGTTAGATCAGGGCACGTTGTTTGAGAAAATAGATGAAAATAGGATGTGTTTATGGGAATTTCGCTTGAAGGAAGCCATTTCGCTTGAAATGACATTTTTCAGTTTCAAGCGAAATCAACATATAGTATTTCGCTTGAAATGATTCTGGTCACTTTCAAGCGAGACCCCATCTCCTATATATAGGCTTCAAGCGAATTCATTTGAAAGCGTTCCTGAAATTCATACCGAAGTGCTGTCGGTTTGAATTCTGATTGTATTCAGTGTTATATCAATCTACAAGGTGTTTAAAGTGATTTGCAAGCTGTGTCGAAGTCTGTTTCTTAGTTTCCGCATCTGAAACAGATTAGAACTTCTCTGAACGACTCGTTCGGGTCATCACACGATCCTACAAGTATAACTGTAATTTATTGTTATTTAATTATATATTCTTATGTTCCCATTAAAGTCAATGGGAACAATAAGCAATCTCAGCCCTTAGATCAAGCTAAGATTAAATCCTGACCCTTTTAATTCAACAAAAACTTCTAGAAGGGGAGGTTTCTTAACAGTTTTTGGATTCCCTTTTGACTTGAATATCCTACACACCGGGAAGAATAGAGGCCACGATCTATCTCCAGCAGTTTAGCGCCGGTTTGGTACTCCCCAGTTAGTCATCAAATGGTAGTTTCCACTCACACATAAACCATATTTGAACAACCTGCAATGCAATCCTGTATCATCTGTGAACTATCCCATAAAAAGTCATGATTTCTTTCCTTATGCAAATCAATCACTGGATGGACCAGGTATAAAAACACATCAATCCTTCCTCACTCTAAACCCTTAATTTCTTCCCTCTCTAAACTCATCATCCACTGATCCATCCAGAAATTGATACGTATGCTTCGATATCTCGTGTTTCCAGTTTCCACCATGTATCAATGGTGAAATTATATCGATCCAAGCGGTTACTATTAGATTATAAACTTAATTATATGTGTGTATTATGTATTCTTAGGATAATTAAACTTATATTACATATGTATGTAGCGAATAAGAGGAGGGATACGACGGTTGATAGATACCGGTTTAAATGGCAGTTATTCCCGCCAAGTTTAACCACCGTATCAACCGCCATCACTTGATGTATATATTAACAATTGTCGGCCTCGGCAACTGTTTCCGGTACCAAGATATTGTATAATATCCCCTTCAATTTCATATTCATTCGGTTTTGAGTGTGTGTGTTCATTATCATTCATTTGATCAAAGTTTAACATGGATTCTACTTCCAAGTCTTGTGAATCCGATCCTGATGTTCATACGAGAAGTGTTAATCTTCAATCAACACGTAAAGAGAGACGGTGGAATTCAATCAACACCAACATTAATGCCCTATGAACATTGTTCAAATGAGAATATAGAAAGACGGAGGAAAGAATCATTTCACAAGCAGTGTTATTACTGTAATGAACCCGGTCATCAAATCATCTCATGCAAGACGAAAGAAAATGATGAAGCAACCCAGTGTCAAGCCATCAACACCGGAATCCAGAGACAAGAGGCCGACGATGGTTTCAGACAAGAATTAATCGTTACTGATACGGAAGGCGGTTTATGGTCAGAAATATGGTATGTAAATACTAATTTTAAACATCATTATGCGGGAAATCTGGATGTTTTTAAACGAATAAAACACATGTTTGGAGTAGAGACCAAAACCGGTGAAAACAATTTCCTGTTCATAATGGTCATTGGGGTGGCCGTAGACGTTAAGTCTGGGAATGAATCATTTCGAATTAAAAGTGTGTTTTATACTCCTGAATTAGATCGAAATATTTTAAGTTTGGATCAACTTGTGACACAAGGTTATACCGTAAAGTTTAGTGGAGAAAGATGTAGAATTTATCTGATGTTCAGTTTTCCCATTTCGAATACAAAGAATGAGAACACTGGTTTAACTAAAGAAGATGAATTAGGAATAAAAGAAAGGCAAATGATAATCAATCTCGGTTCAGATTATGATGAGTACAAAATAGATTATTTAAATTCATATTTTGAAAATCTGAATTTGTCTTCTCAAGAACCGGATTGGAATCTTATGATCCTCTAAGCTATGGAATTTCTTGAGTTTCAAGATTGTAAAGCCTTGCTAGACATGTTAGAAGATGTAGAATATGTTTGTAAATACAAGTATGATCTGGAGGTTAAATTTGAAGAGATGTTAGAGTGGTTCATAAAAACTAACTTAGGAATCTCTACGAGACCGATTTCGGCATATTCGGGTGATAAAAGTGTAACAACCAGCACGTTCGTACGTTGTTACTACTCGTTACACTCGTTATGCCTAGCACCGGAGATTCGGATCATAATGTAGCTATATCGAATACATCGCTACTTCGCAGTATTTTCGCATATTATGCATACTTTATCGCTATAACACATCGCATCACACATATTTACGCTCACGATGACGTTGAGTGAGGACCTATTCTACCCTCCTCAATAGCCGTGACGCGTCGCAGAGTAACGCTTGTTTGAAACGAAACCCGGATATTATATCGCAACTTTGAAATGTGGATATTTATACGACCCTATGTGACTAATTATACTAAATATATGAATGTGGGTATGAAAAGGTGTGACCAAACTATCACAACGCTTAACGATCAAAACGAAACATCGAAACGCAATTCGCCGGAGACCACCGATCGAGTGACTGGTCGATTGGATGGCCACCCGATCGGATTGCCACCCGATCGGACAGCCACCCGATCGGACAGCCATCCGATCCATGGCACTCCCTCACCCCTTTCTCCTCTTCACCTATAAATAGCCCTTGTCACATCACTGTTCAAGTGATGTGACAGCTCTCACTCGACCAGCACGCTTTAGGGCTATTTTCTCTCGATTTCTCGCGATTCTTGTAAGTTTCTACCTCAAATCTTGTACTTTTATTATCTAAACGCACTTCTTCATCATCTCACTACTAAAAAACTGTCCATTTCCGACCAGTTTCCGACAAAAATACGTTTGTAGGAAAAAGCCTTGTAGGAAAATATTTCCGACAAGTAACCGACTAAATTTCCGACAAATTTCCGACAAAAAGAAGAAGTTACTATTTCCGACAAAGTTCCGACCAAAAGTTTCCGACAAAGTTCCGACCACAATTTTCCTACAGCTTTCCGACCGCCGTTTTCCTACTATTTTCCGACAACCATTTTCCTACTATTTTCCGACCAAAAGGTTCCTACAGCTTTCCGACCGCCGTTTTCCTACTATTTTCCGACAAACATTTTCCTACTATTTTCCGACCAAAAGGTTCCTACAGCTTTCCGACCACAGTTTTCCTACTATTTTCCGACTAAAAGGTTCCTACAGCTTTCCGACCACAATTTTCCTACAGCTTTCCGACCACAGTTTTCCGACCAATTTCCGACTAAAAAACTTTTTAATAAAAAAAAATATAAAAAAACTAAAAAACCCAGATTTTTCTACTAAAAATGCAGAAAAAAAAATCCAATAAAAATCATAAATACGACACGATTATAGAACTAAAAGGTCATCCACAAAATACAAATTGTAGGTTCAACAACAAAATATGCCACGGTTGTTAAATTACAAGTTCAACCGCAAAAGACAACAAACAAAACTAAACTATGGTGGAGGATTGCTAGGATTACCAAACTGCTTCATCAACTCGGTTATTTGTCGTTGCATATCTCTCTCATTTGTGTTGCATCTCTTCGACTCGGTTTTGCAACACTTCCGTGTGGGATTGTTGCGCCTCTTCGAATCATTTATTTAACTTTTCCACTTGGGATTGCAAGTTCCACACCTAAACAACATACATAATATTAGTAAAAAAGCTATATATATAGACACACTAGTAGGAAACCCATGCGATGCAACCCGTTTGACATAATACGTTAATCCAATTATATAATTAAAAAAACTATCTGTAGGATACTAGGATCTAAGGATATAATGTAAAACCAAAAACGCATTTTATCGATTTTCCTTTTTATTGATTTCTACCAATAAATTTTATAAAAAAATACCACAATCCGAATCACAATAGAGGGTGTATGCCTGTGAGAAATTCGAAAAACTATTGCCCCTTTAACACAACGCGTTCTTTTTTTCACACATAAATATCCAACTTACCACAAACATAAAACTATAAATCTGCAAAGAAATCACTTGTGGTATCAAGGCCATGAGTGCGTCTGTTTTTCCTCTTTGTACCTAAAAAAGCAACAAAAATTAAGCAATGTTGGATACACACATCGCAAGAAGTGAACACAAACAGATCTTTATTGAAATTATGGTGTATGAACTATGAACACTCATTTACATATTTTTTTTTAAAACAAGAGCTTGCAAAATTTTTAGTTTCGATTTCATTGTGAAACAAGAATCACAACTCCGCTTACATTAGAAAAAGAAAGCACACTACCTTTTGACGGTTTTGGTGGAGCATTATCGGTATCCATATCCATGTCCTCATCATCACCTCTTGAAGTAAACTATCAATATCCCACATCTACAAACGAATATGTTGATGGTTAGTAACTTCTCCAATCATGAACAAACGTACACACAAAAAACATACCTTCAATATCGAATCATGGGATATGCTTCCGAGAAACTTTCTATCATGAGAGAAAGCTGAAACAAGAACAAAACACATATTAGAAGCAAGATTGTACCAAGCTACCGGAGTTTAGGCGTTATTTAAAAAAAACAATTCCATTGATGAAGAACATTCACTGCAGAAACCTAGCTATAATAATCATTTATATAGAAACTATTTTCATATTGTCTCATTGAATAGCAATGCTGGCAAGTTGGGTAATGGGTCAAAAAAGATCAAAACAAGTGAGGTTTTTCTTTTTTTAATTTCATAAATAATTGAGGTTTTAAATATAATACAGAAACTATTATCAAAGTAATGACACTTTAAAAAAGAAAAGCATTTTATATGAACATGTATATCCATACTACGAATGAAACTTACCAAGACGCTCAACAGGATACTCCGAGTGCTCTGCAATTGGCTGAATTACTCTGTTGGGTAATATACCTATCAAACTAAACACATTGCAAAAAAAAGGTTTAAAACTCATGAAAAAACCTGAAACAAGAAAATTACAAAATCCTTCTCACCTGATGAGACCATTTTCAGTTCCAGCAATAACCCTCTCTTCATCAAGCTAAAGAATATGGAAAAAGGTAAATCATTATTATGTAACTAAAACTCGAATGAAGATAACTTGTGCAACTTATCAATTTTGATTCAAATAGTTTCTATAAAATCAATTTCTGCTTTTTATAATAGAATGAATAATTTGCTTAAGTGAGATAAAATATTGTTTTAATAGATTTTATTTACTAAACTTCTTTAGCCAGTAAAGTTTTAAAAGGTATGGGACATCAACAAATGGGCTTTGTTAATTTAATGATTAATATTAAAACACAATGTTCAGTCATCACTTTCGTTTTATTTTATCCCAACAGAACCCAGAACATATCTGATAAGAAGTAACTAAATCCCAAAAAAAAAACATGATACTTCTTATGATTGAACATGATCAGCACTAAACTTACTCAAAACAAAAAAAAACATGATACTTCTTATGAATAACAATAAACAAACTCACTGTTGGTTAGTCAATGAAAGTTAATACGAAAATCAAATTGGTTCCATGAAAAGAGTATACCGAAACGAGGCGAAGCGGTTCCGTCATGACCCCCGTACGTCTCCGGTTGGTTTCTCTGATCTCCGGCAAACACTTCGAGTTTCGAATTAACCATTGACCCAACAGTTGACCAAGACCCGAAACCCGAGACCGAATCAATTGAACCGAAACTGAAACCACACACCTGAAGTTAAAAAAAAACCGAACCAACACCTGAGCTCTTCTTGTTTCTCGTAATCTATACTAAAGTGAGCCCGACCCGGAGCGTGGATGACCTGACTGAGATGACCCGAGGTCGAACCAGATCTGAACAACATTAACCACCACCACTGCCGAGGCAGACGGCGGCGGCGACATCTGTTCGTCGGCTGGAAGCGAGGGTGTGGGATGTGAGTGACGAGAGAACGAGATAGAGGGTGGTTGTCGGCTGGAGAAGAAAGGGAGACGAGGGTGTGGATGTGAGTGAAAGAGGGAGGAGGTTGTCATGGTGTGTCGCCAGAAAACAGAGCACCGGAGCTCGGCCGGAGTTCCGATATCCGATCATCGAGGCTAGGGAGAAGGCAGGGAGGTGAAAGTTGGTGTTGTTGTCTGCGCAGGGAAGTAAGGGGGGATGGGTGTCGGCTGAAAGAAAAGTAAATGGATTAGGGTTTGTATTCTTATAAAAGGGCATTTAGGTTTTAATTGAGTTTAACTTGAACGAGGGTTTAAATGATTTAGGAAGCGGGTTATGTCTGATATGAAGGCCATAGACTAGTGGTTATGCGTGTGTGTGTAAGGGATTGGTGACCCGGGTTTGAGTCCTGCGGGCATCATTTTTTGTTATATTATTTTCTTTACCTTTCTTTTATATCTTACACTTTCAAATTACAAAAACAGTCCTTGGACTTATATAGACTATGTTAAGTTGTTTTAAAAGAAATGATTTTGTATTTTTTAACTAACCAAGTTATGTTATTTTTTTTTTTAAAAGAAAAACTAACTTATAGTTTTAAACTAACTAAGTTAGTTTACTATCTTTAATATCTAACGAAACTAACTATTATTATCTAACGAGTCCTGCGGGCATCATTTTTTGTTATATTATTTTCTTTACCTTTCTTTTATATCTTACACTTTCAAATTACAAAAACAGTCCTTGGACTTATATAGACTATGTTAAGTTGTTTTAAAAGAAATAATTTTGTATTTTTTAACTAACCAAGTTATGTTATTTTTTTTTTAAAGAAAAACTAACTTATAGTTTTAAACTAACTAAGTTAGTTTACTATCTTTAATATCTAACGAAACTAACTATATTATTAAGAATAAGGCCATTAAATTGTAAAATTAATTAATTTAATTAAGGGTAAATAACCATATTTATAATGACTCGAATTCAAAATTAGGAAAGCTATGAAAACGCGGAGCGTTACAACATGATTATATAACAAAAGAATAAATGTTTCAGTCGGAAAATGGTCGGAAATTTCCGACAACTTTCCGACCAATAAAGCTTTTAGTCGGAAAATGGTCGGAAATTTCCGACAAATTTCCGACCAATGTTGTGTTTCGTCGGAAAGTAGTCAGAAATTTCCGACCATTTTCCGACACCAATTTTCGTTTTTTTCATTTTTCAACATTTAAACATCGTTTTTCCATTCCATCTTTCGTACACATTAATTATACATGAAATACTTTTACTTTACCAAATTATACGCATTGTACACGTTTATACGTGTATGTATACTATCGGGACCCATTAATTAAAACAGACTAAGTATGTGTATACATATGTATGTGTGTATGTATGCGTGTGTGTACACTTGGACAAACAAATACTTATACATATATATATATATATACATACATATAGACACAAGCATATACATTTACGTACACACATATACCCCCACATGATTATATAACAAAAGAATAAATGTTTTAGTCGGAAAATGGTCGGAAATTTCCGACAACTTTTCGACCAATAAAGGTTTTAGTCGGAAAATGGTCGGAAATTTCCGACAACTTTCTGACCAATGTTGTGTTTCGTCGGAAAGTGGTCGGAAATTTCCGACCATTTTCCGACACCAATTTTCGTTTTTTTCATTTTTTTCAACCTTTAAACATCGTTTTTCCATTCCATCTTTCGTACACATTAATTATACATGAAATACTTTTACTTTACCAACTTATACGCATTGTACACGTTTATACGTGTATGTAGACTATCGGGACCCATTAATTAAAACAGGCTAACTATGTGTATATATATGTATGTGTGTATGTATGCGTGTGTGTACACTTGGACAAACAAATACTTATACACACACACATATACATATATATATACATACATACATACATATAGACACAAGCATATACATTTACGTACACACATATACCCCCACATGATTATATAACAAAAGAATAAATGTTTTAGTCGGAAAATGGTCGGAAATTTCCGACAACTTTTCGACCAATAAAGGTTTTAGTCGGAAAATGGTCGGAAATTTCCGACAACTTTCCGACCAATGTTGTGTTTCGTCGGAAAGTGGTCGGAAATTTCCGACCATTTTCCAACACCAATTTTCGTTTTTTTCATTTTTTTCAACCTTTAAACATCGTTTTTCCATTCCATCTTTCGTACACATTAATTATACATGAAATACTTTTACTTTACCAACTTATACGCATTGTACACGTTTATACGTGTATGTACACTATCGTGACCCGTTAATTAAAACAGGCTAAGTATGTGTATATATATGTATGTGTGTATGTATGCGTGTGTGTATATATATATACAGACACACATACATATACATATAGAGACAAGAAATACGTTTATATATATAGATATACACCTCGGTATAATTAAATATGAAAAGAATAATTGTTTTAGTCGGAAATTTGTCGGAAATTTCCGACCATTTTCCGACCAATAAAGGTTTTAGTCGGAAAAAGGTCGGAAATTTCCGACAACTTTCCGACCAATGTTGTGTTTCGTCGGAAAGTGGTCGGAAATTTCCGACCATTTTCCGACACCAATTTTCGTTTTTTTTCTTTTTTTCAACCTTTAAACATCGTTTTTCCATTCTATCTTTTGTACACATTAATTATACATGAAATACTTTTACTTTACCAACTTGTACGCATTGTACACGTTTATACGTGTATGTATACTATCGGGACCCATTAATTAAAACAGGCTAAGTATGTGTATATATATGTATGTATGTATGCATGTGTGTACACTTGGACAAACACATACTTATACATATATATATACTTACATACATATAGACACAAGCAAATACATTTACGTACACACATATACCCCCACATGATTATATAACAAAAGAATAATGGTTTTAGTCGGAAAATGGTCGGAAATTTCCGACAACTTTCCAACGAATGAGAGTTTTTGTCGGAAAATGGTCGGAAATTTCCGACAACTTTCCTACCAACTAAGACTCATAAATATTATTTTTAAAATATACAGTAATTAGGATTTGGTTTTATGTTTTCCGACTAGTTTCCGACAAAGATTTATTTTTATTTTTTGTATAGTTAAATTTTCCGACCATTTTCCGACCACTTTTTTTCTTCTTTTATTCTTTTTTTTTTTTTTTGTCGGAACTTAGTCGGAAGTTTCCTTCAAATTTCCGACCATTTTTTTTTTGTCGGTAAATTGTAGGAAAATAGTCGGTAAAACCAGATTATTTTTTTAGTTGGTATTTTGTCGGAAAATGGTCGGAATTTTCCGACGAAATTGGTTTTGTCGGAAATTTTGGTAGGAAATCCCCCTGTTTTCTAGTAGTGTCTTCACCTTTGAATCTTAACTTTTAACTGTGAAATCAATAGATTTGAGGTGTTCTAGGATGATGTCATCATAGAGTTCTTATGAACTTCAAGTGTTGGCGTCATCCCACCAAGAACCACTCAGATCTGAAGGATTTCCACAAGAATAAACAACATTTTCGCATAGATCTACATAAAATCATGGATAAAAGGATTGAAAGATGGTTTTCCAACTTTCCTTCAACACTTTTACACTCAATGCACTCAAAACCGATAGAATTGGAGCATGTTCTGATCTTCTACTCGTTCTTAGTGATGTGTCAGCTCAAGATCTGAATTCTATCTACGAGACAATCGATCTCGGGTTAAACACGAACCGTCGTCTCAAACAGTTGACCGACCGGACTAGGGTGATTCCTGCCCGATCGGGTCACCTGGATGTTGATAAGGTTATTTTGTTTAGCGCGTTGTCACACCGTCTCGAGAAAACCGCAAAACTATCAAAACAACCAAGTAACAAGACGATCAGGCTACCAGAACGGATTGCCGTCCGATCGGATTACCACCCGATTGGCTTGCACTTGGTTCCACACTTAAACTATATTTCAATTCTTCAAAAGTTTTGGAATGTCGAACGGATTGCCGTCCGATCGAATGACCATCCGACCATGTGATGTTTTGAACTTCAACACTCAACAATTTTCAACATATTCAGTACGCAGCCAGTTCCAAACGGATTGCCACCTGATCGGATTACAATCCGATCGAGTGACAAAATGTTGTGAACTTGTTCTCACAAAGTGTCCTACTAATCGGATCGTCAACGGATTGAGCCGCCGTTCGATCGATCGACCTGAAGGGTAGAGATGCTTCTCTGTTTTCTGAATGCTACAACGAAAACTTCAAAGGCAAACCATCGTACGCAAACACATCCATACCAAACGAGGTGACAATCCAATCGAATGGCCATCCGATTGGATGACCATCCGAACGGATTGCCACCCGATCGACTGGCCATCCGATCGGATTGTCATCCGATCGAGTTGCCATTCGACACTCAGTCGCATCTGATCGTTTAACGCACTGTTCGACGCTTACGCTATCAATCTGTAATCAGGCTAATCTTAGACGTGATCCCTTCAATCCAACCAAGTTGTGTTTACTTGCTGAACACCGACTGTGAGTATACTTGAACCCTTTTTTATCGCATTTTAGGTGTAACATACGTTCCTATTAAATCGAATTTATCAAAACGAATTATTCAATCAAACTATTTATCACTTGCGAATAACTGTTATGCATATTTACACGTGATGCCAGTTACATATGTGTTAGGACTTTTACTCGCGAGGTCCTGCCTTAACTAGTATAGTACTATAGCACCCGACGGGGTCTAGTTAGGATGAATAGCAATCGCAATCGCAGCTTGAGTGACTTTGCTGGTAGTATCTGTCTATATGCATGCATGTTGTGGTATCTCGTTTATGTATTTGGTAATTCGCAGCACTTTTATCTATTTATGAATTGCTATCAAAACTTGTATACTCGCCAATACTTTTGTATTGACGTTGTTTTAACGTATGTTGCAGGTTTAGTCGCAGTCTACATCAAATCAAGCTAGGAAGTCTAGAAACACACCTAAAATCTAGGTTGTCGGATTTGTATTGTTGAATAGAATATGAAATTCGTGACAGCTTAGGTGATTGTAATTGTTTGTTAGTATGGGATAATGAACACATTAAATACTGTCGCAATATAGTTGTTATGGATTCTCTTGAGCAATCTGATTCGCCTAGTGCCGCGCCCTGATGATTCCGCCATCGGTTGGGGTGTGACAGATTGGTATCAGAGCCATAACTATAGGGAATTGGGCTAGACTTGACCTAGTCCGGGTCAATGTCTTAGAAACGACCTAGTCTATAGTCTAGGTACCAATGGGCCGACTCGTGCGAACCCAGTAGGATTTGCACGGGCCTACTTGATACTCTCGTTCGAATCCGCTAAAACTACAACTTCGCGTGAACACCGCATACTACAACTTCACACGAAGAGCCTTTCCTAAGGCTGGAATGTTACTTAGCCTTTCCTAAGGCCGACACAATACAAAAGTTTTCAAAAATACTCGCATATCATAACCGAGTGGTCCCGTCGAGATCAGGCGTGAAAACCAAGAACTCTCGACAAGATCACTCACTTAGCGTATTTTTCTAGCACGAGGACTTTCCATTGGGCTAAGAGTGACATCCATAACTCAACGAAAGTCTCCATTTCAAAATCTAGTGGAACTCTCGAACTTATTCGAAGAGCACAACCACAGCTAGGAGCGAAGTAATTAAGTCAGGGGTGAAACCCGTATCTTAATAAACCGTTCCACTCTCTATAAAATTGTTTTCAAAAGCTCTCACCAAGGACTCGACTATAACGATGACTTGAGCCACGCGATGACTAGGAGGACGAATGCCATGAGCTGCATCCTTGTGGAAGCATAGTCTTCTAGGGCAACGCGCGTGCACGAACTGTTGAGTATAGTTGGGTTATCTTGGGTAGTCGACGCCTAAACACCCGAGGCACTCTATCTATTTTCTAGCGTATGACTTGCCGATTTTACGCTTGTTGGGATTTATTTTCGCTTACGTGTTTACAATTTACAACTTTACGCTTTATCGATTTCTCGATTTAACGATTTTCACTCCCTGCTTTTGCAACCGCACAACTCGCACAGCCATCGCAATCTAAAACGAAAACCGAATGTTTGCAACAAAACTAATGTCTAATTACTCGCTTTCGCTCTCGCTCTATCCCTCTTCATCGCGTCCTCGCGCATACTACACCGACATGTGTGTGTAAGTATAAACTACAACTAACTATATGTACACAACGAATCAATTATGTGAGAACTTAGGAATCTCGTGTCTCCTATGTGGCTCCTATGTGATATCTATTATATTACTTGCAACAAGTTTTGATCGCGTTCAATCGCATCGCAAAACTCAAAATCATTATGATCGAATCTCACTCCAAATCTCTCTATGTCTAGATGTCATCCAACGACTCTACCTCGAGACAAACAGCTAGGAGAAGAGCCAAACGAAGCGCCGAAAAGAGGATTGCCTCGCTTGTAGCCAGGGAAGTGTCCAAGGTCATTCCTCAAATTGTCGCTCAAGTGCACCCTCTCAGCAACTCTCGAACCTCGGAAGACTCTAAGACGGAAACGCTGCAATCTGCTTTCCTCTACAAACACTTCAAAGCATGTGGCCCGAGGGAGTTCACAGGTGAAGGAGGTGTGTCCCAGCTACTCCAGTGGTTCGATTCTATCGAAGTTACCCTTCGTCAGAGTGGGTGTCCCGATGGTTTTCGTACTACTTGCGCTACCGGGGTATTTCAATCGCGAGCACTCGACTGGTGGACGGCTGAACGTAACAAAGGTGGGATCTCCGCAGCTTACGCTCTCTCTTGGGATGAGCTGAAAGAGCTCATGAAGAAAGAGTATTGCCCTCCCCACGAAGTCCAGAAACTCGAAGACGAATTTTGGGAAATCAAGCAAATCGAAGGTGACAATACTGGCTACACCGCAAGGTTCAAACAACTTAGCATAATCTGCCCAAGTCAAGTCAACACTTCAGAAAAAGTCATCACGAAGTATATTCGCGGCTTGCCTGAGTGTGTGGGCGATTTTCTTGAAGCTGCAAGACCTGCTACCCTGGAAGAAACCTACCGCTTAGCCGCAGAAATCAACGACAAACGAGTCTTGGACGGATCTTTCTCCAAGAATCCTGTCAAACAAGCTCATCAAGCAATCGTCATCGATTCTTCTGACGCTTCCTCCGATGATTCTACCGATGATTCTTCAGGTGAGTCCTCAGACGAATCCTCTGACGACAATGTACCGTTTCAGGAAGCTCAGCCCAGCCGCAAACAAAAGATCATGAGCCCAAACTCTTCAATAACGGAACTGTCACAACCAGAACCTCTTCAGGCGATTCCAGTTCACTCAAAGCGCGACTACAGCGGAACTCATCCCCTGTGTCTCATGTGTACGTATCATCACCCGCCAGAAGCTAACTGTCGCTTTTGCGCAAATTGCAACTGGTATGGTCATCTTACCCAGCACTGCCGCACGGGGCCGCAAACTTGAGGAATTTTAGCAACAATCGCAGTCTCCGTAGAAGTCCTCCACAACAACATTAGTTATGCCTCCGATGTTGTTGTAATGATACGATCTTCGCCGATTAATTTCTTTTGCATGTTAAACTTGTTCTATTTCTCGACGCAATGCGGACTCTATTTATCTCACACTCGCGCACGGACTATATGCTAGCACTATGTACTATATATAATGCGTTTTACCCCTACTATGTGTTCTTGAGATAAGTACGATAAACGTGCAAGGATCAAATTAATCACGGGTGCACACGGGATTACTATGATCAGTGCACGGGGATCGTAATGAGTTTCAATGATGACATAACGTTAAAAGCATGGTTAAGCGTGGTGGATACGCCGCTGGTACTTCCTATATATAAGCGTCTTGACCATGTCAACACAGTGCGACACCAATTCACGAGACAGAGGTGTGTGGTTGAAGCAAGGTGGATACGCCGCTGGTACTTCCTATATATAAGTGCTTTGCATGCCAACCAATGTCTTGTGAAGGAAGTGCCATGCAAGTTGAACATTATTAGACCAAGTATACTATTTAATTCTATTTTCGACACACTACACTACATCGCAAGGCGTAACAATCTCAATTGCAACTCCAAGCGTGTAATCGCTAGACTTTTCGTAAGTCAACACGCTCGCAATCGCATTATCGCTAGAATCTATCTCGCAATCTCAATCGCTTATAGTGTGTTCGCTCAATCGCTTATTATGTGCATTGCGCTATCACATATCGTGGGTATCGCGCTATCACTTGTGTATCGCTCTATCGCTTGTGTATCGCTCCATCCCTCATCGTGTATCGCTTAACGTTTATCGCCAACGCTATCGCTTACCGATATCTGTGTTATGTTAGCACACATGACCTCGCTTCACGAAACGAAACTGATAGGGATAAAACATGGTGGATACGCCGCTGGTACTTCCTATATATAAGTGTTTTAGCCATATCAGCAGACTTTCGTGGAAAAAGGGCATGTGGGGCTTAATGTTAGTTAAAATTTATGGTGTTTTCTAATCTAATCAAATCACATATTCCTATCACTTGCAACGCATCGATCGTCGCCTATCGCTCGACGGTTGTCGCTATCGCTCATCGCTTTTCACTTATCGCACTCGCCGTATCGCTAAACTAAGTTCGAAAACGACTTCCTCACTCAGTTTGCTCAATCTCTCTCTTACACTTGGTCTGACCATCTTTCGCTTGGACCGAGGGAATCGAAATCTATCAAGTACCATGTCGACACACATGACACCGCCTCACTGGACGGAAGCCATATGGCTAAAACATGGTGGATACGTCGCTGGTACTTCCTATATATAAGTGTTTTAGCCATATTGTCGAACTTTCGTGGGAAAGTGCCATGCGGGGCCGACTTTAAATTTAAAATCTTTAATGTTATTTAGAACCCTTGTGTAAACAAAGCTTTTTTCCTACAAACTTTTTCTAAGAAAATTTAATCAAACCTTTGTACAAAACGAGATTTTCTTGTAAGGATGGTGTCACAATCGACTTAAGTTACTGCCGCGAGACGAGAAAATTTCGTAAAACGAGCTTTAAACACCCTAAAATATTTTTAGTAACCTAATAAAACACCACTCATAACGCTGGTGTGAACATCGAAACAGTTAAACGCTGCACTGTGGGAAGATTTTTCATAAACAAGTTTCTTCAAACCTTTTCGAATTAATAAACTTTTCAAGAATTCCAAAACACTTTTGGATCGCTTTTGTGTATTGCCATCTTTTGTATACGAACCGCCTTACTCGCTGCCATCGCTGGTCATCGCAATGCTCTCGCTCGTCGAACTTCAATAGATCGCTCGCCTATTTTTGACACTATTAATCGCTACTCCCACTCGCATCGATCCTCGCAACCCTTCTTATGGATTAATTTCGGGACGAATTTTCCTAAAGCAGGGGAGACTGTAACAACCCGCACGTTCGTACGTTGTTACTACTCATTACACTCGTTACGCCTAGCACCAGAGATTCGGATCATAATGTAGCTATATCGAATACATCGCTACTTCGCAGTATTTTCGCATATTACGCATACTTTATCGCTATAACACATCGCATCACATGCATTAACGCTCACGATGACGTTGAGTGAGGACCTATTCTACCCTCCTCGATAGCCGTGACGCGTCACAGAGTAACGCATATTTGAAACGAAACCTGGTTATTATATCGCAACTTTGAAATGTGGATATTTATACGACCCTATGTGACTAATTATACTAAATATATGAATGTGGGTGTGAAAAGGTGTGACCAAACTATCGCAACGCTTAACGATCAAAACGAAACATTGAAACACAATTTGCCGGAGACCACCGATCGAGTGACTGGTCGATCGGAGGGCCACCCGATCGGATTGCCACCCAATCGGATTGCCACCCGATCGGACAGCCACCCGATCGGACAGCCATCCGATCCATGGCACTCCCTCACCCCTTTCTCCTCTTCACCTATAAATAGCCCTTGTCACATCACTGTTCAAGTGATGTGACAGCTCTCACTCGACCAGCACGCTTTGGGGCTATTTTCTCTCGATTTCTCACGATTTTTGTAAGTTTCTACCTCAAATCTTGTATTTTTATGATCTAAACGCACTTCTTCATCATCTTCACCTTTGAATCTTAACTTTTAACCGTGAAATCAATGGATTTGAGGTGTTCTAGGATGATGTCATCATAGAGTTCTTATGAACTTCAAGTGTTGGCCTCATCCCACCAAGAACCACTCAAATCTGAAGGATTTCCACAAGAATAAACAACAATTTCGCATAGATCTACACAAAATCATGGATAAAAGGATTAAAAGATGGTTTTCCAACTTTCTTTCAACTCTTTTACACTCAATGCAATCAAAACCGATAGAATCAGAGCATGTTCTGATCTTCTACTCGTTCTTAGTGATGTGTCAGCTCAAGATCTGAATTCTATCTACGAGACAATCGATCTCGGGTTAAACACGAACCGTCGTCTCAAACAGCTGACCGATCGGACTAGGGTGATTCCTGCCCGATCGGGTCACCTGGATTTTGATAAGGTTCTGTTGTTTAGCGCGTTGTCACACCGTCTCGAGAAAACCACAAAACTATCAAAACAACCAAATAACAAGACGATCAGGCCGCCGGAATGGATTGTCGTCCGATCGGATTACCACCCGATCGGATTGCCACCCGATCGTACAGCCGTCCGATCGGCTTGCACTTGGTTACACACTTAAACTATATTTCAATTCTTCAAAATTTTTGGAACGTCGAACGGATTGCCGTCCGATCGGATTGCCGTTCGATCGAACGACCATCCGACCATGTGATGTTTTGAACTTCAACACTCAACAATTTTCAACATATTTAGTATGCAGCCAGTTCCAAACGGATTGCCACCCGATCGGATTGCAATCCGATCAAGTGACAAACTGCTGTGAACTTGTTCTCACAAAGTGTCCTACTAATCGGATCGTCACCCGATCGAGCCGCCGTTCGATCGATCGACCTGAAGGGTAGAGATGCTTCTCTGTTTTCTGAATGCTACAAGGAAAACTTCAAAGGCAAACCATCGTACGCAAACACATCCATACCAAACGAGATGACAATCCAATCGAATGGCCATCCGATCGGATGACCATCCAAACAAATTGCCACCCGATCGACTGGCCATCCGATCGGATTGCCATCCGATCGGGTTGCCATTCGACACTCAGTCGCATCTCATCGTTTAACGCACTGTTTGACACTTCGCTATCAATCTGTAATCAGGCTAATCTCAGACGCGCTCCCTTCAATCCAACCAAGTTGTGTTTACTTGCTGAACACCAATTGTGAGTATACTCGAACCCCTTTTTATCGCATTTTGGGTGTAACATACGTTCCTATTAAATCGAATTTATCATTACGAATTATTCAATCAAACTGTTTATCACTTGCGAATAACTGTTATGCATATTTACACGTGATGCTAGTTAAATATGTGTTAGGACTTTTACTCGCGAGGTCCCGCCTTAACTAGTATAGTACTATAGCACCCGACGGGGTCTAGTTAGGATGAATAGCAATCGCAATCACAGCTCAAGTGACTTAGCTGGTAGTATCTATCTGTAAGTGCAGTTCCTGCCGGGTAACTGTCGCTTATCAGTTCCGTATCAATCAAAACAGAAGTCCAAGTTAAAGTCAACGATAATGAAGAATTCAAGACCACATGAAGACCAAGGGGAGTTTGTTAGTGCACTTTGGGTAATAAGTGCATGTCTTCCAATTTGTAGGGTCTTTATTGTACATGTCTTGAAAGTTAGTCCAAGGTTTATCCTTGGGACATTTTGTCCAAGTTTTGTGTCTAGGACAAAGGTCAGGGGTTTTTGTTAGGGACAAAAGTCAGGGTTTTGGTGTAGATTGTTTGTCCGAGTTTTGTCCTAGTCTATATATATGTGTTGTATAGGATTAGGGCAAGCATCCATGGATAAGGGATCGATCAAGAAGCTTTGTGCTCCTCTCCCAACTTATTCTCCTGGTGTGAAATTCTGTGCACCTAACCCTAATCATTGTGTGTGTTTTGTCTGGCGGCTGCTTTGTGTGAGTGACGTCATTCATCTTCATCATCAAGAATACTCAGTGTATTCTTGATTTCTCTCCCAAATCCTTGCATACTAGTGTTTCATCTGCAGTGGTTGATCATCAGGTGGATTCCGCACACCTGTTGGTTGCTTTAGCTGAGTGAGATCTTGGATTAGGAGGCCTTACAAGTGGTATCAGAGCATGGTTACCGATTCGGAATGGTCTAACCGCCTTCCGAATCACCATTGCTCTTGATTTGATGTTTGTTTCCGCCAAACATCTTGAAGACGTGAAGATTCTGGAGAAAACTTGAAGAAAATGAAGCTGTTCGTCGGCTGTGATGGTTTGCAGATCTGAGGTTTGATCCAAAAATTGCTCTGTCCGAGTTTTTCTTAGTGTTAAACTTGTCTGAGTTTTAAAACTCTGTGTTTGTTGTTTCCGGGGTTTTGGTGAACTAGTGTGAAGTCACACTAGGTAGAAAGTCCGGAGACTTGTTTCTGATCTTCACTTTAGGTAATAAGTATATGTTTCCGACTTATTACCTAAAGTGCACTAACAAACTCCCATTTACCCTACATCTGTTAAAACTTTCAAGATTCCGAGTTATAGTGATGATCTGAAGCTCAACTCCAGATAGTTTCGAGTTTTTGACAGTGTTCCGATTTTCGAGTTTCTTTCAAAGTTAACTGTTCCGAGTTTCGATTGTTAAATTGGTTAAATTACTCCGAGTTTCACTGTTCCGAAGATTAAACAATATTCCGACTTTTGCAAGAGTTCCGAGTTTTGAAGGTCAAGGTAGTCTGTGTATATGTTTCCGACTTTTGAAGGTCAAGATAGTCTGTGTATATTATGTTCCGAGTTTTTGAAACAGTCAACTGTTTGGTAAAACCTTTTAACTCCGAGTTTCTCCAGTTCCGAGATTTGTGTAAACTGCCTTTTGATTCAGAGTTGTGATTTCAGTTGAATCATTATGACTCCGAGTTTTGCAGAGTTAATCAAAGGTTCCGAGTCTTAAAAACTGTGTGTTTAACTGTTGGAGGTTTATTCTTACAAAGTTTCTGAGTTTTGGTATTTGTTCCGAGTTAATCAAAGGTTCATTATGTTTGAACCTGTTCTGATTTTTCAACAATTTAGGATTTTTCCAACTGTCTGGATTTTTATCATAGTCTAAGTGAATATGGTTTCGTGCTTCCGGGTTTCTTCAGAGTTTCCTTTATTCCCTTGCTTGTTTCGCATTCCTTTGTACTCTAAATACTGCTCAGATGACCTGATCCGAGGTTTCAAGAGCTTTCGGGCTTTACGAGTTCCGGATTTTCTAGATTTCCGGGTTACCTGGGGTACCGGATTTTTAGCTAAATTTTGAAGTTAGTGTTGTTCGGAAGTTTCGAGTTGTGCATGTTCCGAGTTTTTCTAGTTATTCCGGGTTACCTGGGGTACCGGATAACTAACTAAGAGTCAGAATTATGCGTAGTTTGAAGACTTGAAGTCGGTTTCGGATTATCGAAAAGTTTTATGGTACTTATGTTGTCCGGATCAAGTGAGGAGGTGAAGAGAATAAGATTTGCTTGGATTTTTGTATTGTTTACAAAGAAAAAGGGGGAGTAAAAATTTTGAAGTTCCTGTTTTCTTTGTAAATATAAAGCTTGTGCGTGAAATAGCTCGTGTGTGATGGAGTTTTTGTCACGTGTGTTTATGTTATTAATCAAGTGTTGACATGATGAAGCTGAATTCTCGGTTGATGACTAGTTGAAGATTGAGCCTTATTAAGTTGCTATTTAGAGTAGAGAAGATTAGTTCTGGTCTCGAAATAATGTGGGGCTTCTTGATTTGAGGGGAAGGTCGGAGATGAAAGCCATCGGGGATTCAGGGGATTCGTGAAGATAGGAGATTGATTCATGAAGATTCGTGACGAGATGAGATCATACATGAAGGGTTGAAGACTTTTGATTAAGATGGTGGATGTACTTTTACAAAGTTCAGTTTGTTATTAACTTATCGAACTGAGCTTCATGTCTTTGCGAAATTTGAAGTTTTTGATGTTAGGCATTGGAAATCCGACGCTTCGTTCTTCTACTGGTTAGGTTTGAAGATTAATGTATCGAGCGATATTCCTACATGTGGTTGTAGGTTGTTTCGCGTTAACTTGATTCGGGAGTAGTTTGAGGGGGAGGATCTACAGTGTTCGATGTTGGATTCTTTGGGTTTCTCAAAGCGGCCTTAAGTGATCGTCAGCAAGTCTTTAATTAGAAGGGTTGAAGATCGTTGTGCTCTACCTAAAAGATCAAGTCTCAGCTAAAGTTGAAAGCAGGTATGATATCATCAGTCAAGGGAGAGTCTCTAAGTGCAGTATCCGGTGATTGAAGATTATCGATGCCACACAGAACTGATGCAACAGTTTAAGGGGAGACTGTAAGTGCAGTTCCTGCCGGGTAACTGTCGCTTATCAGTTCCGTATCAATCAAAACAGAAGTCCAAGTTAAAGTCAACGATAATGAAGAATTCAAGACCACATGAAGACCAAGGGGAGTTTGTTAGTGCACTTTGGGTAATAAGTGCATGTCTTCCAATTTGTAGGGTCTTTATTGTACATGTCTTGAAAGTTAGTCCAAGGTTTATCCTTGGGACATTTTGTCCAAGTTTTGTGTCTAGGACAAAGGTCAGGGGTTTTTGTTAGGGACAAAAGTCAGGGTTTTGGTGTAGATTGTTTGTCCGAGTTTTGTCCTAGTCTATATATATGTGTTGTATAGGATTAGGGCAAGCATCCATGGATAAGGGATCGATCAAGAAGCTTTGTGCTCCTCTCCCATCTTGTTCCTCCTGGTGTGCACATCCTAGAGAGAGAGAGACTATGTGTTAGTGAGAGAAAGCTAGGGTTTAGATCTTTGTGATCTAAACCAGCTTGTAGATGATGTTTACTCCTTTGGTATGTAATCTGTGATGATTGATTCGTTAATAAAGGGGTTCATCTTCTACATATTTCTGTATCTTGTTCATATTTTGCTCTTCATGTCTTGAATCAAGTGCAATGTTTGATGTTCGTCATCGATCCGGTGCTTTCACACTATCTATATGCATGTATGTTGTGGTATCTCGTTTATGTATTTGGTAATTCACAGCACTTTTATATATTTACGCATTGCTATCAAAACTTGTATACTCGCCAATACTTTTGTATTGACGTTGTTTTAACGTATGTTGCAGGTTTAGTCGCAGTCTACATCAAATCAAGCTAGGAAGTCTAGAAACACACCTAAAATCTAGGTTGTTGGATTTGTATTGTTGAAGAGAATATGAAATTCGTGACAGCTTACGTGATTGTAATTGTTTGTTAGTATGGGATAATGAACGCGTTAAATACTATCGCAATATAGTTGTTATGGATTCTCTTGAGCAATCCGATTCGCCTAGTGCCGCGTCCCGATGATTCCGCCATCGGTTGGGGTGTGACAAAAAGGAAGATAAATCTGCTCGAGTTATATGTGGTGGTGAAACGAGAAGGAGGGCACAAGAATGTTACGTCTAACAACCTATGGGCAGTAGTAGCGAAGGACATGGGGTACGATTACAATGATGGTGAATTAATGAGAATAATGTATGCAATGTACCTAGTTGTTCTCGTGTATTATTACAAATTCAAATCAACTCAACAGAATGTTTGTGAAAGAGAAACAGTGAAAAGTAATGAACAAGTTAGCCGAAGTCGGAGTTGCTCCGATAATCAAGATTCAGTTGGAGGCCGAAGAGAAAGAACCATGAGCGACGGTTGCATCTCGGAAGAAGAAGAAGAAGAAGAAGAAGAAGAAGGTGATCATTATGCGTTATTTGCAGGAAATGATTGGCATGGGATGAAGAAGCTGCAGAAAAGGCGTCGGTTTGATTTCAGGCAGGTGGAGAAGGCTGTGGATGAAGCTAACCGAAGTGTTCTAATGCATTCTCAGAAATATAATCAAGTTTAGGGGAGTGTATTAGATTATAAACTTAATTATATGTGTGTATTATGTATTCTTAGGATAATTAAACTTATATTACATATGTATGTAGCGAATAAGAGGAGGGATACACCGGTTGATAGATACCGGTTTAAATGGCAGTTATTCCTGCCAAGTTTAACCACCGTATCAACCGCCATCACTTGATGTATATATTAACAATTGCCGGCAACTGTTTCCGGTACCAAGATATTGTATAATATCCCCTTCAATTTCATATTCATTCGGTTCTGAGTGTGTGTGTTCATTATCATTCATTTGATCAAAGTTTAACATGGATTCTACTTCCAAGTCTTGTGAATCCGATCCTGATGTTCATACGAGAAGTGTTAATCTTCCGCTGCCAATAGTTACCAGGTATGAATTTGATTACTTGAGTTGTTTCCGTTCGAATTTTGTTGTAATCTATTTATGCTCAGAAATTTCTATGATTATTTGTTGTAATTCGATCACCAACGACTAGAAATCCTTTCCAAAATCATGTGTTCGGTAACAATGTCAACATCCCTACCTTCACAATAGTTCTAGGTCTGCTAATTTACGATATAAATGATACACGTCATATTGAAGGGATACATTTATATCAATCGCATTATATAATACAATATTAATATGAAGCATGTTCTTTTGATCAGCTTTTTAGTGCATGTAGATTTTTAGCAACTCTACAAGCCACTGTGTCCTTTGTGAAAGATGGGTAATATATTAGCATCCTATTTATTTGCTTATCGTTTTAAAGATTGAGAAAAGTCTTCGATTATTTGCTTCATTCATCTCTTTTTGTAAAGACCATATTAAATTGATTAGGGCATGAAAACACCAGGTCATAAATGTTTTTTAAGGGAAGAGATAAGCAACCAAAGGCTCATCAACACCAATCTATGTTTCTTCTCACCGGACTTGAAAGAAGTCTAAGTTATTCTTTCATTTTGTGCCTTTCATTTTATTTAAACATTCGACCCATTTACCTTAAATTGGATGTGTTTGACTTATATCTTGTATTATTATTATTATTATTATTATTATTATTATTATTATTATTATTATTATTGTCTAACAAGTAAATCTAAAAAACCTTGGCTAAAAATGGAACCAGCCCAAGGTAAATTCCAATCTTAATATATTATTTTAATTTGAAAAATAATAGATTGTTATGTTAATAGTATGGTATTTGTAATCATATTTAATGCAGTAATTACTTTTAAGTATCATAAAAGTAAAAACTTAACAAGGGGTTGATTGTTAACCCAACCTCACCTTATTTGGCCCATTTTGACCCTAATTGGTTTTGACCCGTTAGCCAACTCGCCAACATTCCATGTCTACTATTAAGAAACTATTTGATTTAGGACTTTTTATATAAATTTATTCATCATAATTTGTTATATGCAGGCTCGGCACATGGTAATTCTTTACATGCTTATGTTGGTACCCAAAGGAAAGTGGAAAAGGTATTAATTTGACTAGGTTGTGATGCTATTATACTTTTTGGTTCTAAGGGAGTTATAATCAATGAAATTATTTAAAGAGAAACAACGGGTGCCATCAATTTTTGAAGACCATTATTATTATTGTTTTCTAACTAGTTGGATTCTATTCCAGGTACATAGGGCTTGCATAGTAAAAAGGTAGTTGACCATGAACTGAGTCAGGTTCGTTATTTTATTAGGTATATTTTTTAGTTTGTTTCATACGTAGACAAGGCATCTCCTTTGTCAAGTGATGCAAATGCATGGCTCTCTTGTGCCTCGTGGCGTAAAGTTGAACACGTGCAACATTTTTATTGAACTGAACAAATTCTATGTCTACCTTCCAGATTTTATTTGTCAAAATGATTAATCTGTTAATTTTTCCTTAAATAAATTATGCATTGTCAAAAGTTACAAACACGTCATGTCATCATTTTTTATTTTGATTGATTTAGGCAATTTCAATGGCTATACAAGTAACCGCTGGAAGTGCCTTAATATAACGATCTTCAGTGGTGTGCTTATGTGAGTTGCTAACCACTTTACTCTATGTGTTTGATAAACAAGAAGCAATATATCTCAACAAATACTTAAATAGCATTGGGAATTAAAAAGGTAATGTTAATTTATAGGCTGGCTGCAGTAGACGAAATGCAGTCAATAAGTGCTTCACATTTCATTTGATTGAAATTATAATCCTCAACTTTTAAAGATAATCAACTGAAGTGTCTAATTGTCTATGCAGATCTAGAGGCGATAGGGTCACGTCTGAAAACATTGAGCTCAATGTTCACACTGTTGTAAAGAGTGCTCACTAACGAAAAGGTAGATCCAGACTGTTGATTTCTAGAGTTGCATATTTCTCAACCAAGTATAAAAGGCATAACCTGAAATGAAAAATTAGCCGTTTTAGGGTTAATTAGCTCTCATAAATCTTCCAAAATAGTATCAGGTTTGGTGGTTTTTTTTTTTCTGAAGGCAAATAGTACCAGGTTTGGTGTTACTGATGGTTCTTAATTTCTTTCTTTCCTACTTGTAATTAGTTGTTGTTAACTTAAATGGTCGAACTTTAATTTGAAACTTTTTTCTGATTTTAGTGGTAAAGTACCCGTCCACCGGACGGATATATAACTAGTTCTAATTGATGTATTTGGAATTATAGTTTTAAAATTTTAATAAAACCTTTAGGTTTGTGAAAGTCTTGCATAAAAAAAGTTAAATGTGTTGGTAAAACCATTAAGTTTCAGAAAGGCTTGCGTAAAAAAACACCAACTGAGATCAAGTGATTAAAAGTATAGAAATATACATTATTATGAAATACTAGATTGAAAATATGAGAGGAATTTCATTCATTTTGTTAGAGATTCATCAATATAACACATACATTACATACGTATAGTTCAAACCTTAAAACCCATAAACGTTGAGCTTAGATCTATGGGCTAAATGCTATATTAATAACACAAACCCCCTCAGACATTTTAGAGTATACGCCATCAACATTATACTACTAGATAATGTTGGCACGGTTCTTTAGGACCCATATTAATACCATAAGATAAGTTATGGTGTCTTATTAAAATCTTACTAAAAAACCTAGTGGAAGAAAAATAGTTAAGGAAAAAGAGTACAAGGTGTATATTACTACCCCCCCCCCCCCCCAATTTTTATATATCTCTTAGCCTTTAACATCCAATCTTCTTTAACAACCGTTTGAATTTATCTTTAATGCAATCTTTTTTTATTTGAGCGATGTAAGCTCCATGGTCTTCAGATAGTATAATTGAGCTTCTTCTGATCAACTCTCGTCTGCACCCATCTTGAACATGTTGAAACTACTGATGTAACACCCTGCCCAGGTTAGGGCTGACGTATCACAAAATACAGTATCAGAGACAATATTAAAAGTTTAACTGAAACACTTACCATCAAATTTAAATCCAAATTATTACAATGGTCTTAAAAGAAAACACGTGTTTTATCCTATATTAAAAAAGGTGCAGGCATGTAGATAAGAAAAGGCAAACCACGACTGTGTATTTAGAATTTTATAAAACATCGTATATTAAAGTTATAAGAGAATGAAAAGAATGCTAAAAATTAATTATGATAATGAAATCATATAAAATTTAAAATTAGGAAAAATAGTATTGTTACTTTCATCAAAAGTTTCCAACCACAATTTTTTAATATAACTAGTAGAATTCCATCGCGCATTGTAGTGGGAATTCGGTCAGTATCAGTTTGGTTCATCGTAGTACGGTATTGACATTCAATATAGTAAGTAACCTGAAAAGAAAAAAACGTAAAATTTTAAATCATGAGATGATCGGCCAAATGTATATCAACATGTGTAAAGCATCGATCCAAATTCCTAAAAAGTAAAACTGGTAATAGTTTCGACAATACTGATAATGATAATGACGCTGAATCGGTTTGGTTTGTCACACCACCGCTATGTTAACAGTACTCACTATAGCCTACTATAGCCTATGAAACAAAATAAAATATAAAATACATTTCATTTTGAATTCAACTTCGGTTTCAGCATTGTTTGGTCAAAATCGGTATCGCCTCGCTACGCGGTGGGAACTTGGTAGGCTTCCTTTTGGATGGTTACATGCTATTACAACCAAAAGAGAAAAACAAAAAAAAAACTAAAGTCGGTCGAAACCTATAAAATAGAATACCGGTACTTGGTGTTGATATTGTTCAAATAGTTCGGTTCATTTCAATAACATCTATAACAAATCATATACAAGAATACTTGTATCAAAGCTGAAGTTAAGACAGTATCAATTCTGGTCGTCACAGTAAAGAAGAAAAAAAGTCAATTATATTTCACCCGTTCAGTTTTGAAAAAAAAAACATATATTTTAGAATAAAGGAAAGGGTATCCGACGTGACTTTATACAAACAAATGAACAAAACATGAGATTGCTTTAATCACACGTTCACAACTCGATTTTGATTTTTTTATCCAGACATAAATATAAATAGGCACGTCGCAAGGACACATTTAGAATCTTATGAAACAATCGCATGTTAAAAGTTAAGATAGAAGAACCAAAATTCCCAAAACTAATAATAACTAGTTTTTTTGTCGTCGTGCGTTGCGGCGAAACCGAGCAAATGATAATGTAAAACAAACATGATTTGAAAATAAAGCATGTTTTTTAGAAAGCTAAACCATTAGAACGGTTTAGTTTATCATCGTACTGTTTTATTGTTTTATGATACCAAATAAATACTTTATTATAAGTACAATTTCGTTTTTAACAAAACTTATAACGAAATGTTCGGGAAAAATCAATCATAACTACGTACTTAAGTTTTAAGAAAAAAGTTATAAACGTATAATATTAAAGAAGTATCAAATTAATCGATAATATATGTTCTAAAAAGAAAAGAGAATTATTAAAAAACGGTATAGGAAATATATGGTTTTAAAAAGGGAAAAATAATTAAAAATATGTTATTAAAAATAAAAAATACTAAAAAGCTATATATTATTATAAAATTAAAATTACTATTCATGATCCTTTACTAACAATATATATATAATATTAATAATAACAACAACAACAACATAAAAATTCTAAGAAGAAACCAAAGAGTTGTAAATCAGGAATGAATACCTGGATCAATTCCGATGAAATCATGATTCCCATACATACGAACGAAGGACCCTTTTTCACACCAAACCAGTGTTGAAAGAATCGCTAGGCGCTAGTCGGGCGGTGAGGTACCGACTTGCGATTAATCGGGATTAATAGGGATTAATCGGAATTAATCGGATTGAGATTTTTATATGTAATTTTTAGTTACATATACACACATACATTTTTATATGTAGTTTTTTAAAGTAGACATGTTTTAACCCCTCATTAGCCTATTTTTTAAAGTAATTGGAAGGAATTTATATGGTATGGTCAAAATTTGGCCGGCATCTAGCCAAAATTTGGCCAGAATAGGACCGCCATTGACTGCCTAGCTATTAATCGGCCACTAATCGGTGAACCTTCGATTAGTGATTAATCGGAGACTAGTCGGGATTTTTACAACCATGCACCAAACCAAATGTACATCTACAAATCTTTTCTTGCACCAAGCATGGTTGTGCATTAGATATCCGCTACCCAACTATCAACCACAAAGGATTGAATATCAACCAGAGAGCAAGACAACTGACTAATTAGAGAGACTAACAATTCGGGTAACAGTTAACAAACACATATATGCCAGTAAAAGAATAGATGAAACTCCAACATGAATATTTGTTAGCTGATCGATTGACATTCAACCATAACAATGGTTAAATTCTACCTAATCATTAACATCCAAGTTTTTAAACCAGCCACCAAACAATCGAACACCCATAGCTCAACATTAGGTATCATCGACCCAAAGACAACATCTACAGGGTGAAATAGGTAACCATAATTACCAAACTCGAATGGAGAACAATCAATAGGAGCATATATAGATGCAAAAACTTAAAATTCACTACCCCTAATGATAATCCGTTGTCTAGCACCGAATACAAGTATTCTTGTAATAATCTGGAATAGAGAGCTCCAAATCGATTGATTGACACTCCATCAAACAAATGATAGAATCGATTAAATATGAAATTGAGTGAAAACAAAGGGTAATGACAACAATACCCTTAATAAACAACTTGAAATGATGAAAAATAACCCTCAATTCTAAGGGTTAACAAACACTAGGTAACACTGAGACTTAGAATGCATAAATATGCAACCACATGGGCTTAGGGGATCAGTTTTAGAGTTTAGGGGCTCAACATGTGTTTTCATGTAAACCGTAGGGGCTCAAACTGCACATAACTCTAAAAAATTAAAGTAAAATAAGGAAAAAAATAAATATAAAAGGAATTCTAGTATGAAGGTGACTTGCACAAGAACAAGCTAATTAAATTGGTTTCTATTGATAATATGAAGTTACAGAACCACAAAACCAAATGGACGGAGTTTCCCCTCTCTAGTCCAAAGTGTTACAAATGACAAGACTTGACTCACTATTTATAGGCGAGCCCATTCGCTAGTACTGACTAGAACGAATGGAGATTATATGCGAATGGCACCTAGGAACGGATGGGATGCCCAGTTCGTGCGAACTGGCCATTCGTACGAACTGGCATTATCTTTACAATATCGTCTTGTCCTATACTATTAACTACGACTCGATACATTGACACTTATGAACATGATTGACGAAATCAATAGACATAATGCATTCACATTGTATTTTTCTCTCTCCATTTAATTAATTAATTTTTTTTCTCTCTCCTGATTTCACTTTACAATTAAAAGAATATTTAATTATATTCTCTATATTTTTTTCTCTTACAAATGACCTAATTTAATATTTTATAATTTAAAAAAATATATAGAAACATTATCAAATATTGTTCAATCTAGAACACAATTAAAAATATTTAATTACATTCTCTATACATATATGTATTAGATCAATGTTTGATGAAAAGATACATAGTGGAAACAAGATGTAATAATAAACATGTGTGTAAGTCTGTAATATACCGACTTGTATACACTATGTACTTGAATAATACACACGTGTATACCGACCTGGATACATATATGTACTTAAGTAATACACAGGTGTGTAAATCTGGTTTATACAGACCTGTGGGAACAAGATGTAATAATACACAAGTGTATAAGTCTTGTATATACTGACCTGTATACACATATGTTAAAAAAAACATAATTTAATTAGCTTTAATATTTAATTTTAAAAAGAACATAAGAGTTTATTTAAAAAAAATTAGCCCTTCAATCTCTTATAATTAAAATAAGGGAGAAATAATTAAAAATGAGAGAGGGAGAGAGAGAGGGAGTTAAAGAGATGAGAAAATTAAGGGATTTTAATTAAAAATACTTGGATAATGCCAATCTTACCATTTTAATCAAAAAAATATAAAGGGCCAAAATTAGTTCACTCTCAAGAAGTTGTTCATAAATAAACCTAATTATATATATATATATATATATATATATATATCTATACTACCTTATTAAGTAAACTGGGTTTTCTACCCTTATCGTAATTTTACGTTGTGTACACATCTTCAAGCAACATGTACAAGAGAGTCAAGCTATTTTAGAGGGGGTAAACTTGCGCATTATCTAAAGTTTTAAGACATTTAGGGGTATAATTGGAATTCTGAATTACCTATTATTATTACCAGAGCTTTTAAAGCTGAATTTCAATTCCCTGGTTACCATCGTCTCTTCGACATCCCACCACAACCCTAATTGAATGTTGCACTTGAAGCTTTGTGCGTTTCCATCCCACCCACTCAATTTTAGGTTTAGCGTTTCCTTTATTAGTTCAATCATCCCCTTGATTTTGATGTATTCACTGAGAAGATTGAAAGAGCATTCGAGAGGCAAAGAGTCGTTCGAGAGCACCTTCATCTGTCGTCCTTCGATTCTTCACTCTCTGTAATTTTATTCTCACCAAGTTGTTTCTTGTATGTTGTTATTTGATTCAGCAATTATTAGCATATATGTTTGGGGATTTTGCCCTTTTCTTCTTCTAATATATTTGCGTGACCTGTGATGTATATTGCTTAAAAAACACTGTTATGATGGTATATGTAAGTTTACTATTGCATACCCGACAAAAGGACTCGTTTCAATGTTTTTGCAATATAAAAAAAACTTGCAGTCAGAGTCATAGACTCATAGCAAAAATGTTGGTTCTGTTTTTTTCTTCTCAATTTTTATTGATATTATAGAGTCTTTGGTACGTTTGTGGTGCTTACGAATGTCTTAAGATCGTGTTTCCGAGACACAGAAATTGCGATACAAATGTTTCCACAACCAGTTACATCTATCTTCCAGGCTACAGTTAAAAAAGTTTAGGGGTATCTTGAAGACTACTGATGATTTTCAACTGATTTGTAAGAACTGGTGACGTGTCTTGTTCTTTTTTTCAATCTCTGTTTTTCAGTGTGTTGTTTAATGTTGGTCATGTAGGATGCTTAGACATTGTTAATACTCAATGTTTCCCTTGTTGTGTATTATTTGCAGGGAAAGCATGGTGATATGGTAGAGTTTAATCATAGTCTTAGTTTGCCTTTAGATGATGAAAGTAATGGCTCCAAGACTAAGGAGCATAATGATAACGGGCATACGAGAATCGGGTCTAAAAAAGGAGGCAGTAACAGAAATAGTCATTATAATGATTATTACGAGTCGAGGGACCGTAAAAAACCGAATGAAGATTATGTGAAAGCTCATAAAGACTCACCAAGCAAGCACACGCATGAAAGAAGACGTGAAGAACATACTACAACAAGTAGATCTAGGTCTCATGACCACAGTAGGGCCCGTTCTAGGTCTCGATCCCAAAGCATTTCTCGAGGGGCTTCTCGACTTGAGAAACACGAGGATATTGAGCATCATATAAGCAAGAAAAGTAGCAGGAATAGCGACGATGAAAGGACAACTGCACGCATGAAAGATTACAGACATGGGAGTCGATATGTGGTTAGGGATAAAGAAAGAGAACTTAGTTCTAGGGTGCAAACAAGTCGAGTGACCGCAAGATACTAGAGATCGAATCGATAAAAAGCTCGAACGAGTGACCGCAAGATACTTACAAGGAAACGAGTGAATTGTCGATAGGTTTTCAATTGTAAAAAAAACTTCTGCATAGATGTACTATGTTTGATCCAAGACAAGAAGCACTCGTTTATTTTGGCTATGTTCAATTCACTAATTTAGTATAAATTCAAGATTTATATGTAGATAAAGATGTAAATCTGACATTAGTTAGAGATTTACCAAAATTAGAATTAATTTCATGAAGATCAAGCAGCAAACAAAACAATGGTGCTACAATGGATGGACCTTACACATACTGTTGTGAGACTTCTTGAAATCTGGTATCTCTAAGTTCTCTCACATTAGAACATTAGTTATGTAATTTTTAAACAGAGAAAAAGATAATTGCTAACCGACCCAGTTTGACTTTTGATCTTAACTAGAAGTTACCCTTCTGACCCGTGTTACAGAACTACTCCGCTTGTCCTTGGTTTTGGTAGACATGAGATGCTTAAAGTCCTAGAAGCCGAGGCACCAGACGAAGCAATCGCCTCATGTGTGAGCCACCTATTATCAATAAATGTTTATGTGTTAATCTAATCCACTTGATGAACTGCAAAACGAGACCTTATGGTGTTAGTTAATATAACCATTTTAATTTACATAGCTTGAGCCTTGAGGTGGTTAGCAACATGAAACCTCTTTAATATAGTTAGTGGTTTAGGTAAGCGCAACCCATCTCAAAAACAACTTTCTCTGTTTTTTAAGTATACAAGCAATATTATTTGCCATCAGCCAGAGAAATGTCACGATAAGAGTTGTTGAAGGAGATGTGGCCGCAATGAAGATGGGACTTGGGATAAGATTATTACTAGCATCAGATACTGATAGTATTTGAAACACAACACTGGGTGTAGTATTGCATATGGAATTTTGCGTTTTATACATAATCACATCGTTGCATTGCAAGCTTTTTTTGGATCCCGCTGCAACGCGCGGGTAAACCCACTAGTATATATATATATATATATATATATATATATATATATATATATATATAGGAGAAAGATCCGTTAGGAACCAGCTTTTATTGCGAGAACCGCGAGAACCAGTGTGAACACAACAAAAAATACCTAAAAAATCTTAACAACACACAAAAAAAAAATTTAATATTTTTTTATAAAAATCACTACTTTTCGTTAATAAAAAAATTTTAAAAAAATAAATTTTTTTAAAATAATTTGGGTACTAAAAGTAGCGATTTTTATTAAAAAATTTGTGTGTTTTTTAGATTTTTTTAGGTTTTTTTTTTTTGGGAGGGGGGTAGATTTATTGTTTAGTTTTTAGTATTTAGCTTTGGGAGGTTTAGGTTTTTGGGGGGTGGGGGGTTAGGTTTTTTTTTAGGTTTTTTTTTTTGGGGGGGGGGGGGGGGGGGTGTGGTGTTGAGGTTTTTTTAGGTTTTTGTTAGTGTAGTGGGATTATTTTGTTTTGTTCACATTGGTTATCGCGGTATATATATATATATATATATATATATATAGGGAGAAGATCATGCGAGAACAACCTCTTATTGCGAGAACCGCGAGAACCAATGTGAACACAACCAAAAATGCCTAAAAATAGCTAAAAATCAAAAAAAAAAAAAATTGATTTTTTTAATATTTTTTAGGTTAAAATCGCTACTTTTCGAAGCCAAAAAAAAAAAATTTTTGCTTCGAAAAGTAGCGATTTTAACCTAAAAAATATTAAAAAAATCAAAAAAAAAATTTTAGATTTTTTTTTTTATTTTTTTAGATTTTTTTAGGTTTTTTGGGGGTTTAGTTTTTAGCATTTTAGCTTGGGGGGGGGGGGGTTAGGTTTTTTTTTAGGTTTTTTTGGGGTTTTAGTTTTTAGCATTTAGCTTGGGGGGGGGGGGGGGGGGTTAGGTTTTTTTAGCTATTTTAGGTTGTGTTCACATTGGTTCTCATGGTTCTCACAATAAATGGAGTTCTCGCATGAGCCCCTCCCTATATATATATATATATATAGAGAGAGAGAGAGAGAGAGTTAGGTTAACGTACAAGAGCCCTTATCCTACATTACGTACGCGATCATCTCAGCCGTCAGATCTTCATCCGACATTGAAATCGCATGTTGGTTTTTTAACATCCGATTTCATCAAAATTACCACATGCGAAATTGTTACAAAAAACCAACATGCGATTTCATCAAAATTATCACATGCGAAATTGTTACAAAAAACCAACATGCGATTTCATCAAAGTTATCACATGCGATTTCATCCATGCTATTTTATAACATGCGATTTCGCATCGCGTACATAGCGTACGTTAAGCCATTTTGTACAATACACTCTTTTCTATAACATATAAAAGACATATTAAGAACTACTAGAAAGAAAATAAAAATGTATTTGTATCATACATACAAAGTATTTTTACCATAAGTTATGTGTAATTATTAAAGGGTTATTAGATTTTATCACCCCCAACTATTGGTTATTGGTCGCTGCCAACCCTAACTATCACTTTGATGTCCGTCACCTTCAACTTAACACTTAGTGTGTTCTGTCACCACGTCGTTAACTGATCACTAACTTTTGATCATGTTACTATACACTTTTTGGGGTGTCATAGGGATCTTGGGAAGGTTTTAGGGATCTTAGCACACCCACAAAAGTATAATAATAGGATCAAAAGTTATTGATTTGGTGACAGAACACACTAAGGCTAGTGGGTATGGTGATGGTCCTCCAAGGGATGATGATCTGCCACGTAGGCGCCACGTCATAGTCCTCCCAATGATAGTCCATCCTCCAAAACTAGAGGGTATGGGAGGATGGTCCTAGTCATAGTCCTCCACCACTTTTATATATTTTTTTTTAATCTTCTACGTTTTTTTAACATTTAACAAATAAAGTAACAATACCTTCTTGGGAGGATGGTCCTATATAAAACATAAGGAAAAAAAAGTAAAATACCTTCTTGGTCTCGGTTATATTTTGCTCGTCTAGTTAGCCGTTGGGACGACGCTTCATTGTCCGCCATAAAGACCTGAACCGCGTTCATAATCATGTTGTACATAACAGTATCCTCTTCCGAAGATGATGAATACCACGTAGACGAAGACGATGAAGACATAAAACAAATTGAAGAAATGGAAGAAGGTGAAGCCATGATAATTTTTTAGAGAGAGTTGGGGTGGTAGTGGGTGAAAAGTTGTGAAAAAAATGGTTAAAGATGTGAGTATTTATAAAAATGGAAGTGAATTTAGTGAATTTTTTAATTATAGCCGTTATTTAATTAATATAAATTCTGAAATTTAATTTTTTTTTAAACTGTCATATGCCATATGATCCCCACTTGTTTTTGTCATTTTGTGCGCGTCGAGAACGTCGAGTTGGTGCCGTTGAGGACGGGACGTGGGGGGGGGGCACGGTGTAGCCACCGACGACGATCCAAGACGATAGGGGGACGACCCCCATACCGTGTAGCCTAAGTGTTAAGTTGGGGTTGGCGGACGTCAAAGTGATAGTAGGGGGTAGCAGCTACCAATGTCCAATAGTTAAGGGTGATAAAATTCAATGACCCATTATTAAAACCTAGCTTCTATACATACATTTAAGAAATTCAATATATTGTAATTGTGTGTGTCGGTTCTTTTCGCATAGGTATTGTTCATCATGTAATATGTGAAATCAATTACTCCAAATGATTTTTCTTTTAATAGCAAATTTTTATATCAATCCACCTCTGGCAGGTTAAACCTTTAATCTCAAGAAAAACAAAACCTTAACTGCGTTGGCTATGTTATTTGGGCTCAATCCTCCATCACCTACAAGTGATTTAAGCATGAATGTAGAAGTCAAGTATGAATGTGGAAGTGAAACATGCTGATTAAATATGAATTTAATTTAAACTTATCCTATAATTCCCTAAAGTTTAACTAAATTTACAATTTAACGTTACATGTATTTTTTTGACTTTTGTGACGACTCTTCTAGTCTCTAGATATATTTTCTTTTCTTTATAACTTTTAATATATAATATTTAAAAAAAAAAAACTCTGATTATACAGTTGCGATGAAATTATACGCTTCGGTGTAAATTTCATTCAAACAAGAGTTTGGTGTAATAATGTGCAAGTCGTAGGAGCACAGATGTACAAGCTGTCATAGCTACTTCAAATTTTTATAGTTATTTTCTATTCTTTCTTTTTTTTTTTTTGAACGGCTAAGTGTATCTACAAGATTTTTCGGGTGCGGAGACACATTCACACCCCCCCCTATTGCGGGGAGGTCCGTTGCCCCACTCCGGCCAGACGTGAGTGTCTTAACCGTGCCTCCGCTTGCATCAGATAGTGGCCGGCGTCCAGGGAGAAAACCCCACAGATACCTCACCCCAACCAAGGGTTTGACGAGTTGATTGCCACCACAGAGGGGAGTAAACCGCCTCAAGTGGGGATCGAACATGGGTATCATGGGGAAAAACCCAGTTGTCTAACCCATGCTCAAGCCGGGAATCGAACCGGCGCCTCCAAAGGAGACAACCGGCCCAACAGCCAGCTGAGCTGGGATCATTGACATATTTTCTATTCTTTCTACTTTGAAAATATGTTATCATATAAAATAAGTATTTTTTATTACGACGTAACTGCGGGGTCATTGACAAATTAGTCATTATATACCAACCCGGTTTTAATAACATGTTTGATATATCCTATACCACCATGATAGTTTTGACACGAACGTTAATAATATTACCGTGTTGCATGTTTTGTTAAGAACGTGAAAGCTCCAAGCAAGTAACAGTTTTATAGACCCTACCAATAATTGCAATATTAAATAATGCTGGACTGAATTAATTGTAAACATGGCGAAACTGTAGACTGGGTCGCTCTCATGCACTGAAGTTAAATGCAATAATTCACAGAAGGCATTGCATTGCCAATATTTACATACATGCAAGTCCCATCAAATTCACAAAAGATAAACCATCTGCCATGGAAGCTCTAACAACTGTCATGTCTATTGCTCCACCTTCACTTATCAGAGATCACTTGTCCAAACCCATTTTCAGTCAGAAAAATCTCAAGTCACCCTTTCGCAGCTTTACCGAATTTCCAAGATCCAAATTCACTAAGTTTACAGCCGTTTCTCCATCGGTTTCAACCGAACCAACATCCCCATTTGAAGAGAAAACCGGAAGCAATGATCAGGATGAGAAATTTGACTGGTTTTCTAACTGGTATCCACTCATGCCTGTGTGTGATTTGGACAAGAGGGCTCCCTGTGGGAAGAAGGTGATGGGCCTGGATGTTGTGGTGTGGTGGGATAAGAACCAGAATGAATGGAAGGTGTTTGATGATCGTTGTCCGCATAGATTGGCTCCACTTTCTGAAGGAAGGATTGATCAATGGGGTAGGTTGCAGTGTGTGTACCATGGCTGGTGTTTTGGTGGCTCTGGTGACTGCAAGTTTATTCCTCAAGC
Organism: Helianthus tuberosus; assembly: GCA_030545235.1. Taxonomy (NCBI): domain Eukaryota; kingdom Viridiplantae; phylum Streptophyta; class Magnoliopsida; order Asterales; family Asteraceae; genus Helianthus; species Helianthus tuberosus. The sequence goes on from CM060433.1 coordinate 87,140,602, forward strand.
TCCCCGTGATGGTCCTCCGGTAAATTAGCCTTCTTGGGATAATTTTTCCAAGGATTTTTTTTTATACACGTATGTTGTATTTTGATTTTATTGATAAAATGGCAAACAATATTCTTGCAGGTTCATTCTTTCCCGAAAGCGTGTGTTGCGGTTTATCCAAGCACCTGTTGGATTATTCGGGTTTGTTTTACGGGTCACATGGGTCGGCACGTTATCGGGTCATATGGGTCGAATACGGGTCGAATAATTAAACGGGTCAGCTGGGTTTTATATTAGTCACATGGTAATGAAGTGGTCAAATATTGAGCAAGAATATGGGAAGTGAACGTGTGATTTGAAGACCGAGCAATGAGGAGATAATGCATGAGGAATTGAGTAAGTCATGGAGATTTGCACGTGCTGTATCTGTTTGGTTTATAGGATCTTTAGGTTAAATTAGAATATTCTTTATTTGCTTTCTAATGTATGTGTAAGGCTATAAATAGCCAACTTGTTTTATTGAATGAAGTAACCCTTCTGCATAAAATCTTTCAGCTTCCAATTCTCTAATATACATACTTACGTGAGAGTGTGATTGTGAGTGTATTGTGGGACCTGAACCAACAGCACCGTGCAATACGGAATTGTATGGTTTTGGCCCAACACTGATCCACAATACAAAGACATCCTCACCAAGAAGAAGCCACCATACATCCCTGAAGTTGATGATCCTTCAATTTCCTTTCAGATGTTCAACAGAGATATACCATACGGGTAAGATCCGATCACATTTTGCTTCAAAATCATTATAAAAAATCATGGTTTTGTTGATACTTATAGGTACGAAGTCCTGATTGAAAATCTCATGGATCCTTCTCATATTCCATATGCACATCATGGGATATTGAAAGCACCACAGCCCAGATAAGTATTTATGCAATCAAATAAATTTATCGTATTCTTGATAATCACCGTCCTAACACAAGTTTAGTGCACTGTTAAGCTTGATCGTGAAGGGGGTACACCAATGGATTTTAACATACAAAAACTAGACAAAAGTGGTTTTACTACAACCAAGCAGCAAGATTGTAAATGGAACTTTGTTTCTCCTTGTTTGTTTCATCTAAAAGACCCAGGTAGCACACAGGTAAAAACTTAACTTTTGTAAGTAACCCACATGAATGCATAATTTGCACAAAAGCTACCTGGTAATTCATTCCTTTATTTCAGTTGATACAGGGAAAATTAGCAAAAAAGCCACCTGGAGAGGGCATTGTGATTGTTTTATGTATTCCAGTGAGCCCGGGTAACAGCAGATTGATAGCTATTCTCCCTAGAACCTTTTGGGTATTTAATTCCAGATGGGTTAACCATATGATCCAGAATTTGATTATTGATTCAGATTTGTATCTGCTTCGTGTTCAGGTAAAACTATCCTAGTTCATTCAGATTTCGATTCAAAATGTCATATTCGAGTTTTCTTAAAGATTATGCAACTTTTAGGAGGAGAAATTGATGGAAGCAGGTCCTTTAAATTGGCAAAAAGCATGTTTTGTGCCAACCAAAGCAGATACTATGGTGGCTCTATATAGAACTTGGCTAAAGAAATATGCAGGTGGTCAAGTCGATTGGGGAACCAACGTTAATGGAGCTCTTCCACCCATCCCTCCAAGAGAACAACTCATGGACAGGTTATTAGCATAAATTCTAAACCACATTGAGGTTTATTTGCTTTTTAACTGGTTTGTTTGTTTAGGTACTGGAGCCATGTGGTGAACTGCAGCTGCTGCACTGGTGCATATAAAGGTTTTAATGCACTCAAGATATCTCTTCAGGTGTTTTCAGTTGCATCAGTGGCTATTATGGCGGCAACCAAACAAGGGATGATACCTGTTGCCGCAAGAAATACACTTGCAGTTGCTGCAATTTTGTGTTTTATGGGATCCAAATGGTTGTCACATTTCATTTACAAAAACTTCCATTTTCATGACTACAACCACGCCTTTAAATGAGGTTATTTTTTACCTCCTTTAGTTCACATTTAATAATCATGTTGTATTTGTCGAGCGATAAGTCAAAGTATGTGTGTGGTACCGAATAATTGTGTTGATTGTTAGCCTGGTTTGTTAAGTTATTACGTTGTAATTTTGCCTATTTATAGGCCTCTGTACCTCAATATATAATATAAGCTTTTAATAAACTGTAAGCTTCTGTGTGTTCCATAACTCTAGCATTGTGGTATCAGAGTTATGGATAGTTCAAGTGCTACTTGTCAAGTGTGTGTAGAGGGGACTAAAGAAGTCGAATGAGGATGTAGTTAGCCACAACGTTCGAAGGACTGTGTTGGCCTAGCGTGGGTCGCTAGATTTTGACGATGAAGATGTGTTGTCCTCGATTAGTCTACAAAGGTAGAGGCTGCTGCAGTTGTTGCTAACTTCATTGTAATTAGTATTATTAATTATTTGATATTATTAGTAGTATTAACTTATTATTTTTATAAATGTGTACGTTTATGTATGTGTGTGTGTATGTGTGTGTCTCTGTGTTCGACAAAGCTCATTTTTTTAATTCTAGTTATTATTAAAATTTATACCCTTCGTTTCGATGAAGACTGCTCCTCACCCCATTGAGCGATGCCGCCAGCTATAAATTATTATTTCTTTAATGCATAAAACTAGTGCCTAAGTTTTAATTCAAAACAAGTTCATACTCTAGTGAGCCACCCCCTAGTGATTCTAGGATACTTGGACGTAGAATTGACATGGCAGGGTAGGATTGGACAGGGCTAGGGTAGTACCCTTAGGTGCCTCTTCCACCCTTAATGTTGAAATAGAAGCTATGGTCATTCTCGATGATGCGGAAAAGAACGAGCTCTATGGTGTACTAAGATGGGTCTTGATACATATTCTGTTGACTTTTTAGAAAGTCAAATCACACTCAAAGATTTCCTAGTTCATGTTAATAGGTGTTCAAAGTTCAAATACAGAAATAGAACAGTAATAAGATGGCTACATAAGTGAAAAGGGAAAAATGTCTAAATTTCATATGGCAGGGGTGGTGGTGCTAAGGAATACATTAGGATCAATAAGGACTATTGCTGTCTATGTTAATACTTTTAAAAGTGGAATATGTTGCTCCTTGTTATCAGCTCCTTTACAACCGAGTCGATTTATAACTTGCCAACCCATTTACGACTTTTAAATTTTATTTTGCAAAGTATTATCTTCTCTCATGTATTCTTACCAAAAGAATATCATACCGCGAAAATCTTGGATAATCACATTTGCTAATGTCCAATTACCAAGAATCTTGCATAATGTAAATATTGGTACAAGCCAATAAAAAGCAAAAGAAAAACTAGATTGTATAAAGATTAAACAGAAGCTCGTATAGATACACTAAGAATCTGCAGTGACAAAACTGTGGTCGTGTGCCATCACCATTCAAGCTTTTGCCCGTTCTCTATACGTCTAATCTTGACTCACTTTGGCTACTCATCAGTTACACATCCATTCGAAGCAGATTGCACGTTCTTGATGTACTGAGAATTCGTAAATAAATTCAGATTTCAGAAGAACAATCATTACCCTTTGACTTTTCAGGTCAACCCAATATTTCTCAAGTTCATTATAATTTCAAAGTTTGTATACATGCGCGTGCACACATATATACATAGAGGACGATTATTGTACAAATTGCCTTAACGTACACTGCGTACGAGATGTAGTATCAACATGCGATTTTTTTTTGAACATGCGATTTTGGTTTTTTTCAGCAACATGCGAATTTTTTTTTAACATGCGAAATTTTTTTTAACATGCGATCTTTGGTTTTTTTTCAACATGCGAAATTTCCTTTCTGGGGTTATAACATGCGAACTTGCCATAGCGTACGCTTCGTACGTTAAGGCATTTTGTACGATACACTTTTTCTATATACATATCGGGTATCTTATATTTCTTTGCATTAAAGAAGATTTTAAAACGTGAAAGTTAGTCAAACTCATAATTGACTTTTATTTTAATACAAACCTTGTAAAGAACCCCTCTGTTGGCCTTGTATGCAGGGGCGGTCCATGTCTTTCTTCGCTCCTCAAGCTCTTTTTCAGTTAAATCAACGTCCATTCTTCTCTTGGTGATGTCGATGGTGATTATATCTCCATTCTCAATTAGTCCAATCGGACCACCTTCCTGCAAACACATTGAAATCCCAAATTAAACACGTGTTTGATGTATCAACTCTAATTCAGTTGCTTCTTTTTTTCAAGACCTGTGCTTCGGGGCATATGTGTCCAACAACGTATCCATGTGAACCACCTGAAAATCTTCCGTCAGTCAACAACGCAACTTCCTGCAAGATGATATGAAAGAAAGTATCAGAAAAATTCTAGAAAGTTCAAAATGAAAACAATCATCATCTTACGGTGTTTTGAACCAAACCCGATAGGCGATAGATAAAATTTTAAAATTAAATGGTTTCACGTTCTATATATACTTGAAATGCTATTTTGTCAGCATCAACCAATTTTGGCCCCTCAACTTTGGTAACGACATACTTATCCCTTCAACTTTCAGAATGACATGTTAGCCCCTCACCTTCTGTCAACATCAACCAAATTTTGACTCCTCAACTTTGGTAATGGCATACTTAGCCCCTCAACTTTAATAAGGACATGTTTAGCCCCTCAACTTTTATAAGGTTTTTTTTAATTTCCATTATTTACCCTTAAACTTTATTATAGTTACTATTGAGACCATTGCTTATTTTTTATCTACGTTTCGAACCCCTACAGAGCGCGGGCGGCAACCCACTAGTTAAAAATAAAATATGTACCTTTCCGAGACCAGCTCCCATTATTGCACTTGTTGGTGTCAACATTTCAGGCATACCAGGTCCCCCTTTAGGCCCTTCACCTCTAATAACAACTACCTTCCCCTGAAACAGATCTCTAAAAGTGAAAACCGGATAACGCGTACGAAAATACTATAAACGTAACTCCACAAACACAAACACTGCTTCCCAAAAAAATAACCACTAAGTTAAACCGCCACAATGTTGAAAGTTAATTAGCGTTTATCATTATCAACCACTTTTCAAAATCAAAACCAGGCTCCATTTTCGGTGCATGAAAGAACAATGTGGTCAACATATACCTTAAAACTTGACGGGTCCTCGGAGATAGCTGCAATCATGGACTCCTCCCCCTCAAACACGAGTGCAGGACCTAAAGAACGTTATTCAAATTACAAAATCAGAAATTACGCCCCAAAACTGAAGTCAGGAGAACGAAACATCAAAAGTCATGTAAAAAAGTACCAGAGAAATATAACCCTTCTTTTCCTGTGATTTTCGCCACAGAACCATTCGGTGCAAGATTTCCATATAATATCTGAATGTGACCGGTTTCCTTTATGGGGTTTGTTGGTGGTCTTATTATTTGCTGATAAATTATAAAAAATTCTTATTTTTTGGCTTAAATATCTGTAATTTTGATAGTTAGGGGGCAAATAAAACGCTGAATTACCTGCCCTTCAGACAAAGAAGGAAATAGTTTTGCATTTTCTGCAAGAGTCTTCCCGGTGACTGAAAAATATCAAGAAAATAGTAAATATGCTGCTAATGCATAAAAACTAAAAGCACCTTTATCATGCTTACCAGTAATACAATCTCCGTCTAAATACCCGAGCTCTAAAAGGTAGCGTAGGACTGCAGGTGTTCCTCCAATCTAAACCAATTCAAAACAAAGAATATTGAAATCACAAGAAAACTTCTTCCATTGTTAGTAACATAGTTTCTTAACCATAATTTCAATATCTCATACATTATTATTATTTTTACTATTATTTTTTAAACTCACAATGAGGGCCAGCCTATCCAGCCTGACCCGTTTTGACACGCAAATAATATTACCCGCTGACCCGTTCCCGCCCCGCCCTTTTTGCCAATTCTAACATGAAAGAACACTTCAGACCTTATGTACGTCTTCCATGACATATTTCCCACTAGGCTTAAGATCCGCAAGAAATGGTATCTCATCACTGACTTTTTGGAAATCATCAAGAGTCAAGCTCAAACCAACCGACCTGGAAATAAATCCACGTTAAAATATTTCCATACAAAATGTAACTAATATTTTTACGAGAAAGATCCAGCTCTATGAGCCACCCACCTTGCTATTGCAATCAAGTGCAAAACCGCATTCGTTGACCCACCAAGGGCCATAACTGTAACCATCGCGTTACGCAAAGATTTTTCAGTTATGATATCCTTTGGCTTCAAATCCATTTTAATCAAATCGAGAAGGTATTTTCCAGCTAAACGACATTCATCCAACTTTAATGGATCTTCAGCAGGTGTTGAAGAGCTTTTGGAAACATAGAATAGATTATAGATCAGCCAATAAGTCAATAAGTCAACAAGTCGAACAAGAAATTAAAATGGACAAAATTCTCTACCTGTATGGTAGTGACATTCCCATTGCTTCAATGGCAGAAGCCATCGTATTTGCAGTATACATTCCACCGCATGCCCCTGCCCCTGGGCACGAATTTTTAAGAACGTTTATTCTTTGATTATCGTTTATGGAACCACTTACATATTCTCCATAAACCTGTAACCAGGGTAGATTTAGAAAACAATATAATTTTAAGTTCTGAAAATAATAAAACCTATAAGAAAGGGACCTGGAAAGCAGATACTATGTCGAATGTATGGCCTTCAAAGTGACCGGGCTGCACAAATAAACACTAATTAGTTAAACAAAATTATACCATTGAAAGTTAGCTAAAGACATAGTTGTTAATAGCGACCATAGCGGTCGCTATAGCGCGCCCTATGGCGAATTCGTGTGGGCATGCACGAGTTCAATTAAATTCCAGTGCGGAAACTCATTTTTTGCACCCCCCCCCCCCCCCCCCCACTGCGCGCGGGTAGGACTTGTGGTAAAACATGTCATAAAGCTACAATAGAGTAGTAAAGACTTTACCTTATAAACAACCACTAACTTTGTTCACACACCGATGTGGGACAAAGTCTTTACCACCTTTTGAGACTTTCATTCACACACCCAACATATAAGTCCTTTGCTGCTAACTATTAGTTTTTGTTAAATATACATGTAAAATAGCATATATACAAGGGTATTTTGATGTAATATACATATAAAAATTTTCAAAAATCTTTTTCTAGTGTAATCGCTATTTATAAAATAGCCGTCGCTATTCGCTACGTAGCCTAGCCATGCCTTGTCGCTATTTGTCGCTATTCGCTATCGACAACTATGGCTAAAGAGAATGGTTTAAACCTTAATGGTTCCACCGTAGACCATTATGCTTGGCCGGTTCAGACGCCCCATTGCCATTATCGTGCCTGGCATCTGATAATGCAAAAGTTTAAGCAGATTAATCATGATTAACTAACAGAAATATGTGCTTACATAAACTAACTATAAGAAAACAACAAAACAGAGCAAACATCTTTACAACTTTATTTCTAATTTAGGGGTGTAAAATTGTAAATCATGTCAGGTTGGCAAGTCAAAGACCCAAACACGACACATATATTTATTTTGTATCAAAAACATCAACCTAGCACGCAGACACTTAAAACTGTGTAACCCGAACAAGACCGGTTTAACCCATTCATCTAAACATGTCAAACGGTTGACCAGTAATAGTCAAGATGCAAACGTGTTAATCGGATTGATGGGTAGCAAAATATAGGATAAACAAATGAGTAGAGCGACCAATCTAATTAAACAGGTTGGCACGTCGACTAGTTTAGTTAAACTCTTTAAACAAGTCAACCAGAACACGACCCGTTTATTAAACGAGTTAGATTCAAACCAAAATATGTTCATCCTCTCAACCAAGTAAAACATACATGAATCAAGCTCCAACTGAAACAAAAGAGTCTAATTTCAACAACCAAAAGCAAACTTCCTCAAAACATAAAGCTAGAAACATTCATAACAAAACCATACCAATAACTAAATAATCATACCAACAACATATTAATGAAATATTAAAACTTACATTCTTATCACAGCCAGGAATAGAAATATTCCCATCATACCATTGAGCAGACATAACAGTCTCAATACTATCAGCAATCAAATCTCTAGACTGAAGACTATAGCACATGCCTCTAGTCCCCATAGAAATGGCATCACTAACACCAATGGTATTAAACCTGAACCCAATCATCCCAGCTTCTTGAACCCCTTCTTTGACAGCCTCAGAAAGGTTCAACAAATGCATGTTACAAGTGTTACCTTCATACCAAACAGAAGATATCCCAATTTGGGGCTTATTTAAATCATCATCTGACAGACCCACACCGTATAAAACAGCTTGAGATGCGCCCTGTGACTTGGGTTCGGTGATTCTGGAGCTGTATTTGTTGAGTTTTGGAGATGGGTCTGTTGTGGTGGTTAGGGGTGGTGATGGGGTGGTGGTTTCGGTGGTGGCTCGGACGGAGAGTGAGTAGGGTTTATGGGTGTGGTGGGTGCGGAAAGATGTGGGTGGGAGAATGGTGGTGTGGTTAGGGAGTGTGGAGAGTAGTGAGGCTTGCATTGTGGTGGATTGGGGAGGATAGTGGCGGCGGCGGTGGTGGCGGCGGCGGTGGCGGCGGGGGAAGATATGATTGGAGTCGAAAATGTGGAGAAAGGCACTTTATTATTAGTGTTTTTTATGATCAAACACGCCCAATATTGCCGCACCCCCACGCTTGGGGCGTGTTTTGGCGTCTTTTGCGAAAAAAACTTGTCCAGGGTGATTTAAAACACGCTAAAATTGCAAATTGTTGGACAATTAGATAACACCATGTGGGTTTAAAGAGATGGAGATAGCCGTAATTTTTGCCGGATTCGAGTGGGTTTGGGCTTTGTGGTCTGCCGGATTTTTTGCCGATTTTTTGCCGGTCAAACGAAGAGAATAAAGACAAACAGAAAACGACAAGGGACACGGGGCTGTGTCACCTCAGCATGGGTCGTGGTCAACTCTCAAATTTGCATATCTGGGTTCGTACAACAAGTACAGGGGCCACGGGGTTGTGTCGTTTACACACGGGGCCGTGTGTGCAGAAGAGCTGACAAGAACATTAAATGAAGACAAAGAAGATGAAGGACACGGGGACGTGCCCACCAGGCATGGGGCCGTGTGAGTCTCTTGTTTCCAACTATAAATAGAGGTGTTTGGCTCACTTGCAAACTATCCCGTGGCAAATCATTTCTCTCACTTCCACCACCACAACACCAACATCTTCCATCACTTTAGTTAGAGTTAGAGTAGCCTCGTGTAACAACCCGCTTTTTGGAAAGTCAAAGTACAAGTCAAAGTCAAAGTCAAATGAAGAAAAGATTGCTAATTGCGATCTTTCACTCCTTGCTTGACCATCAAACCATACTTTTAACTTGTAATCGAATTATATTATTTGTTCGTTTTAGTTGTATTATGTGGAGTATCTATTAATAATCGAGGTTTAATCACATGTTTATCGCTAATCGACTTATCGCTATCGCATTCGCAACTCGAATTATGTGTTCTGGATATTGTTTTACGTGTGTGTGCTATTATGTGTTACTTGTGCATGTTATGTTTATGTTGAGGTGTTTAATCACAATCGCAATTCTATCGCATCGCAATCTAAATCGAAAATGCTAAACGCAAGTTATTTATAGTGATTGTATGTTAGATATAGTAGTTGGGTTATTTGTGTAACTAACGGTTAATACTATCGCATCGCTCACTCGAATCACATCGCAACGCTCAACACGCGAATCGAATCGAAACGACAAAACTCAATGCGCTGGACACCTGGATCGAGTGGCCAACCGATCTAGTGGCCATCCGATCGGTGACCAATCCGACACTCAGGCACTTTCCTCTTTTGGAAACCTTATAAATACCCTCCTGTCACATCATTTGTGAAGTGACAGCTCCTCACTCGACCAGCCACACTCAAGCCCTATTTTCTCTCGATTTCTCTCGATTTCTCGCGATTCTTGTAAGTTTTCAACTCAAATCTTGTACTTCTATGATCTGCACGCACTCCTTCGTCATTTTTACCTTTGAATCTTAAATTTTAACCGTGAAATCACCGGATTTGAGGTGTTCTAGGGTGATGTCATCATGGAGTTCTTATGAACTTCAAGGTTTGGCTTCATTCCACCAAGAACAACTTAGATCTGAAGGATTTCCACATGAATAAACAATGTTTTCACATAAATCTACACATATTCATGGTTAAAAGGATTGAAAGATGGTTTTCTAACTTTCTTTCAACTCTTTTACACTCAATACACTCAAAACCGATAGAATCGGAGCTCGTTCCGACCTTCTACTCTTTCTTAGTGATGTGTTGGTCCAAGATCTGAATTCTATCCTAGGGACAACTGATTTCAGGTTAAGCATGAACCACCGTCTCGAACAATTAACTGATCGGACTAGGGTGATTCCTGTTCGATCGGATCACTTGGGTCAAGATGGGGTTTCTGTTGTTTAGTACGTTGTCAAATCGTCTTGAACAAACCGCAAACATTCAAAATAATCAAGTTCAAAACGATCGGATTCGTGGGACGGATTGCCATCCGATCGAACTGCAATCCGATCGGATTGCACTTGAGGGTTCAACACTTAACAATTTTCAACATGTTCACTATTCAGTCAGTTCTATCGGATTGCCATCTAATCGAACCGCAATCCGATTGGATTGCACTTGAGCTTCCAGAACTTCAATATTTTCAATTTTTCAAAGAACAATAGTTTCCAACGGATTGCTATCCGATCGGATTGCTATCCGATCGAGTAACCATCCTGTTGTGAACTTGTTCTCACTAAGTGTCTTGCCAATCGGATCGCTATCCGATCGAACTGTCGTTCGATCGATCGACCTGAAGGGTAGAGATACTTCTCTATTTTCAAAATGCTACAACGAAAACTTCAAAGCCATCATACACAAACACATCTTTACCAACGAATGTCAATCCAATCGAATGGCCATCCGATCGGATGACCATCCGAATGGATTGACATCCGATCGACTGGCCATCCGATCGGATTGCCATCCGATCGGATTACCATTCGACACTTGGTCACTTTTCACCGCTTTACGCACCGCTCTTCGCTTATGCTATCGTTAACTGTTCAGGCTTACCACTCCAGTGTTCCCTTCAATCCATTTCCATCGCTGTGAGTATACTCGAACCCTTTTTGCTTATCGCACTTTTGGGTGTTACATACGTTACTTATTCTAAATCACATCGATCACACAACGCAAACACTATTTATACGCTGACCGTTATTGTATGTTACTTGTTACTCGTTATGTTAACACAGTGATTGTTGCCTGACGCCTTAGCAACGATAGTACTATTTGTTTGGACTCAGCATCTGTCGTGGACAGGGGTTGTTAAGTGTAGGATCAGTTTTGACCTCTCGAGTGAGTCAATCAGAGCTAGTGCTTACTGAAAATGTGGCGGAAACACATTTTCAGTATGATACAAAGAAAAACGTAACAGAAAGGAGTAGAAACAGAAGATTCACACTTAAAATACTTTTTCTTCACTTGATAACACTTGTCGTACGGTCAGCAGTTCGACGTTGAGTTCATGAAGACGTTACAAATGAAGAACACATCAGGGGTATTTATTGAGATCCTGGTCCGCTCATGTGACATGTCCACAAGAGCGGTCCAGACTACTAAGCTGGTTCGCTTTTGTGGACACATGCCACAAAAGCGGACCTACAACATGAAAGTCATAAATTTACACTTTTACCCCCTGTACTAACACAAAATGACCTATCTGGACCCTATACATTAAACTAGTATTACAAAGACGCAGGCTTTAGACATTGTGCATCAACAAACTCCCCCTTGGATGAAGCCGCAGTCTTTGTCTTGAATGTAGGCCTTCAGATAGCTTTGGATTTTTCTTCCCTCGGTTTTGGCTTTCTTCTCAGTGCAACTCTGATCTTCTCATTCTTTATCTTCCTCTATGCTCCCCCTTTCATCAATCTTCCAAGCATTTGGAATCAACATTTGGATTACCAGCAACAAGCTTCCTTTTGTATCAAGCTCGTCTTCAGACTCCCCCTAAGACTCTGCTATAGGGATCTTAATCTGGAACTTTCACCTGCAAATCTCAAACATTTATAAGAATAGACATTTTAAATGTTCAGAATTGATGATCTGGTTCTATAAAGATTTGACTATATAAAGAATTCAACAACTAAACCTAACACTTTCAAAAATTTGATTTTTAACACTTTTCTGATTAAACACCGTCACACCCAGTCAACCAAATCCAAGTCAATGATCTTGGTTAACTGCTTGGTCCACCAAGTCCAAGTTAATGACCTTGGTTGACCGAATTATGAAGTTTGCTGACTTTTCTTTCTGAAAGCAGTTCAAATTAATGAACTTTTGAACATTTCAAATTTTCAAACATATTTTAACTTTCAACCAATATACCAATCATAGTAAAGCAATCTCCAGCTTACCCATCCCTCATCAAACACTGACATGTTCTGCACTTAGGCTTTGATCTTCCGATTCCCAATGTCAGTTGTCGAAAATAAAATGAGAAATTAAAATCTTTTTGGATTTTTTTTTTTTAACTGAATAAACTGAAAGCTGTACACACAATCTTTTTGTGAGCGTGTTAAAGGATCATATCAGCTGCCGACAAGATACAAGTACCGTTAAGCTGTTATTTCATTTTAAGCATTAAACAATTCACGTAGATTGCCGATATACTGATCCTCTTAAATTCTCACAAAACTTTCAATCTGTTCGGGATACAGAATTAGTGTTTTAGGACTTAAACATCTACATGTGTCCCACCTCAGTATATACTCTCGTATCCAGACCCCAGTATTCAGTCTTACAGGTGAGTATACCTAGATGATATCTGTAAGGGGTTAATTGCGAGGGCCGTGAGAGCTCAGGTCGATCTTTCGATACGCAGAGAGATGACGGCTTCGACTTTTGGTGGGTCCCCTTTGGGGATCTTCTTTTCAACAGCACATGATTAACCATTTTGCAATGTGTTATCATTTTTTATGCTGAGGGGGGGGCTTATATTTCAAAGCAGCGTAAAGTATTCTCCGGGGACTAGGCCATTGCTTCCGCAAAATCAGAAGTCCCGGGATAATACCCCAGATATCACTAAGCATAAAGACCTAGTATCTCAGAATACGGGACCCTTCAAACAGGATTTCAGGGGTTACCTATATATCCTGGAGGTGTTCCCCACGTAGATGCAAGTAAATTTTACGTTTATATCCCAAACTAATCTACTGATTTTGTGAAAACCTATCGGCACATCTTTAGCGAGACTGTTTAAATTGCATTTTATACAATCCAATTCTTTAGCGTACTGCACCTGTCTAGCTGATGTACTATCATTTCCCTTTTATACACAAACTCATTTTTACTTTTTCAAATGTTTTTGGTTTTTATAGATTTTATCATGTTTTTGTATTTTTCTGCAAACTTTCTCCCCCTAAAAAGAAAAACATATTTTTGTGTTTATGTTTTTATCAAAAAACAGAAAATAAACTATACAAAAAAAATTGACAACACGATATGGTTCACATCAGATCGCCGCCCAACTCGGCTTCACATTCAATAACCCTCCTAGATTGCAGATTTTTCATCCCGTTCAATTTCAAAAGATAATAAAATCTCTTTTTGTCAAACGGTTTAGTATAAAAATCAGCTTTCTGATCATCGGTGCCCACATGTTCAATCCGTATTAATTTCTTTTCGTGACAATCTCGAATAAAATGGTGACGGATTTCAATGTGTTTTGTTTTCGAATGATGAACCGGATTTTTAGTAACATTTATGGCCGCTTCATTGTCCACAAATATCGGAGTATCCAAGAATTGTAAACCAAAGTCGCGCATCTGCTGTTGGATCCAGAGGATCTGCGAACAACAGCTAGAGGCTGAGACGTATTCAGCCTCACACGTGGAGAGCGCAACTGCAGTTTGCTTCTTGCACTGCCAGGTAACGAGCCGAGTTCCGAAGAACTGGCACCCAGCAGTGGTGGACTTTGCATTTTGCTTGCAGCTCCCAAAATCAGAATCAGCAAAACCAGATAAAGTAAAGTCACCCGATCGAGGATACCACAAGCCGATGCTTGGGCAACCTTTCAAATACCGTAAGATACGTTTTACTATGATCAGGTGTGACTGCTTTGGATTTGACTGATATCTGGCGCAGAGACACGTCGGGTACATGATGTCTGGACGGGAAGCCGTGAGATACATCAGAGATCCTATGATTGATCGGTATAATGTCTCGTCCATCTTTACACCATTCTCGTCTGGACAAATTCCATGATTCTGTGCGAGGGGGGTTGATGCAGGACTGCAATCTGTCATGTCGAACTTATCGAGCACGTCCTTCACATACTTCGTTTGGTGAATAAAGATTTCGTCGGTCATTTGTTCCACTTGCAACCCGAGGAAGAACTTCATCTCCCCCATTGAACTCATCTCAAACTTCTTCTTCATCACCTTTTCAAATTCTTTGCACATGTCGTCGTTGGTGGATCCAAAAATTATGTCGTCAACATATATCTGCACAATCAACAAGTGGCCTGCTTCTTCCTTGGTGAACAAAGTGCTGTCTACTGTGCCTCTTGTGAACCCGTTGTCCATCAAGTATGTTGAAAGCGTTTCATACCAGGCTCTTGGGGCCTGGTGAAGTCCATACAACGCTTTATCCAGTAGAAACACCTTGTTTTTGTGTTGTGGGTCTGTAAACCCCGGCGGTTGCCCCACATACACTTCTTCTCTGATAGTTCCATAAAGAAAGGCAGATTTGACGTCAAGTTGATATACTTTAAAGTCCTTCCATGACGCGAAGGCTAGAAAGATCCGAATTGCCTCAAGTCTGGCAACCGGTGCGTAAACTTCATCATAATCTATTCCTTCCTGTTGACTGAAGCCTTGAACCACAAGTCGCGCTTTGTTTCTCACCACGACACCTCTATCATCACGTTTGCATTTAAACACCCATTTCGTTTTGATCAACTTTTGATTCTCAGGTAGATCAACAAGTCTCCAGACGCCCAACTTTTCAAACTGTTGCAGCTCCTCCTGCATTGCATTCACCCAGCTATCCTCGGTCAATGCCTCTTTGTAAGTTCTGGGCTCTATCTGCGAAATAAAACATTTTAATGAGACTTCTTTCTGCATATCAGCAATAAATGAATAAAAACATGTAAGAGCTTGATCTATTTGATGTCGAGTTTTGACACCACTTTGCAGGTCACCGATAATCTGTTCTGAGGGGTGATAAGACAAATTCCGTGGCATAACATTTTCAGGCACATTCACTTCCGATTCCAAACTCGATATGTTAAGATCAACAATAAGATCAATGGATTGATCCTCAGCTTCCGTTGGATCCTCGTCAAAAGACGGAGCGGGTTCCGCTTCTGAGTCGTCAGATTCATCAAACGATGGAACTGGTTCCTCTGGTGGTTCGTGTGCTGTTCCACTTGGGCCTGCTTCATCATCGTGAGTACCCACGGTGGGTTGAGAAACTTCTAGCGGTCTAGATACTTGCTCCTCTGACACAGTTTGCTGATATAGATACATAAGAGCTAGTTCCTCCTCACTCGGCTCGACCGGCAAATGAAACGACTCCCAGAGCTTATCGTAGTCGAACAGGAATCTTTGTCCGGGAAGTTGTGCTGATGGAGTATACTTCTGACAATCCACGTGTTGAACTTGAATCACCTTACTCAGACATGGTACAAACACCCTCTTGAGTGGGCTGGCGTAACCTACAAAGAAGCCTTCATTAGCTTTAGCACCAAATTTACCATTTTCATCAATAAAAGTGCAAGGAGACCCAAATGGCTCCAAAAACTCAAGATTCGGCTTATAACGGTGCAGCAACTCAAAGCAAGTCTTTTTGTACTTTTTGACAGTGAGAACTCTATTCAATGTGTAACAGGCTGCTGAGACTGCTTCACTCCAGAAAAAGATTGGAAGCTTGGAATCGGCTAACATTGTACGTGCTGTCTCAATCAGGGTCCGATTCTTTCGTTCAGCTACGCCGTTCTGCTGTGGTGTGTACGGGGCACTGAATTCATGAAGAATTCCCTTCTCGTTGCAGAATTCGTACATCTTGTTGTTCTTAAATTCTGTTCCGTTGTCGCTCCGAATCCTCCGGATTGGCAGTTTATACACCGTTTCCATCTTTTTGAAAAGCACCATCAAAGACTCAAAAGTTTGATCTTTTCTTTCCAAGCACACTACCCAAGAAAATCTCGTAAAGTCATCAGTCACCACCAAGCAATATAAGTCTCCGCTGATACTCTTTACGTTGACAGGCCCGAAGAGATCCATGTGCAATCTCTCAAGAGGTAACCTGATTGTATTCACCATCTTCAATGGGTGTGACTTCCGAGTTTGTTTTCCCTTTTTACAAGCTACACAATCATCATTTAAGTGAAAATTCTTCAAATTAACACCATCAACCAAATCATTATGTACTAAAAAATTCATTTTGCGAACATGAATGTGGCCCATCTTACGATGCCACATTATTGAATCTTTTTCCGTCGCTTTAGACTTTGACACAAAACACTGTTTCTGATGAGTTGTTGGAGTTGCGATGTTCATATCAAGATAATAAAGATCATACTCCCGTGGAGCACGCAACAACACCATCTCATCAGGGATTTTAAACCCTGGTTTCAAAACCACACATTCAGTTTTTGTAAAGTGTACACTAAAATCTTTATCACAGATTTGTGAAATACTGAGTAAATTGTTTGTTAACTCTATTATGTAGTTCACTTTGTCGAATGAAATTACGCCATTTGACAACGTTCGTTGACCAACGATTCTTCCACCTTGGTTACCGGTAAATCCAACATAGCTTCCATTTACAGATTTGACATCATATAACAAAGCAAGCGTCCCAGTCATATGTCGTGAAGCGCCACTATCCATGATCCATTTTGACAATATAGACTTGGGCAGCCCCTGCAAACATCATAACAAATTCATTCAAACAATGAACTCCATTGCTTTTTGACTTCTGAAACACTCCCAAACACTACATCACACTTCTCATCAGTCTTAGGAAAGTCAAATGTGACATTCTGAACATCAGTTTTAGCTTTTGGTTTTACTTCATTTTTTATTGGTGGAAATTCTGACTCAAAATCTGCAAGAAATTTGTCAAGTTCAAACTCAAATTTATGATTATCATTAACACCCACCTTTGATTCGTAAAATTCCTTTACCCCTTTGACTTTTCTGTCAATCATTTTTCCAAAAATATTTTGAACAGTGGGATTAAAAGCTTTTGCATCAAACTTTAATTCATTCTCCATTTTCTTCACCTCAACTGATTTTGATTTAGTTTCAAAAACTTTTGTTTCATTCTTCAAAAGGTTTTCCATCTTTTTCTCCTCGACCGATGGTTTTGATTTTGCAACCCATAATTGATTTTCAAAAATTTTCGTTTTTGGATAAATCTTTGAAGTCTTTTGAGACTTTGAAGTCTTTTGAGACTTTGAAGATTCGCCAATCTCAAATGTCGATTTCGGCTTATCTTCTGACTTCAACGATTCACCCCTCTTCAAAATACGGATTTGTGAAACCATTGGTTTTTTACCCTTTTTATCAATTGATGACTTAGGTTGTGGTTTTTGAACAACAGGTTTAATGACAGGTTTTTCGAAAACTTTCTTGCATTGTTTTGCCATATGCCCGATTTCATTGCAGCGATAACAAACTCTCTTGTCATACTCGACAAAAGTTGACTTAAATAACTCTACTTTCAGTTTCTTAGCCGCATTGAAATCATCAACTGCTTTTTGACTAAAAATGTATTCTTTCTCATCATCCACACTTGGTCCAACAACAAAAACATCATTCATTTTATCTTTTGGCTTGACAACCTTCTTAGCCATCTTTTTCTCAAAACCAATACCTTTATTTTTAAAGTTGTTACCATTTTTCTTGTTACCATTACCTTCCCATTCCTTTTTCCCAAAGTTGTTGACATGTGTTGTAACAAATGACTTTTTAGATTTTGAAAAAAATTCTTTGTTATTAACCTCATCAATGTTCATTTCAACCAATTTGAAAACTTTCTCAACATTCTCAATTTTCACATTCTGAAGAGGATACTCGAAATCGGAGTAAAGTTTGTCTGTTCCAACCATAGTGTATACAACCATAATCGGATCATCATTTGCAC
Source organism: Helianthus tuberosus (assembly GCA_030545235.1). Taxonomy (NCBI): domain Eukaryota; kingdom Viridiplantae; phylum Streptophyta; class Magnoliopsida; order Asterales; family Asteraceae; genus Helianthus; species Helianthus tuberosus. The sequence continues at coordinate 87,158,818 of CM060433.1, forward strand.
TCTTATCCGATTTCGGTATGAACCGTTCCAAAAAATTACTCTCATCTTCACATTCAGAACTGGAACTTTCCAAATGTGTTTTTACAGTTTCAAAATCTAAATTATCACTCTCTTCATCTAACACTTTGTCAACAACGGTCTTTATAACCTGTGACTCATTATCAGTGTCGGACGGAGAGAATGTAACATCAATGCTCTCAGGCAATTCATCCTCAATTGTTTTCAACTTGAGATTTAATGCAGCTTCCACCCCATCTGGATACTTTTGAGTGTAATGATTCCACATTGGGGGTGGAACACTGTTAAAGACCGGATCAGCATATGGCTGCTGTGGAACAATCTGTTCAAGGACATATGATGAAGCCACATAACTCATCAATTTTTTATCAATTCTATCATTTTCAATTTTAGCTAATTCCAATTCTTTCTTTAATGATGCAATTGTGTCAATATGAAAATTAACTTCCACTTGTTTATCAAAAAGTGTTGCTTTTGCTAATTTTGTGGCTTTATCATTTTCAACACTTTCTTCTGTAATCATTTTAACTGATCTGGCTAGTGTATCATATGCTTCTTTAACTTGTCCTAGATCAAATTTTAACATATCAGCATGTTCTTTCAATTCCTGAAACTTAGTGTCTTTTTCAAGACACTCCATGCACGGTTGTAAACACTTTTGGCATGGTGTTTCAGATATTGAATCCACTATCTCATCACATTCTGCTTCATGAACAGTTTCTACTTCTTGTTTACCGACATTTTTCGACTCTGACTCAGACAGTTTGACTGATTCTTTTTCTTGAACTCCAGATTCCTCTCGTTTAATAGACTCACTACTGACAGACTTAGACTCCTCGGATTCTGAGTCTACCTCTCTCAGTTTCGCCATGAGAGCCTTGTCAGCAATTTCTTTCAAAGTGTCTTCGGTCATTTCCTTTGTCACATCGATCATTTCTTCAACAAATTCTTTCTTCTCATCATATCTTGGACACAATCCGGTCCTTGGTTCTTCAAAGAAACCTGCAAAAGATTCAAAAATTTTAGGGGGCATGATAGATCTCAAAGAACTAGCTAATACCTCCTGCTCAGATTGAGATTGATGAACTTCAGCAGCTATTTCTTCAAAATTGTCTGCTTTTTCAGTAAAAACCTCTTCAACAACTACAGAAACATTTTCAGTAACTGTTTCCGGTTCAGAAACTATCTCAGAAATTTCCACAACTTCAGCCATCATTGCCTGTCCATCGCTACCGGGAATATAATTATCCCAGCTGAACCCTGCAGCTACCTTCTCATCGTCTTGATTCACGATCATTGCTTTTTCCGGTTTATTCTCAATTTGTGGTCTTTGAACAACAGGTTGTTGATTAGGTCGATGATAGATTGCCTGCTTATAATAATCTTTTGTGAAAGGGTTCTGATGGTTGTTCACTTCACGATTCGGGCATTCTCTCTTGAAATGACCACGTTCTTTACACTTGAAACATGTAACTTTCGATTTATCGAACCCTAACTTCTGATCAGGACCTGAGAGACTGTTTCTGCCTGTGATCTCCATAAACCGTTGTGCTCTTCTAACCAAACTTGCCATGCCCCATTTTATATCAATCAGTTCAAGCTCCTCCGGGTCTATCTGGTCGTAATCCTCTTTGGTCATATCAGGATTACCAATCCTACCCGCCACTAAGCCTTCATAAGCCTCTAGAACGGAAGCAAGTACTGCAATGTGTTGTCTCGCGGCAGTTTCAGTAATTTCATTTCCATTCTTAATATTCACCGCGATGTTGCACTGCACCCCAGAAACATAAGCCTGATTATTTGAACTTGTAGAGCTTTGAGGTGAAGACTGCTCTTGAGCTTTGGAGTTTGGATCATAGTTCACAAATGGTGAAGGCTTGTTTGATGGTGGAGTGTTTGTAGAACCACTCAAATTTGTATCAGCACTAAAACCCGTCTGTATCTTTGGACTTTGATTTGTTGCTCCAGGAATACTTCCTTTGTAATACAGAGATATGTCTTGCTGCACATTTGCTGAATTCATTTGTTTAATCTTTGTTAGTTCCAATTCATGTGCCTCAATTTTCTCAATGAAACCACTCAAATTCATACTAGCAAAATTTGTATTGTTCTTTAACACCATCAGATACGTTCCCCATTCATCATAAGGTAATGCGTCTGCTAATTTGTCGATCCACTCTTCATTTGTCTTGGTTATCTTCAATCTTCCCATCTCCAAAACCAAATGACAGTATCGTTCAATCAATTGCTTCGTGGTTTCTCCTTTCATTCCCGTAAAAATGTCAAACTGCTTGTTTATCAATGCCTTTTTGCTTTTCATCATCTCTCCACTTCCTTCAAACTTTAACAACAATTTATCCCAAAGGGATTTTGAATTGTCTTCGTGATGTAACAGTACCAAGATGTCCTCCTTAATTGGTTGTTGAAGGATGCTCATCATTTTCTTTTCAGCCTTAAAGTCAGCTTGTTCCGTTTGGGTCAAACTTCCAATCACTTTCGGATGACCCATAGCATTAACAGGAGGTACATACTTATCATCAATCTTCAACCAGCTCTCAAAATGATTAGCTTGAACCCACGTTTTAAATCTTCCTGCCCAACTCGAATATTCGTCGATGTTCATGAGTTTAGGAGGCTTTTGCATTGTTCCCAGTTCGTTTTCTAAGTTGACATTTTGCATGATGCTAGCTGGACTTTGTACCGCACCAACTCCCGAAAACATGTTGTAAAAATCCTGATTATCCATTTTCAGTCGTAACAAAAAAAAAATTTTTAAACAGTCTGAATGAGCGAACCACAACTGTAACTAAGAGCGAACCAGAAATTTCCCTAAGAGCGAACCAGAGATTAGTACTTCGAGCGAACTAGAATGTTGTACTAAAAGCGGACCAGACAACTGACTATCGAGCGAACCATAACTGACACTGGAGCGGACCAGATAGTGACTATCGAGCGAACCACAACTGACACTGGAGCGGACCAGATAGTGACTATCGAGCGAACCACAACTGACAAATGAGCGGACCAGAAACAGCTTAAAATGTACGTTGGAGCGATCTAGAAGAACGAACCAGAAGCATGACGTAAGCGCGAACCATTTTCACGAGGGTTTTTTTGGGTCACTTTTATGCCGTATTTTGATCCGAATCTTTCAAGGGTTTGTTATTAGTGTATTTTACACCTGTTATCCAAATTTCAGTCCATTTCCACCGTTCAAACAGTCCAGATCTACAAAAGTCCGTGTAAAACTCTTCGTATCTAGCAAACTAACTCGCAACTGGCTCTGATACCAATTGTAGGATCAGTTTTGACCTCTCGAGTGAGTCAATCAGAGCTAGTGCTTACTGAAAATGTGGCGGAAACACATTTTCAGTATGATACAAAGAAAAATGTAACAGAAAGGAGTAGAAACAGAAGATTCACACTTAAAATACTTTTTCTTCACTTGATAACACTTGTCGTACGGTCAGCAGTTCGACGTTGAGTTCATGAAGACGTTACAAATGAAGAACACATCAGGGGTATTTATAGAGATCCTGGTCCGCTCATGTGACATGTCCACAAGAGCGGTCCAGACTACTAAGCTGGTTCGCTTTTGTGGACACATGCCACAAAAGCGGACCTACAACATGAAAGTCATAAATTTACACTTTTACCCCCTGTACTAACACAAAATGACCTATCTGGACCCTATACATTAAACTAGTATTACAAAGACGCAGGCTTTAGACATTGTGCATCAACATTAAGGTTACCTCTCACATGTCATGGTGGTGATATGTGTTGCGCATTCTACAACTCGCAGTCTAGTCTGTGCATATTTCATTGTCGATAACCTACTGGCTTCGCATTATACATGTTACATGCTGGTTATGTGTAAACAAATTCGAACTCTACTATTACTATTAAACTTGTATGCTCACCTTTACACTATGTGTATTGACCTCTATTTTAACGTATGTGACAGGTGTTTAGGATGCTTTGCTTGTTACTTGCTGGAATCGAGCTAGGATGGAGTCTAGAAACAAACCTAATAAAAATCCGAGTTGTCGGAACAGTTTGCTTGTTCTTGAGACAATTATCTATAATAACTATTGTTACTTTATCTATTAGTAGTATGGGATATTAACATTAAAGATTTGGTAATTCGATGGTTGTTGTGGATTCTCTTGAACAATCTGTTTCGCTCAGTGCCGTGCCCCGATGATTCCGCCATCGGTTGGGGTGTGACAGATTGGTATCAGAGCCATAACTGTAGGGAATTAGGTAAGACTCGACCTAGTCCAGGTCGATGTCTTAGAAACGACCTAGTCTATAGTCTAAGTACCAACAGACCGACTTGTGCATACCTAGTATGGGTTCTTGTACGAGTTTACTCACTATTACTCGCTCGAACTCGTTGTACACTACACTTTTGAACGAACATCGCATACTACAGTTCTGTGCAAAATCCGCCTTTCCTAAGGCTGGACATACACACAAATGAATGATTTGGTTGAGATTAGGTGTGAAAACCGCAAACTCTCGACCAGATCACTCGTTCGAATTGCTATCTTTACCATGAAACAAGAGAATTTGCGTTGAATCAGGAATGAAATCCATACATTGACGCAAATCTCCTTATCTATCTCATGATTTTACCATCTCATAAAATCCATACTTTGACGCAAATCTCCTTATCTATCTCGTCTCTAAGCAAATGGCGAAAGTCATCCCCCAGATCGTCAGTGAACTGAACGAGAATGCAAGCAAGTCCTCGGAGGAGTCCATGACTGATACTCCTAAGGCCGCTTTTAGCTTCAAGCAGTTCAAAGCCTGCGGACCAAAAGAGTTTACCGGAGAAGATGGTCCTACGACCATGTTTCAATGGTTTGATTCTATCGAAGTCACCCTGCGCCAGAGTGGCTGTCCAGAAAACCTGTGCACCGTCAATGCTACAGGCGTCCTCCAATCCCGATCTCTTGATTGGTGGACGGCCAAGAGGAACAAACGAGGAAACGATGCAGCTTTCGGATTGTCTTAGGATGAGTTGAAGAACATAATGATGCAAGAGTTTTGTCCTCCCCATGAACTCCAAAAGCTTGAGGATGAATTCTGGCACATAAAGCAGGATGGCGGAGATAACACTGGTTTAACTTCTCGCTTCAAGCAGTTGAGTATTATCTGCCCTGGTCAAGTTACTACCCCAGATATCACAATCAAGAAGTATATCCGTGCTCTTCCAGATTGCATTGTAGACTTTGTTCAGGCTGCAAAGACGACAACAATTGAGGAAACCTACCTGCTCGCCGCTAAGATCAACAATAAGCGAGTCAGGGCTGGTTATTTTGACAAAACTGCCAAGAATCTACATCAAATTACCGTTGCTTCAACCGCTGAAACCACCGTCCCACTGCACTCTTCGAAGCTCTCACGCCGCAAGAGGAAGAACAACAGCAGTTCCAGCAACAAGAACTATGTAGTTACTGCTGCCCCGCTCCAAACAGTACCTGCTCAACCGCAACCTCAACACCGCCAAGTAGCGGCACATGTGGTCAATGCACCGCCAGCTACGCGTGCATACACTGGGCCACACCCGCTTTGCCCTACTTGTACTTATCATCACCCGGTGGGTCTCGCATGCCGGTTCTGTGTTCATTGTAATATGTACGGCCACTTCACCGCAAACTGCCGTACAGGTCCACGTCAAGCCCCAGCTCCAGCTCAAGGTCAAGCTCCTGCTCAACAAACTCTACTTCCTGCTCCTTAAGGCCATCAAGCAGCTCCTGCACCCATGGGTCATGCTAGAGCTTGCTTTGCGTGTGGTGATCCCAACCACATCGCAAACATGTGCCCTAATCGAGTGGTGAAGCAAGAGCCACAACAGCAGCAGCCTCAACAACAACAGCAACACCCAGCAGCCCGCAGACATGCTTTCAACATCAACGCCCGCCAGGCCCAAGCAGACAACAATGTGGTTAATGGTACGTTCCTTGTGAATGGTACATATGCTTCATGTTTATTTGATACTAGAGCCGATAACTGTTTCGTATCGTTGGAATTCGAAAAGCTCCTTAATCGTAAGCGCGCCCATCTACCCTCGACGTTCGATGTTGAAGTTGCCACCGGAAGAACCGTCACCGTCAATTCTGTTCTACGTGATTGTACCCTTGAACTCAATAATTATGTCCTCCCTATCGACCTTATTCCGATGCAGCTCGGTAGTTTTGACATCATAGTAGGCATGGATTTTCTTTGCGAAAATCGTGCTGAAGTTGTTTGTTTCGATAAAATGATTCGTTTCTCGCTTGCTAATGGTAACCTACTTTGTGTGTATGGCGAAACTCCTTCGAAAGGTCTTAAACTCATGTCATGTGTCCAAGCTAGCAAGTATCTCCGCAAGGAATACAGAGCTTTCTTGGCTAACATTGTAGTAGCAGAGAAGGAAAAGAAAGGAAACTTAGGAGTGAAAGATGTTTTTCGGCGGAAAACTCATTTAAGCCGGAAAACTCAACATTTTCATCCCAAACCTCTTTTTAATCTTATTACGCACCTTTAGGAACCTTTTTCTAGTAAAACCCCCAATTATTGAAGTCGTCGGAAAACTCTTTTTTCGCCAGAAAACTTCTTTTTGGCCGGAAAACTCAACTTTTTGGCCGGAAAACACAACATTTTCGTCCCCAACCTCTTTGTAACCTTAGATCGGACCTTTAGAAACCTTTTTCTATGCAAAAATGGTTTTCCGGTGACCGGAGACTAACGGGGTTAAGGTTCTGTTAGTAGGGTCCATTACTGGCCAATATGTCAATAGTTGGGACTGACATTGGTTATTTTTTAAGTTGGGACTGTTGGCGGCCGACGACGAATAGTTGGGATTATTAAAATCCAATATTCCTAATAAATATTGTTACTTTATCTGTTAGTAGTATGGGATATTGACATTAAAGATTTGGTAATTCGATAGTTGTTGTCGATTCTCTTGAACAATCTGTTTCGCTTAGTGCCGCGCCCCAATGATTCCGCCATCGGTTGGGGTGTGACACCTCGGGATCCAAGATTGATAGTAAGAGCTTTTTTCAAACTATGGCAATGCTTGGCTAATCTCTTACATCACTTGGCGAAAACGAAATATTTTGTGCATTACTTTTGATTTCCAACCTTTGGTCACTTTTTAATTGGCTATGTATTAATGAATTTAATATGTTGTTTTTTTTATATTGAAAGTGAATTTTTATTCTATCATTCTTCATGTTTTATTGATTCACTCATTCGTATCTTTATAGTCTATATAAAACATGTTAACTGCCCGGAAGGGGGTTAGAAAGGTGGTTTGGGTAAAGTTCTTGCCTCGTTCAGTGTATAGATCCTGCGAGGACCTGATTCAAGCTTATTAGGGCTTCCGTTGAGGCAGATAGCATCAAATCGGGGGAGGTAAGAATGACTTGTAATCCCTTATAAACAAACTACTGTTAAAACTTTAAACCGGCCTTGCGGGACTGTATTCCTGCTGAGTCAGACCAATATGGCAGAGGGTGGCGTTGCCTCCAAAAGAGGGACATGCCACATTTTGCATTAATAATTTACTTAATTATCTTTCAATAATCCGGCATTGTGGGACTGTATCCCTGCTGACACAGACTAATATAGCCGTGGGTAGCGTTGCCTCCAAAAGAGGGACATGGCACTAGGGGTGTAAACAAGCCAAGAGGCTCGAGAGCTACTCGTTATTGGCTCGGTTAAAAGCTCGAACGAGTCGAGCTTTAACAAGCCCGAGCGCGAGCTCGAGCATTAAATAGAGCTCGTATAGTTATCGAGCCCGAGCTTGAAAAACAAAGCTCGTTTAGGCTCGCGAGCCTAAACGAGCCCAAACAACATATTATTTTTTTTATATATATGATAGAGTTAATTGCCAATTTCGCCCCTGAGGTTTGGGCACACTTGCCATTTTCGTCCAAAATGAAGGTTTTGTACCATTTTGCCCCCAACGTTTGTAACTTTTTGCCATTTTCATCCAAATACCTAACCAAGTTACTTTATATCTTATTATGGGTTATTTTTAACCTAACCAAGTTAGTTTATACCTTATTATTGGGTATTTTTGAAATTTATCAATTATAAGGGGGTAATTTATAAATTATCTTCTAATTATTAGATGCTACTACAGTTAACCATCTTAGATGCTACTACAGTTAACTATCTTCTTTCCTTGAAACCCCAAATCACAAGTCACGTATATCCACATCATTACTTCCAACCCTATAAGGTCTTCATCTCCGACACCACCAACTGATTACTACCCGCTGTCAGTCATTCATCATCTCCGGCCGACAATCGCCATCCTAATCACTCTCCACCGCCATCGCCGACCAGCACCATCGTCGGAGCTCCGCTCCAGCTCACCCACTCCCTCCGTCACCACTTCACAACCAGAAAACTAACGAATTCCTGTGTAGGGCATCAAGTGTTGCAGCGGCCATTGGTTTTGGGGAAGGAGAAACAGGGAAGCGATGGTCGTAGGAAGGGGAAGCATGGCGTCTGGTTGTTTGCAGCAGAGAAGGGAATGCAAGTTTGACCATTTGATTAGGGTTATAAAATTGAGGATGAGGTTATGGTTTTATTTATTAAACAATTAAATAAAAATATGAATTGACCAATAATAAGGTATAAAGTAACTTGGTTAGGTTAAAAATAACCCATAATAAGATATAAAGTAACTTGGTTAGGTATTTGGATGAAAATGGCAAAAAGTTACAAACGTTGGGGGCAAAATAGTACAAAACCTTCATTTTGGACGAAAATGGCAAGTGTGCCCAAACCTCTGGGGCGAAAATGGCAATTAACTCTATATGATATAATAATGATGATGATAACATTAGCGAGCCGAGCTCGAGCCGAGCTTTGGCTCATTTAAGCGATATTGAAGCGAGATCTAGCCAAACTTTTAGCTCATTTGAGGTTGTTCTCAAAATAACTCGAGTCGAGTCGAGCTGAGCTCGAGCTTTGGGTTTTACTCGCGAGCCGAGCTCAAGCCCAGTCGAGCTCGGCCTCGGCCCGGCTCGTTTACACCCCTACATGGCACTATAACTAAGATAATCTCTTAAAAAACCCAAAGTGCGGAAATCATCAAAGGATACATAAAAGATAAGTCGGAGCCAATTGATTCTTTCTTGTTATTTGTTACTTTCATTTATTTTATTTTCTTTCTTCATTTTACATGTTTATAAACCTTTTTTTTCTCAAAATTTGGGTCGATTAGACGTTGATGATAAGCCAGTATTAAAAGCTCTTGTGTCCTTGGACGACCTCGGTGTCTTACTATCACTATACTATGCCAACGATAGGTGCACTTGCCCTAGCGTGTTGTAGAGAGTGATAGTTTTATATCGTGTTTTATAAATTTAAAGACTGATTAAAGGGTAAAAAGGTACTAAAAATAATTTAAAAAAATCCGTACACGCTCCAACACGTCAAGTTTTTGACGCCGTTGTCGAGGACACAAGGATTTTGAGAAAGCATAAAATCAATGGCCTAATAATTTCTTTAGTTTTTCTGTTCAAATTTCTTTTCATTTTTACAAAAAAAATCCTAGTTATAGTAGCTTAACACGGGACCATGTCCTTACTATAATAGCTGAAAAACTTTCTGCAGAAGGCTCACACGGGCCGTGTTTCATTCGACACGGGGTCGTGTAAAAAACTCCCAGTACCGAATTCAACACAGCCTGCAGCACAGGGATGTGTTCATAGGACACGTGCAGTGTAAACCTTTTGTATTCACAAAAATTTTTAATTTCCGGAAACCATAATCTTCTGAGTACTATCCAAACAATGGATTATTACCTGGGAGATTATGATTACTATGGTTATGATGATTATGAGGAACCATATTGTACCTTTTGCGGTGAATCTCACTCGGTATAAAATTGTTACCTCTTTCGACCATCAACCTTATACACAACATATGAGGAACCAAGGTTTGAGCTTCCAAAATAAAACTTTGGTTGGGACACTTCAGCATTTGAAACGTACGAGACACCACCCATAGCAGTTACCAAAGACAAAAGCCTCATACAAAGTCTCAAGAACTTAGAGATCTTGATTAAACAATCTCGTGCACGAGAAGAAGCCATTTGTACAAAAGAGGTAATAGTAGAAGAGGTAAAACCTCAAGAGCCAACGAACGAAGAACCACTCAAAGAAGACTTAACACATGAAATACCCAAACCAAGCCATCCGAAAGGTAAGTCCTCAAAGGTAAATTTTGAAGAGGAATAAAAGGACCTCCAAGAAATACACATCTTACAACCTTCTTTTGAAAATCATAGTTTGGTTCCATCTCATGCTAAGTTCTTAAAAGAGTTAAACACTATCCCTAACCTTAAAGAAATGGTAAGTATTGAATTAACTAAAGATCAAACTTTGCTATACAAGATGATCAAAATGAATCAAACAAAAATCCGGTAACATGTCTTATTCACAACATCTATATTAGTAACATTTTAATTGATAAAGATCTTTGCGAAAATATAATGCCAAGCTACGTTTTTTAAAGAAATAGGTATTGGTGATTTTCTTCCAATTAAAATTCCAATTTTTTTGGCTAATCGAAAAAACAAACATGCTAAGGGAGTGGTTAAGGACGTTCCCATTCAAAGAAAACAAACGATTGTACCAACCGACATTGTCAGCTTAGATGATGCTCCGCTCGTGTTTAGACAACCTTTTCTAAAAACCCATCAAGTTTTGATAACAAACAAAAATCAAGATCTTCCCAAAAAACTTGGAGACAACAAACAGACTTTCAATTTAAACAATGCAATGAAGTATTCAATCGACAATAACGACCCCTTATTGGAAGATGAAGTTGAGCCACCCGATACGGCCGAGGGTAGCGTTGCCTCCAAAAGAGGGACATGCCACTATAACTATGATAATCTCTTAAAAAACCCAATTTCGGAAATCATCAAAGGATACATAAAAAATAACTCGGAGCCAAGTGATTCTTTCGTGTTGTTTGTTTTTTTCATTTATTTTACTTTCTTTCTTCATTTTACATGTTTAAAAACTTTTTTTCTCAAAATTTGGGTCGATTAGACGTTGACGATAAGCCAGTATTAAAAGCTTTTGTGTCCTTGGACGACCTCGGTATCTTACCATCACTATACTAAGCCAACGATGGGTGCACTTGCCCTAGCGTGTTGTAGAGAGTGATAGTTTTATATCATGTTTTATAAATTTAAAGATTGATTAAAAGGTAAAAAGGTACTAAAAATAAATTAAAAAATCTGTACACGCTCCGACACGTCAAACATAAACACCCCTTTCTCTCTCTAAACCTACCATCCAAAATAACCCCCACTCCCACTACACTCCCACTACCCCCACCACCACCACACCATCCTACCACTCACAACCTACACCTGTGCACCACCGAACACCCACCATATCTAGTACATAGTTTTAGAGAGGGAATTTTAGAGAGAGAAACAAAAGACATATGAGAGGGTTGAGTTAGAGAGAGAGAGAGAGGCTGAGAGAGTAAGATGAGTGAGGGAAGGTCACGCCGATGGTGGAGACTGTGACAGTCGCACCTCCGGTGACTGTCATGACAGTTGTAACTCCGGCGACCCACCTAAGGTTTCGATGAAGTTCTGACCGGATTCCGGCAACCTTGTTTTGACCTGCGGTGTTCCATTTTCGTGTGGATCGGCTTCTTTAGGTATGATTTATGTATAATCTGATCATGATGATTTTCCAGAGAAATTCCAGTGTGTGTTTTTTTGTGCGGTGGTGGTTGTAACAACCCGCTTTTTTAGAAAGTCAAAGTACAAGTCAAAGTCAAAGCAAGAAAAGATTGCTAATTGCGATCTGTCACTCCTTGCTTAACTATTGATTGTACGTTAATGACTTTTGAACGAATCTTTTTATTTATCTCTTTAGTTGTATTATGTGGAGTATCTATTAATAATAAAGGCTTAATCGCTTGTTTAATCGCTAATCGCATCGCTATCCCATTCGCAACTCAAATTAAGTGTTCTGGATATTGTTTTACATTTGTGTGCTATTATGTGTTACTTGTGCATGTTATGTTTATGTTGAAGTGTTTAATCGCAATCGCAATCACAATTCTATCGCATCGCAATCCAATCGCAAACGTTAAACGCAAGTTATTTATAGTGATTGTATGTTAGATATAGTAGTTAGGATTATTTATGTAACCAATGGGAAATACTATCGCATCGCTCACTCGAAACGCATCGCAACGCTCAACACATAAAACGAAACGCCGAAACTCAACTCGTCGAACCACTTCGATCGAATGGTCGTCCGATCGGATTGCCATCCGATCGGTGCACCATCCGACCCTTGCCCCTCCTTTCTATTTTTGGCAACCTATAAATACCCCCTCCAGTCACATCACAAGTGATGTGACAGCCCTCTCACTCGACCAGCTCGCTCAAGCCCTATTTTCTCATGATTTCTCGCGATTCTTGTAAGTTTTCAACTCAAATCTTGTACTTCTATGATCTACATGCACTTCCTCACCATTTTCATCTTTAAATCTTAACTTTTAACCGTGAAATCAATGGATTTGAGGTGTTTTAGGATGACGTCATCATGGAGTTCTTATGAACTTCAAGTTTTGGCTTCATTCCACCAAGAACAACCCAGATCTGAAGGATTTCCATATGATTTCACAACGATTTCACATAGATCTAAACATTTTCAAAGTTAAGAGGACTGAAAGAAGCTTTTCCAACCTTCTTTCAACTCTTTTACACTCAATACACTCAAAACCGATAGATTCAGACCTCATTCATGCCTTCTACTCTTCTCTAGTGATGTGCCGGATTGAGATCTAAATCCTATCAACGAGACAATTGATTTCTGGTTGAACATGAAGTCACCCGTCACGAACAGTTAACTGGTCGGATTGGGGGTGATTCCTGTTCGATCGGATAGTCTGGGTCTGATGGAGTTTCCGTTGTTCGACATGTTGTCATACCATCTCGAGCAAACTGCAAAACTTTTCAAACTTAGCAAATAATCAAGTTCAAGACGATCAGGTTCGTTGGGACGGATGGCCGTCCGATTAGATTGCCATCCGATAGAACTGCAAACCGATCGGATTGCACTTGAACTCCAACACTTAATCATTTTTAGTTTTCAAGGAACATCAGTTCTAACGGATTGACATCCGATCAGATTGCTATCCGATCGAGTGACTATCCTGCTGTGAACTTGTTCTCAACTGAGAAGCCTCGCCAATCGGATCACCATCCAATCGAACGACCGTTCGATCGATCGACCGTTCGATCGATCGACCTGAAGGGTAGAGATACTTCTCTGTTTTCAAAATGCTACAACGAAAACTTCAAAGCCATCATACACAAACACATTCTTGCCAAACGAATGTCAATCCGACCGAATGGCCATCCGATCGGGTTACCATTCGACACTTGGTCCACTTGCACCGTTTTACGCGTTGTTCATTCGCTTATGCTATCGTTAACTGTTCAGGCTAATCACTCTAGCGCTCCCTTCAATCCATTTCCATCGCTGTGAGTATACTCGATCCCTTTTTGCTTTACGCACTTTTGGGTGTTACATACGTTACTTATTCTAAATCACATCGAACACACAATGCAAACACTATTTATACGCTGACCGTTATTGCATGTTACTAGTTACTCAATGAATGCTTGTATGTTATGTTAACATAGTGATTGTTTCCTGACGCCTTAGCAACGATAGTACTATAGTTTGGACTCAGCACATGTCGTGGACAAGGGTTGTTAAGGTTATTCCTTCACGTGTGACAGTGGTGATATGTGTTGCGCATTCTACAACTCGCAGTCTAGTCTGTGCATATTTCATTGTCGATAACCTACTAGCTTCGCATTATACATGTTACATGCTGGTTATGCGTAAACGCTTTCGAACTCTACTATTACTATTAAACTTGTATGCTCACATTTACACTATGTGTATTGAGCGCTATTTTAACGTATGTGACAGGTGTTTAGGATGCTTGTGTTTTGCTGCTATGTGGGAATCAAGCTAGGGTGGAGTCTTAGAAACAAACCTAAATAAATCTGAGTTGTCGGAATGGATATTTGTCTATGAGAACATCGTCTGTAATAACTGTTTTTATCTTATATGTTTGTGGTATGGGACATGAACCTTTAATATATTATAACAAATAGTTGTTATGGATTCTCCTGGACAATCTGTTTCGCTCTGTGCCATGCCCCGATGTTTCCGTCATCGGTTGGGGTGTGACAGATTGGTATCAGTGCCATGCCCCGATGTTTCCGTCATCGGTGGGTGGTGGCTGGCTGATGGCTGGGAGTGAGTCAGGGAGAGAGGTTGAGAGATAGAAAAGTGTCTGTGTGTGCGACAGTGGTGGTGGTGAATGGTGCTTATGGCGGTGGTTAATGGTGCTTACGGTGGTGATGATAGTGGTGGCTGGATATATATAGAGAGAGAGGTGTGGGTGAGAGAGAGTCTTTAGAAAGAGAAAGAGTACTGTGTGGAGAGAGACTTTAGATAATACATATATAAATGAGTAAAATTCCCATCCTACCCTCATGTGCAAGGCACATGCTATACATAACTAAAAATTTTAACCATGTTAGGGTCAAAGGACTAGAGTGTAACGAGTTTTCCAAATAAAGGATTGTGGCTGTAATTATTGAAGTTAAAGGATATCCATTGCAATTCGATACATACATAAAGGATGAAAAATGTAATTTACCCTATATTATATATTATATAAAGTAAAATATATTACATAAAACGACCTGCGATTTATTTCGTATTTATATGTTAATGAGAAGCCACTTCGCATTACAGAGTAAGGGATGTTAAAATATGTTAATAATCGTAACACGAGAACCAATTGTGATTATAGTAACATCTACATCTATGTGTACTTTATTGAATCAATAGATTTATAAAAATCATTTTCTTTATACATCACGTGTAATACATGTGATCTTAAACTAGTTAGTCTTTTAAACAATAATTACAATTTAATCTCTTCATCTTAGTTACACTTTAATCCTCTCAATTTTAACAAAATTATAGATAATTGGTTAATAATTACGCTTTATCTCACTTATAAAAAACTAGCTACCTCATGATTTTTAGGGTCTTAACTTTTTTGTATGTTCATATTTAAAAAAAATTACACCATAAAAACAAGCATTTTATTCTCGTTAATTTGAGTATAGTCTTTTTTAATTAATGTTAGGAGTGAGCAACAACTGAATTGTTACCCGGAAACAGACGAAACCTAATCAACCAAAAACTATATTAACTGAAAACTAATTAATCGAAAACCGAAATTAACCAAAAACCGGTTAACACCTTTTACACCTCCAGTTCATATATTTCATATTTTATACCTTCATTTCATGTATTTATATCTCATTCATGTATTTTTAAACAAAAGTTTTAACCCAAGTATTGTTTGGCTATTAACCGAAATTAAAAGAGCCTCACAAAAAACCGTCAATATAACCGAATAAGCCGAACTGATTAACCGAAAACCGATTGATTGATAAAATAGACTAACCGATTTCGGTTTCAACTTCGGTTGAGAATAATAGCTGAACCATGCACACCACGATGAAATGGACTAATTGATGACTTCGCTTATGTCGTATATCCATCACAATGATACTACAGTAAATATTATACGAACAAGAAAACTAACCCAAACGATTACCGCAATGCAAATTGTCACCTGTCACACGTGTGGGTACCGTGCTAGTACTATATATTAAAGCTCTCTTTACAAACCATAGATGAAAACTCGATTCAATAGAGGGATAACCTCGACAATTGAATAATCGATGATGATACATGGAAACGCTCATTTAAAAGCATGATTGTAGTCATGAAAATGGAAGTTTTTGTAAATGAAATGTGATAACCATTTTGATCCCAGAAAGCACAAAATTGCAACAGCTGCGAGCGTATTTCTTGCGACAGTTGATATCATAACATGTTTGGTTGCGGCCATAATACCCACTGAAGTAATAGAAAACACCTCAAGAGATATTTGGAGTGCATTAAGACCTTTATATGCACCAATGCAACTACTGCAATTCACTACATGGCTCCGGTACCTAAATAAACAAAACAATTCAATTCAAATAACACTATATTTTGAGTTAATTACACAAATGGGTCCTGTGGTTTGTACCTAGTTTTGCCTTTGGGTACTAACTTTTTTTTTAACAGGTTTAGGTCTCATGGTTTCAATTTTGTAACACCTTTGGGTACTAACACCAAAATTTGTTAATTAATGACCAAAATACCCTTGCATTTTTTTTAAGTTTATGAATGTAACACATTTGGGTACTAACACCTAATTTTATTTAAGTTTAAATCAATTTTACTAAATCTATTTATTTTTTTATTTTCATCTTTTTATTATATCTCTTAATTAACATAAAATCTATTTATTTTTTTATTTTCATATTTTTATTAAATTTCTTAGCTAACATAAAATCTACTTGTTACACTAGTATTTTTTTTTAAATAGATTTTTTAAATAAAATCTACTTGTTACACTAGTATTTTTTTAAATAGTTTTTTTAAATAAAATCTATTTTTTTTATTTAAGCCTTTTCTTAACTTGTTTATTAAATTTCTTATTTAACATAAAATCTACTTGTTACACTAGTATTTTTTTAAATAAAATCTACTAGCTATATAGTTTTATGTAAATTAAATTTCCTACTCGTTTGAAATAATGTAAACCTTACTCGTTTTCAATTTTGGATAGATATGATTGATAATAATAAATAGCTTTCATGTAAAAAAATTTAAGCCTTTTTTAACTCGTTTTTTGTTCATTTATATTTTACTATTTTAGAAAGATATTTAATTTACATAAAATCTGCTAGTTACACCAGTAAAATCTACTAGCTATATAATTTTATGTAAATTAAATATATTTTTTTACAAAAAAAAACGAGTCTAAAAAAGGCTTAATTTTTTGTAGTTTTATCTACAATACCTAGCTATATAGTTTTATCTAAAATACCCAGCTATATAGTTTTATGTAAATTAAATATATTTCTAAAATAGTAAAATGTAAATGAACAAAAAACAAGTTAAGAAAAGGCTTAAATAAAAAATAAATAGATTTTATTTAAAAAAATCTATTTAAAAAAATACTAGTGTAACAAGTAGATTTTATTTAAAAAATCTATTTAAAAAAAATACTAGTGTAACAAGTAGATTTTATGTTAGCTAAGAAATTTAATAAAAATATGAAAATAAAAAAATAAATAGATTTTATGTTAATTAAGAGATATAATAAAAAGATGAAAATAAAAAAATAAATAGATTTAGTAAAATTAATTCAAACTTAAATAAAACTAGGTGTTAGTACCCAAATGTGTTACATTCATAAACTTAAAAAAATGCAAGGGTATTTTGGTCATTAATTAACAAATTTTGGTGTTAGTACCCAAAAGTGTTACAAAATTGAAACCATGAGACCTAAACCTGTTAAAAAAAAAGTTAGTACCCAAAGGCGAAATTAGGTATAAACCACAGGACCCATTTGTGTAATTAACTCCTATATTTTATAAGAGTTTGTATATGGAATGTTGAAAATAATTCATAAGTGTATCGTAAATTATTTTTTTCACACAACTATATATTTTAATAAATCTTTCATTTTGATACAAGTTTTAACCATTCCATCTTTATAACACTTTTAAATACTATAAAAATGTGATAAAAATTTATATAATCTTAAAATGAAAGGTCGGTGGTGTATAGCCAACCTTTCATTTGCCTTTTAGCAACATGACAAAATATTGACACAATCATTTTAGAAACAGACAAAAAAATGGCAAAAACTTTCATCTTCGTTTTAGGAAAAAAATTGACAAATAACACAAAAGCATCCTAAGCTTTCTTAATTGTCAAAAATAAACCTTAAACTTTATAAAACTTCCTAAAAACTTTATAAATTATTTTTTTCGTTTCTTAACTTCTAATTTTTTAAATTTACCCTCAGTATTCTATTCTTTAAATTGAAATTAAAAAAAAAGAACTATTTTATCACGTGATTTTTCTATATATGTATCAGTTTAAATTCATGTACGTGTCAGTATAAATTCACGTTTCAACGTTAAGGATATAAATTCATGTATGGACATAATTTTTTTTTGAAAAGGAGTATGGTCAATTATAATACGTTTTCTTGCTTATTTATCATAGATTCAGAAACGAGTCAGGTGAAATGTAATATGTTTTAATTCGACGGTATAAATTCGAGTTATCATTCTTTTTGATGGCACTAAGTCTTTATGCAAATGTAAGGGTTGCGTAGTGGTTAGGTAGAAGCCTCACTAAATGAACCGACTTGGGTTCAATTAAGCTTCTTTTGTAACCGCAATACTTTAGATCAAATATGTCGAAACACGCGTTTTCGTATGGTTGACGCATCATATAACGTGCTGCATGCTATAAACAATTAAAGGCGTCGTCGCCGCAACGCGCGGCGTGTGACAACAATCTAGTATATATTAAATAGAAACATAATATATTGATTGGGAAAGAAACTCTTAAATAGAAGTATAACGAGTTGACTTAAAAGGTAATAGAATTGATTGATTGAAGAAACAAATTTAAAAACAGTATAATGTTTCTACGAAACACAAATAATAAAACTACATATGTTTTATAAATATTTATAAAACTACACATTATATGTATCCTTATCTATATTATATCTATCTATAGTATATAAAAAAAATCAATGTCTATCACGTGTTATTCGTTGAATACTTTTTTATTTGGGTGGAGATACAATAAAAAGTTTATTTGGCTAGGAAGGTTAGGAAGTGATCTTGACCATCCATTTAGTTAATCAAGGGCTAAGATTAAATGAATGAAATTGAAGCAAAAAAAAGAGGCGCGTGGGTTTGTTAGGGGCATTCTAGTCCATCCAGCACAATAGTTTCTCTCTCCTCCAATTCCCCCCACTTTTTAAACGTTTTTATAAAAATTGCACCAAAAAAACGAGCGTTTTTTATCTTTAAAACGAGTATACTATTGCTATATTTTCGAAAAAAAAATTTGAAAACCCAGTTGCGTAAAACGCAATGAAAAAAAAAACGTAAAAAAATGACTTTTTCTAAAACGCAACGCACCAAAAACACTTAAAAATGTCTTATTTCTGAAACGCAATGGCCAGAAAACACTTAAAAATGTCTTATTTCAAAAACGCAATGGCCAGAAAACACTTAAAAATGTCTTATTTCTAAAACGCAATGGCCAGAAAACAATTAAAAATGTCTTATTTCTAAAACACAATGCCTAGAAAACACATAAAAATGTCTTATTTCTAAAACGCAATGGCCTAAAAACACAAAAGAAACTGTTCTCTCTAAAACGCAATGAACTGAATACACATAAAATGTGTTTACCTAAAACGCAATGAGTAAAAACACTGCAAAAATATTTTATTTCTAAAACGCAATGACCAGAAACTGTTGTTCACAGAACCAGAAACTGTCTAAAACGCAATGACCAGAAACTGTTGTTCACATAACCAGAAACTGTTGTTCACAGAACCAAAATCTAACTAAAACGCAATGACCAGAACCTGTTGTTTACAGAACCAGAAACACTGTCTACGAATGCAGTTTTGTATGTGAATTGTCTTAACCAGGAAGCAGGAGATAAAAAACTGTCTACGACAGAACCAGAAACTGTTGTTCACTGAACCAGAAACTGTTGTTCACAGAACCAAAATCTAACTAAAATGCAATGACCAGAACCTGTTGTTTACAGAACCAGAAACACTGTCTACGAATGCAGTTTTGTATGTGAATTGTCTTAATCAGGAAGCAGGAGATAAAAAACTGTCTACGAATGCAGTTTTCCAGAGGCAATTTACAGAAAATTAATTTTTCTGATACATTTTTATTACAGCTCAACCCCAGCCAGGGGCTGCCGCCCCTGGGACCCCGCTACCAGGGGCGCTGCCCCCGGACCACTGCCAAGATCGTAAAACGCAATAACTAAATCAAAAACCCATATCGTAAAGATGAAATTAAAGAATTTCTTACATGGATCGAAGTGATTTCTTCAACAATTGACGAAGTTTGAATGATTGAAACACTTATCAGCCCTCGAATCGAACGAATCGAGTGATTATCTCCAAAATCACCGGAAAAAAACGAGATTTTTTATGAAATTAAACTGGGTTTTCTTCAAAAAAGCTGAAGAACACGTTGATCGGGTATTTGAATCATTGATTGGTGATGAAAATCGCACTATAATGTAGTGATTATTGAGATAGAAAGTGAAGAAATGGTTGAAGATGGTGGGTTTTGAAAATGATGGGTTTTGAAGTTACTGGGTTTTGAAAAGGAAGAAGAAAGGGTTGAATTGACTAAAATACCCTTTTTCTTTATTTTAAATGTTGTCACATGTCCTAATCCTATTGCTTCCTACACTTCCTAGCCAAAATAAACTTCCTATTTGATCTTTTCCCTTTTTATTTTCCCGTCTTTCTCCTACTTATCTTATATTAATTAAATAAATAATAAATTAATTAAAGATACAACTATTTTATTATTTGATATATAAAATTAGATTTATTCAATCTGTGCAATACATGAGCTTATATAACTTTTTTATTATAGTATACAAAATTACATTTATTCAACTCATGTAATAGATATTGTTTAAGTATTTATTTATTTTTTATTATTTGGTATATAAAATTACATTTACTCAACCCATACAATATACAAGGTTCTTAAAGATATAAATTTTTGTTATTTAATATATAAAATTACATTTATTTAACCCGTGTAATAAACGAGATTTTTAAAAATAATATAAAATTTCATTTATTTATCCCGTGTTATACACGTAACCACTAACCTAGTTATAATACATATAAAGGATGACAAGAAAGTATTTTCACATAATTTTAAGACTTTACAAGTTTTAAAACATATGTTACAATTTTTTAAAATATATTGTTGACTTTTAAACAAACTTAGCCGATGATTTTGAAACGTGCATAACTTTTAATACGTTAATATTATTATATAAATTATATCATAAAAACAAACATTTTATTCTTTTGAAATTGAGTATGGTATTACTATAGTTTCTTTTTAATTTAAAAAATTAACATGTTACGTGATTATCAGTGTATGTGTTCCGCACCATATCACATGGGTATCTATTAGTATTGTCAAAAACGAAAGGTTCGTTAAGTGGGTTCTCTTTGAAAGTAGTCTCTCAGTCTCAAGGGTCTCAAGTGGACCACTTCTACAGTAAAGACCGATTACAGACTACTGTGTTAGGTTTTTTTATTTGTAGATCTAATAGATGTAAGTTTTATCTTCACCTCACGTTCCCAAACCCTATTCTTTGAGTGGATTATTAGTGGGCACATGTTAAGTAAATAAGTCTGGGAATACACTTATAGAAATGCAAATAACCTGTCCAAGAGTTGTTCCTTAGGTGGAATTGGTGGTAAAGATCCATTAATTGTGGTTCGCCAATTGGCTTGACCACCTGCATATTTGTTTAGCCACCTTCTATATAATGCCACCATAGTATCTGCTTTGGTTGGCACAAAACAGACTTTTTGCCAATTTGAAAGACCTGTCTCCATTAATTTCTCCTCCTAAAAGTTGAATATAATCTTTAGAAAATTCGAACACAACAAATCGAATCACAATCATGGTGGGGATAGCTTTACCTGAACCCGAAGAAGATACAAATCCGAATCAATAACCAAATTCTGCACAATATGGTGCATCCATCTTGTAACAAATGAATCTATCCAAAGACTAAAGTTTCTAGGGCTGACACCTATGAATCTGCTATTACCCGGGCTCACTGAAATACAAAAAATATAAAAATAAAAAGAAATAGTATTTTAGTCAATTTTAAAATAAAAAGAAATAGTATGACAATTTTATCCAATTTTCTCCACTCTTCTCTCTATAACTTCAAAACCCACTATTTTCAAAACCCACAATCTTCAACCTTTTCTTCACTTTCTATCTCAATAATCACTACATTATAGTGTGATTTTCGTCACAAATCAATGATTCAAACAACAAATCAACGTCTTCTTCAATTTTTTTTTTTTGAAGAAACCCAGTTTAATTTCATACAATATCTCATTTTTTCGGGTGATTTTGAAGCGAATCACTCGATTTGTTCCACTCGATCGATGATAAGTGTTTCTATCATTCAAATTTCGTCAATCGTTGAAGAAAACTGAAGAAATCGGTTTCGATCTATGTAAGAAAATTTTGAATTGCATTTTTACGATCTGGGTTTTTTTTAATTGAGTCATTGCGTTTTACAAAGGAATGAAAAAACAATTTTTTTCTTTTTGTATTTTTATTCTATTGCGTTTTAGAAATAACAAATTTTATTGTTTTTTAGTTTAATGCGTTTTAGGTAAAACACATTTTATATGTTTTTAGTCCATTGCGTTTTAGAAAAAAAAAAAACGCTTTCTTTTGTGTTTTTATCGATTGCGTTTTAGGAAAATACATTTTTATGTGTCTTTTGGTCCAATGCGTTTTAGAAAAACACATTTTGAAGGATTTAGTCCATTGCGTTTTAGGTAAAACACATTTTTATGTGTTTTTAGTCCATTGCGTTTTAAAAAGAACATTTTCTTTGTGTTTTTAGGTAATTGCATTTTAGAAAAAAAAACATTTTTATGTGTTTTTTGGTCCATTACGTTTTAGAAAAACACATTTTGAAATGTTTTTAGTCCATTGCGTTTTAAGTAAAACACATTTTTATGTGTTTTCAGTCCATTGCGTTTGAGAAATAACACTTTCTTTTGTATTTTTAGGCCATTGCGTTTTAGAAAAAAACACATTTCTTTGTGTTTTCTTGTCATTGCGTTTTATAAATAAGACATTTCTTTGTGTTTTCTGTCCATTGTGTTTTAGAAATAAGACATTTCTTTGTGTTTTTTGTCCATTATGTTTTAGAAAACTGGGTTTTCGAAAAAAAATTCGAAGATATAGCAATAGTATATTCGTTTTAAAGTTAAAAAAACACTCGTTTTTTGGTGAAATTTTTATAAAAAAAGAATGTCGTATGAACGTTTAAAAAATGGGGAAGAATTGGAAGGAAGATAAACTATTGACTTGGATTGACTAGAATGCTCTTAGACAAACCCACACGCCCTTTTTTTTTATTCAATTTCACTCATTTAATCTTAACCATTGATTAAATAAATAGATGGTCAAGATTACTTTTTAACGTTCTACCCAAATAAACTTTCTATTATATCATGACCCATTAAACAGAAGTATAATATATTGATTGGGAA
Organism: Helianthus tuberosus; assembly: GCA_030545235.1. NCBI lineage: Eukaryota > Viridiplantae > Streptophyta > Magnoliopsida > Asterales > Asteraceae > Helianthus > Helianthus tuberosus. The sequence goes on from CM060433.1 coordinate 87,182,179, forward strand.
AGAAACTCTTAAAGAGAAGTATAACGGGTTGGCTAAAAGGTACGTAAGAAATAGGGACAATTGCATATTTCCCCTTAAAAACTGCTTAATTGCGCGTATTTACCCAACTTAAAATTAAAATTGCATATATCCCCTTCCTTAACTATTAAAATTGCATATATCCCCTTCCTTAACTAATATAATTGCAAATTCATCCATTTTGATTTATTTTATTAAAAACAAGTTATATAATGACTTTTTTACCCTTATTTTTACTAAAACTTAAAAAAATAAAAATTTATTCATTTTTACTAGTCTTTATGGATTTTTCACAATTCTTTAAAAAAATACGTATTTATTCATTTTTACTAAAACTTAAACACTGAAATAAACCGCTAAACTAGTAAAAATCTACAAAACTAGTAAAAATGAATAAATATGTATTTTTTAAGTTTTAGTAAAAATAAGGATAAAAAAGTCATTATATAACTTGGCTTTAATGAAATAAATCAAAATGGGTAAATTTGCAATTTTATTAGTTAAGGAATGGAATATATGCAATTTTAATAGTTAAGAAAGGGGATATATGCAAATTTAATTTTAAGTTGGGTAAACACGCAATTAAGCAGTTTTTTAAGGGGAAATATGCAATTGTCCCAAAAAACTGCTTAATTGCGTATTTACTTAACTTAAAATTAAAATTGCATATATCCCCTTCCTTAACTATTAAAATTGAATATATCCCCTTCTTTAACTAATATAATTGCAAATTTACGCATTTTGATTTATTTTATTAAAAACAAGTTATATAATGATTTTTTAACCGTTATTTTTACTGAAACTTAAAAAAAATACAAATTTGTTCATTTTTACTAGTCTTTGTGGATTTTTCACAATTCTTAAAAAAAATATATGTTTATTCATTTTTACTAAAACTTAAACACTGAAATAAACCGCTAAACTAGTAAAAATCTTCAAAACCTAGTAAAAATGAATAAATATGTATTTTTTAAATTTTAGTAAAAATAAGGATAAAAAAGTCATTGTATAACTTGTTTTTAATGAAATAAATCAAAATGGATAAATTTGAAATTTTATTAGTCAAAGAAGGGGATATATGCAATTTTAATAGTTAAGAAAATGGATATATGCAATTTTAATTTTAGAGTAAACTGCAATTTTACACCCTGAGGTTAGGGGTCATTGGCATGTCTACCCCCCCTAAGGAAATAATTGCAATTTTACCCCCCACTGTTTGCCCTTATGTCGCACTTTTACCCCCCGGCGTCAAAGTCAATAACAGAACTGTTAACTCTAAGTTGAAATGACTATATTACCCTTACATTTTACCCCCCAACATTCCTGTTAAGTCGCACAATTACCCCCCACTGGTAAATTACTAATTTATCCTTTGCTATTACCCCCTGTACTTTTTGTTAAGACACAACATTACCCCCCGCAACCACTGTCACCGCCATTCACCACCACAACCACTACTGCCACCTCCAGCCACCACCCTCCAACACTCTCAACCACTTCTCTCTCTCGCCGCTGTCTATTTAACTCAAATCACACCCAACCCTCAACCACCTCAGTTCAATTCATCTTGTCATCAACAAAGCATAAACTCATACATATTAAGCAACAAATTTCTAACCTGAAAGGGGATTCTTCCAACATTAACAATAAATGTGACAAAATCTCCATTAATTGAAGAGGTAAATACAACAATCGGATTATACAATATATACTGTGAACAATATACGAGAGAAGTGATGAGACCAGTGATCTTTTAATGGCTTCAAGAATGCAACCATATCTTCAACATGTTGCTTTAATCAGTTGGACCAATCATCTTTTCCGGAACTACAAGTTGATCGAAGCCAATTTTCTGTATCAAAAAAATCCAAAAAACAATTTACATCATTGAGTTAAAATCAGAAATTAATATATGTAAAAGACACAGAATTGTAAATTCAAACAGAAGCTTACGGGATTCAAAGATGTCACGAGCATAAGTGACTGCAAAGGACCAAGAAAGATAATAACATTAGAAATCACATTGTACTTATTAGTTATTACTAACACCATGAGTATTATATATAGTAAAATCCAGACAATAATTTTTAATGATTTTAGAATTGAGAACCACACATAAACATTTGTATTTAAAAGTTGCATAACAGATAACAGATAACCACACAATTGTGATTGCTTGAGAGTTGAGCCCACTTCCAACATTACCATGTTTACAAAATCGAAGGACTGTTAATGGTGGTGGTTGAGAGATGAACCACCACGATCGGATGTTCGTTTCAACCCCACGATCGGATGCCATACCTGATATTCAAGATAAAGAAAACTACCCTGATATAAGGTTCAATCCTCACTGGAAGAGAATCAGGGGCGGATGTACCTTTAGCTTATTAACTTATATTAAATCAGAGCCAAAGATTTTTTTTTTAGAATTTCAACAAGAACAAAGAAAACCCAATTCAGCATAACTGAAATCAAATCAAAATATCACTTCTTTTTCAAGAATCTTAACAACATAGAACAAACCCAACTCATAATAACTGAAATCAGACCAAAGGGAAGAAGATCTTGAAACAAGATAGAAATCAGTACCTTGTTGCTGATGTTGTTTCTCCGTCTGGTCGCCGCCGTGGTGGAGGCGTTGTTGCTGCTGTTGTTCTCTGCTGCCACTGAGAGTCTCACCGGAGACGAAACAGGGTGAGAGTGGTGTAAGGGGGAAGAGGAGGTGTTGTGGGTGTGCGGTTGCCGCTGAACAGGAGGGCGGAGCTAGATGAAGATGATGAATTCTGGTGTATAGATCTGTGAGTTTATTTAGGGTTTTGGATTTTACAAACATCATTATTGAAACAAATAAAGAAACCTGATGAACAATATACGAGATAAGTTCAATGTAGGGTTTTGGATTTTGTAATCTATGAACTTACGTTGAAGATCGCTAGAGAAGATAAACATTAGTATTCATTAATGCGTTTGAAAGTTTGAAGATGATGATGATGGATCTGGGTTTTTGAAGATGATGATGTTTAATAATAATAATAATAATAATAATAATAATAATAATAATAATAATAATAATAATAAATATAGGGTAAAATTACCAAAATACCCCTGCCTATAACAGTCAAATAACTGTTGACTGACGGCAGGGGGTAAGGTTGCGACATAAGGGCAAACAGTGGGGGGTAAAATTGCAATTATTTCCTTAGGGGGGGTAGACATGCCAATGACCCCTAACCTCAGGGTGTAAAATTGCAGTTTACTCTTAATTTTAAGTTGGGTGAATACGTAATTAAGCAATTTTTTAAGGAAAAATACGCAATTGTCCCTATGAAATAAATAGAATTGATTGATTGAAGAAACAAATTTAAAAAAAGTATAACGTTTCTACGAAAAATAAATAGCAAAACTACATATGTTTCATAAATATTTATAAAACTACACATGTTATATGTATCCTTATCTATATTATATCGATCTATATCTATATTTATCTATAGTATATAAGAAAATAAATCAATGTCTGTCACGTGTTATTCATTAAATACTTTTTTTATTTTTCCGTCTTTCTCCTACTTATCTTATATTAATTAAATAAATAATAAATTAATTAAAGATATAACTATTTTATTATTTGATATATAAAATTAGATTTATTTAACCTATGCAATACATGAGGTCATATAACTTTTTTGTTATTTAGTATACAAAATTACATTTATTCAACTCGTGTAATACAAAGTGTTTTTATGTATTTAACTTTTTTTATTAATTGGTATATAAAATTACATTTACTCAACCCGTACAATACACAAGTTTGTTAAAGATATAACTTTTTATTATTTAATATATAAAATTACATTTATTTAACCCTTTTAATAAACGAGGTTTTTAAAGATAATATAAAATTGCATTTATTTATTACGTGTAATATACAGGGTTCTTACCTCTAACCTAGTTATAATACATATAAAGGATGACAAGAAAGTATTTTCACATAGTTTTAAGACTTTAAGTAATTAGAAGTTTTAAAACATATGATACAATCTTTTAAAATATATTGTTGACTTTTAACATAACTTAGCCTATGATTTTGAAACGTGCATAACTTTTAATACGATAATATTATTATTAAAAAATACATCATAAAAACAAACATTTTATTCTTTTGAAATTGAGTATGGTATTGCTATAGTTTCTAACTAACATGTTACGTGATTATCAATGTATGTATTCCGCACCATATCACATGGGCACTCAATTAGTATTGTCAAAAACGGAATATTCGTTAAGTGGGTTCTCTTTGAAAGTAGTCTCTCAGTCTCAAGGGTCTCAAGTGGACCACTTCTACAGTAAAGACCGATTATAGACTACTGTGTTAGGTCTTTTTATTTGTAGATCTAATAGATGTAAGTTTTATCCTCACCTCACGTTCCCAAACCCTATTCTTTGAGTGGATTATTAGTGGGCACATGTTAAGTAAATAAGTCTGGGAATACACTTAGAGAAATGCAAATAACCTGTCCATGAGTTGTTCCTTAGGTGGAATTGGTGGTAAAGATCCATTTATTGTGGTTCGCCAATTGACTTGACCACCTGCATATTTGTTTAGCCACCTTCTATATAATGCCACCATAGTATCTGCTTTGGTTGGCACAAAACAGACTTTTTGCCAAATTGAAAGACCTGTCTCCATTAATTTCTCCTCCTAAAAGTTGAATATAATCTTTAGAAAATTCGAACACAACAAATCGAATCACAATCATGGTGGGGATAGCTTTACCTGAACCCGAAGAACATACAAATCCGAATCAATAACCAAATTCTACACAATATGTGTGACAACTCGTACTTTAGAGCGTATCTTTGTATAACATTATGTGACTATGTGAAACTTTATTAATTGGATGTTATGTTGTTATGATTATGTGATAATGTGTATTGTATAGTATTAAGCCGATCGTACAACGCTATTCGAATCGCACAAGCCTTTGGGCTTAACTACCCTCGGCCCACTTCTCTTGAACTTGAACCGAATGGGCAGCCATGTTAAGGGTTCGGCCCACTTCACCATACGTATACACACCCTTAGAAAGTTGTTCTCACTTGTTGCAAAACAATCACACAACACACCCACAAACCCTAGCTCTTCTCTCTCTCTCTCACGAACTCGAAGGCAGCCGCACGCATCATCTAAGTTCATAGTGTTCGGATCAATTCTTGTTCCTTCTCTATTCGGTTAGTATATTAATTATTGTTGGATGGTTTATGATGTGCGTTGCATAGACTCGATATGTTGATGAGATATTGTTATGATTGTGTCGAATGATAATATTCTTGTTAATCGGATAAGTATGGTAACTCGGATATCATGTATTGTTTTATGATTTTATGATGATATGTTATATATATGCTCGACATGATGGATGATGCAATGATGTGATTGTTCGTATAATATGTGATTGAGTATGAATGTATGTAATCGGCTGCCATGATGTTTACGTGTATGATGATTAATCGGCTGCCATGTCTTGTCTTCGGATTTGTTGTGTAATGAATCAGGATTAAATGATGCGAATGATGAGTAATGATTATAATGTATGTGTGATATATTGGAAATATAAACAATTGGATAAAGATCCTTTATGATTTTCGGCTAGTGCCATCCTAGATTACATGTGCTACATGTGATTCTTAATTAATGTGAATGATAGTGGCATGATAGGTCCAATGAGATAGAGAGGTGAAGATAGTTGTCGGCCATTGTTGTTAAATTCGATGATGATCATGTGTGTATTCAACTTAGTAGATAACACTCATATTATTCCTGCAAATTGAATGATCTTGTTGTTGACTAGTATGGTTAGAGGATCACGTGAACAAATCTGATCCATATGTTGAATGTGGTTGAATACTATTGGACCAATTAATTATAATATTCATACTTTTATTTCGGTCAGAGTTATGTAATAATTGATAAAATTCATAAATTGGAAACCATTGTATAATCATAACTGAATCGAATATTTGGAAACAATGTAACTAATATGCATGATATTCGGAAGTGTAACTGATTGCATGATATCCGGAATTTAAAACTAGTCGCACAAGTCTCTTGATCGTACAAGAGGTTCTGGTCGCACAAGATCACACGTACAAGACATCTTGGTCAGTCGCACAAGATGTCTTCTATCGCACAAGATTGTTACCTGTTAGTTGTAATTGGGCCGTAGGTATATCTATGGGCCGTAGGTATTGGGCTGGTAATGGAATCGCACAAGATAACATGGATCGCACAAGGCTTAAGTTTAATTGTCTGGGCCGTGTTATGCTTACGGATTTATTTGGGTTTCATGCTATTGGGCCGGGTAGTAATGGGCTTCAACGAATGACTCGCATAAGGTCATTAGACTTGTGCGAGCCCAATCACTTAATTGCACCAGTTGAATATGTCTTAACTGTTGAACGTGATGTTACATGATGCCATGATCCGTATGTGTTTCTTATGTGCTATTTTACGTGATACTTATGTACACTCTGTGAAACCAAAACCTGACTTGTATGGTAACCATGTTAGGACGTGGTTGACCACTAGCTGCTAGTCTTGACCTTTCTGTGTAATCTGCCGAGCAAACCAAGGTGAGTTCACACTCTACAAAGCATGGGATTCCCAGGGGTTGGGAATGGGGTTAAGGAATATGGATTCCTCGTCCTTTCTTGGGTAGGACAGTATTGGTTCAGGAATGTAATTCCTCGTCCTCACGGACAGATAACTATACTAGACCAAAACTCTCTATCACGAAGTCCCTCCTTTTTATATCGACTTAATCGCCGGGCCAATGGCGAGCGGGTCATTAGTTAGATAGCGCTATTTAGGTCTGACAAGCCTCACACCGTGCCGCAGAGGACGGGCGTGAACTAATGGATCTGGGGCACGTCAATGCTGATAGACATTGACAGTTTCAGGGCACTTAAACATGACTTCAGTCAGTAGTCGATATGGTAACGAGTCTAGTGGATACATGGGGTAGCCCCCACGGCCGAAATGCCAGATAACTATCATGGGGTAGCCCCCACGGCAGGATTGCCAGAGTAAATGGGTTAAACAAAGGGTTAAACATATCACGTTTTCAACTATGGGGTAACCCCCACGGCAGGAACGCCAGCTAAAGGAAAACTGTTTTTTGGAACAACTTAAAACGAACACCCAACCGTGAACTCACTCAACTAGTTGTTGACTCGTTACTACATGCTTTGCAGGTCTATAGGTACTTAGCTGGAGCTTGCACAAGGAAGAGTCGTTGTGGGACATGGACAGCTGTGTGCCATGTTAACATTTGGATAATTAAACTTTGGATTTGGTTTTGAACATTATGCTTCCGCTCATAACCTAACTATGTTTGTTTTGGATATTAATCGTGTTGGTTGGACTTTTACATTAAATATTTACTTGTTCAATATGATTAGTGGTTTGATCCTGGTCAGTCACGCCTCCAAGCGGTGATACTCCGCAGGTGGATTTTGGGGGTGTGACAGATTGGTATCAGAGCCATTGGTTATAGAGAACTTGGTTTTAATAAAGGAAAACGTTTTTGTTAAAACCATACTATAACCTGTACAGTGCTCTACGATCCACAACGACGCTTCACTCCACGTGCAAGGCTCGACATTCTAGGTGATATGGTTTGTGTTTTATTGCCTACTTGCTAGATTGCATAGAACTTTGCTCATGGTATGCTTAGATAAACGTAGCAACTATAGTTTGAAAACACATTTGTGCTTGCCCCTACTGTCACTCCACACTTACACACATTTGCGACACCTTTCCTATTTGTGTTTCCTTCGATGTGAGATCATGAGGGAACGTGTGAACCTAACTCAAGCCAGCTGATGGCTCTTATCAACGAACAAGTTACGGCAGCACTCGCGGCCGCTCAGGCAGGAGGTATAACCTGCTGTTACGAACCTATCCTAGGATGTTAGATCCTACTCTCATGACCCAACTCTCGCGCTTAACCCTGTCTTTTTCGTCCTCGCGTAACAAGGTCAGAACGCTCAGCCGCCCGTAGGCACATTCAGGACGTTCATGGACTGTCGTCCTAGTACTTTCAGTGCAACTAAAGGAGCTGTTAGACTCCTCCATTGGTTTAAAAAGCTCGAGACTGTCTTAGAGATGTGTGAATGCCCTAAGGCTCGCAGGGTGAAGTACGCCACTAGTACTCTCGGGGGCACTACGCTAACATGGTGGAACGCGCAAGTTCAGATGCTGGGGGCTAGCGGCTGCTAATGCCACCCCATGGAATGATTTTAAGGAACTGATCCAAACGTGAATGCCGTAGTCGAGATGACATCCGCAAACTGGAAGTGGAGTTCTTAAACCTGAAGACGACAAGGTCAGAGATAGAAGTGTACACGAAACGATCCAACGAACTGACAGTGTTATGTCCAACAATGGTGGATCCTCTCATCAAGCGCATTGAGCTGTACCTCAAAGGCTTAGTACCAGAGATTCAAAGTCATGTGACATAGGCCAACCTTGCAACCATTCAGGATATTACTCGTCTTGCTCAACGTCTCTCAGATCAGGCGATAGGACAGAACAAACTGCCGAAGCGTATTAATGCTGCTACAACTACTACGGATGCTCCCAGTGACAACAAACGCAAGTGGAATGGAAATTCGAGCAAAGGTCCCACTTCAGTTCAGTCTCAGTCGCAGCACAGGAGCCCCAGTCAGCAGTCTTTTGGTAATCGAAGTCAGGGTGGATACAGGGGAAACCACCCTAAGTGCAATCGCTATAATTTGCACCACAGCGGGCAATGCAACAGAGATCGTTGTCAGAGATGCAACAAGCTTGGTCATGGAGCCAAAGATTTTAGAATCTCACGTCCTGCAAACCAGAACCGACAACAACAACCCCAAGCTCCACAAAATCAGCAGCAACAACAGGATAACAAGGGATGTTATCAGTGCGGTGCTAAAGATCATTTCGTGAGACGCTGCCCACGACTGAACCAGAATCAGAATCAGAACCACAACCAAGGAAATGAGAACAATAATGGAGGCAACAAGGGGGTAATAACGACGGCAATGGTGCCAGGGGTCAAGTGTTCGTGATTGGTCAGGGTGATACTAGGAATGACCCCAACGTTGTGATGGTTTTGAAATCGATATTGGTATGGATTGGCTACCTCAACATCGAGCAGAGATCCTTTGCAAAGAAAAGAACGCCCGCATTCCTCGTGCTGGTTAAGATCCTTTGATAATTCATAGTAACAAGCTCCTGGAGCAGCGCCCATAGCTCGTGCACCGTATCGCTTAGCTCCATCAGAGTTGAAAGAGCTATCTACGCAACTATAAGAACTCTTGGATAAGGGTTTTATTCGTTCTAACTCTCCGCCCTGGGGAGCTCCAGTGCTATTTGTGAAGAAGAAAGACGGTACGGTCAGGATGTGTATCGACTACCGGGAACTGAACAAGATAACTGTGAAAAATCGCTATCCTTTTTCACGCATTTACGACTGGTTCGACCAGCTGCAAGGGTCGAGCTACTATTCAAAGATTGATTCGAGATCAGGATATCACCAGCTGAGAGGCCGAGAAGAGGACGTCTCTAAAACGGCTTTTAGAACCCGTTATGGACACTATGAGTTTTTGGTTATGCCTTTTGGGCTAACAAACGCACCTGCGGTCTTCATGGACTTGATGAATCGAGTGTGCAAGCCTTACTTAGACAAGTTCGTTATTGTCTTCATCGATGGCATCCTGATCTATTCGAAGAGTCAGGAGGAGCACGAGCATCACTTACGACTTATTTTAGAACTCCTTCGAAAGGAACAGCTGTATGCCAAGTTTTCAAAATGTGACTTCTGGCTTCGTGAAGTCCATTTCTTAGGCCACGTAGTGAACAAGGATGGGATTCACGTTGATCCATCCAAGGTAGAGTCAATCAAGAGCTGGCCTGCACCTCGTACGCCAACGGAAATTCGCCAATTCTTGGGATTGGCAGGTTACTACAGGAGATTTATCAAGGATTTTTCTAAAATTGCTCAGCCTCTTACTACACTAACACAGAAGGGCGTTGTTTATCGTTGGGGAAACGCACAGGAGTTAGCGTTTCAGCACTTAAAGGATAGACTTTGCAGTGCACCTATCCTTTCATTGCCAGAGGGCACAGACGACTTCGTGGTTTACTGCGACGCATCTATTCAGGGTCTTGGTTGTGTATTGATGCAGCGGGATAAAGTTATAGCCTACGCCTCGCGCCAACTCAAAGTTCATGAAAAGAACTACACTACACACGATCTAGAGCTGGGGGCGGTTGTTTTTGCACTTAAGATATGGCGACACTACCTGTACGGTACCAAATGTGCCATCTACACTGATCACAGAAGCCTTGAGCATATCTTTAAACAGAAGGAACTCAATATGCGACAGCGACGATGGGTCGAACTGCTAAACGATTACGAATGCTCAATCAGATACCACCCGGGCAAAGCCAATGTTGTGGCTGACGCCCTCAGTCGAAAGGACACTGCGCCTAAGCGCGTACGAGCTTTACAACTTACTATACAGTCTAACCTTCCTTCTCAAATACGAAACGCTCAGGTAGAAGCATTGAAACCAGAGAAGGTCAGGGCTGAAGCCCTACGCGGCTCAAGGCAATGCTTAGAACAGAAGGAAGACGGTGCTTACTATGTAACAGGACGCATTTGGGTCCCACTTTATGGCAACCTACGAGAGCTTGTGATGGATGAGGCACACAAGTCTCGCTACTCAGTGCACCCTGGTTCGGACAAAATGTACCACGACATCAAAACCACATATTGGTGGCCTAGCATGAAGGCCCACATAGCAACGTGCGTTAGCAAGTGCTTGACTTGTGCGAGAGTCAAGGCGGAGTACCAGAAACCTTCAGGCCCCCTTCAACAACCCGAGATACCACAATGGAAATGGGAGCAAATTTCCATGGATTTTGTTACTGGCCTGCCTAGATCTCAACGTGGTAATGATACTATTTGGGTGATCGTGGAACGACTCACAAAGTCTGCTCACTTCCTGGCTATCAAAGAAACGGATAAGTTCTCCACCCTAGCAGAAGTATATCTCAAGGAAGTTGTTTCAAGGCACGGGGTGCCCATCTCTATTATCTCGGATCGAGATGCACGTTTTACATCAGAACTGTGGCAAGCAATGCACAAGTCCTTTGGCTCACGATTAGATATGAGCACAGCTTATCACCCGCAAACGGATGGGCAGTCGGAACGTACCATCCAGACTCTAGAAGACATGCTTAGGGCATGTGTAATTGACTTTGGCAACGGCTGGGAAAAGCATCTGCCACTTGTGGAATTTTCGTACAACAATAGCTACCACACCAGCATTAAAGCTGCTCCATTTGAGGCATTGTACGGGCGTAAATGCCGGTCACCTCTTTGTTGGGCAGAGGTGGGGGATAGTCAGATTACTGGTCCAGAACATGTGGTTGACACAACAGAGAGAATTGCTCAGATATGACAACGAATGGCGGCAGCTCGTGACCGTCAGAAAGTCTACGCCGATAAGGGCAGAAAACCACTAGAGCTCCAGGTTGGGGAGCGGGTACTACTCAAAGTTTCACCCTGGAAGGGTGTGGTTCGTTTTGGTAAACGGGGCAAACTTAACCCACGATACGTTGGACCTTTCGAAGTCATTGAGAAAATAGGTAAGGTGGCCTACAGACTGAACTTACCAGCAGAACTCAGTGCAGTTCACGACGTTTTCCATGTGTCAAATCTGAAGAAGTGTCTGTCAGATGAGACCCACGTAGTTCCTTTGAAGGAGCTCACGATCGACGAGCAGTTACGATTCGTCGAGGAACCTGTTGAAATCACGGACCGGGATGTTAAGGTCCTCAAGCGTACTAGAATACCTCTCGTTCGAGTTCGTTGGAACTCACGTCGCGGCCCAGAGTTCACCTGGGAACGCGAAGATCAGATGAAACAAAAGTATCCCCAACTGTTTGCAACCGGTACAACTGCTGAAGCTACGGAATTTCGGGACGAAATTCCAGATCAACGGGGGGAGGATGTGACACCCCAGGAAAACCAGGAAAACCATGCAACCTAACTAGCTTCCTCAGTGGGTACGTGCTAAATTTCGGGACGAAATTTCTTTCAACTTGGGGATAATGTGACAACTCGTACTTTAGAGCGTATCTTTGTATAACATTATGTGACTATGTGAAACTTTATTAATTGGATGTTATGTTGTTATGATTATGTGATAATGTGTATTGTATAGTATTAAGCCGATCGTACAACGCTATTCGAATCGCACAAGCCTTTGGGCTTAACTACCCTCGGCCCACTTCTCTTGAACTTGAACCGAATGGGCAGCCATGTTAAGGGTTCGGCCCACTTCACCATACGTATACACACCCTTAGAAAGTTGTTCTCACTTGTTGCAAAACAATCACACAACACACCCACAAACCCTAGCTCTTCTCTCTCTCTCTCACGAACTCGAAGGCAGCCGCACGCATCATCTAAGTTCATAGTGTTCGGATCAATTCTTGTTCCTTCTCTATTCGGTTAGTATATTAATTATTGTTGGATGGTTTATGATGTGCGTTGCATAGACTCGATATGTTGATGAGATATTGTTATGATTGTGTCGAATGATAATATTCTTGTTAATCGGATAAGTATGGTAACTCGGATATCATGTATTGTTTTATGATTTTATGATGATATGTTATATATATGCTCGACATGATGGATGATGCAATGATGTGATTGTTCGTATAATATGTGATTGAGTATGAATGTATGTAATCGGCTGCCATGATGTTTACGTGTATGATGATTAATCGGCTGCCATGTCTTGTCTTCGGATTTGTTGTGTAATGAATCAGGATTAAATGATGCGAATGATGAGTAATGATTATAATGTATGTGTGATATATTGGAAATATAAACAATTGGATAAAGATCCTTTATGATTTTCGGCTAGTGCCATCCTAGATTACATGTGCTACATGTGATTCTTAATTAATGTGAATGATAGTGGCATGATAGGTCCAATGAGATAGAGAGGTGAAGATAGTTGTCGGCCATTGTTGTTAAATTCGATGATGATCATGTGTGTATTCAACTTAGTAGATAACACTCATATTATTCCTGCAAATTGAATGATCTTGTTGTTGACTAGTATGGTTAGAGGATCACGTGAACAAATCTGATCCATATGTTGAATGTGGTTGAATACTATTGGACCAATTAATTATAATATTCATACTTTTATTTCGGTCAGAGTTATGTAATAATTGATAAAATTCATAAATTGGAAACCATTGTATAATCATAACTGAATCGAATATTTGGAAACAATGTAACTAATATGCATGATATTCGGAAGTGTAACTGATTGCATGATATCCGGAATTTAAAACTAGTCGCACAAGTCTCTTGATCGTACAAGAGGTTCTGGTCGCACAAGATCACACGTACAAGACATCTTGGTCAGTCGCACAAGATGTCTTCTATCGCACAAGATTGTTACCTGTTAGTTGTAATTGGGCCGTAGGTATATCTATGGGCCGTAGGTATTGGGCTGGTAATGGAATCGCACAAGATAACATGGATCGCACAAGGCTTAAGTTTAATTGTCTGGGCCGTGTTATGCTTACGGATTTATTTGGGTTTCATGCTATTGGGCCGGGTAGTAATGGGCTTCAACGAATGACTCGCATAAGGTCATTAGACTTGTGCGAGCCCAATCACTTAATTGCACCAGTTGAATATGTCTTAACTGTTGAACGTGATGTTACATGATGCCATGATCCGTATGTGTTTCTTATGTGCTATTTTACGTGATACTTATGTACACTCTGTGAAACCAAAACCTGACTTGTATGGTAACCATGTTAGGACGTGGTTGACCACTAGCTGCTAGTCTTGACCTTTCTGTGTAATCTGCCGAGCAAACCAAGGTGAGTTCACACTCTACAAAGCATGGGATTCCCAGGGGTTGGGAATGGGGTTAAGGAATATGGATTCCTCGTCCTTTCTTGGGTAGGACAGTATTGGTTCAGGAATGTAATTCCTCGTCCTCACGGACAGATAACTATACTAGACCAAAACTCTCTATCACGAAGTCCCTCCTTTTTATATCGACTTAATCGTCGGGCCAATGGCGAGCGGGTCATTAGTTAGATAGCGCTATTTAGGTCTGACAAGCCTCACACCGTGCCGCAGAGGACGGGCGTGAACTAATGGATCTGGGGCACGTCAATGCTGATAGACATTGACAGTTTCAGGGCACTTAAACATGACTTCAGTCAGTAGTCGATATGGTAACGAGTCGAGTGGATACATGGGGTAGCCCCCACGGCCGAAATGCCAGATAACTATCATGGGGTAGCCCCCACGGCAGGATTGCCAGAGTAAATGGGTTAAACAAAGGGTTAAACATATCACGTTTTCAACTATGGGGTAACCCCCACGGCAGGAACGCCAGCTAAAGGAAAACTGTTTTTTGGAACAACTTAAAACGAACACCCAACCGTGAACTCACTCAACTAGTTGTTGACTCGTTACTACATGCTTTGCAGGTCTATAGGTACTTAGCTGGAGCTTGCACAAGGAAGAGTCGTTGTGGGACATGGACAGCTGTGTGCCATGTTAACATTTGGATAATTAAACTTTGGATTTGGTTTTGAACATTATGCTTCCGCTCATAACCTAACTATGTTTGTTTTGGATATTAATCGTGTTGGTTGGACTTTTACATTAAATATTTACTTGTTCAATATGATTAGTGGTTTGATCCTGGTCAGTCACGCCTCCAAGCGGTGATACTCCGCAGGTGGATTTTGGGGGTGTGACAATATGGTGCATCCATCTTGTAACAAATGAATCTATCCAAAGACTACTACATGCTTTGCAGGTCTATAGGTACTTAGCTGGAGCTTGCACAAGGAAGAGTCGTTGTGGGACATGGACAGCTGTGTGCCATGTTAACATTTGGATAATTAAACTTTGGATTTGGTTTTGAACATTATGCTTCCGCTCATAACCTAACTATGTTTGTTTTGGATATTAATCGTGTTGGTTGGACTTTTACATTAAATATTTACTTGTTCAATATGATTAGTGGTTTGATCCTGGTCAGTCACGCCTCCAAGCGGTGATACTCCGCAGGTGGATTTTGGGGGTGTGACAATATGGTGCATCCATCTTGTAACAAATGAATCTATCCAAAGACTAAAGTTTCTAGGGGTAACACCTATGAATCTGCTATTACCCGGGCTTACTGGAATACAAAAAAATATAAAAAGGTCCTTTCGAGGTGGCTTTTGTGGTAATTTTCCCTGAATCAACCAAATCAAAGAAATGAAGTACCAATTACATATGAAACATGACATGAACCTATACCCTAAAGAAGATATTCTTTAAATGCCTGTTTAACCTAGGGAAAATGGAAAAATAGTCTTTGATTATATGAATTTCTTCACCACTCACTAACGTTGAGTTTTTTTTTTTTTTTAAATCATAACTAGACACTACTAGAAAAATGCCAATTTGTTACGAAAAAAAATGCGTCACAAGTGCGTTGTAAAACGTTAAAGCTCTAAACTGAAATTGCGTTGAAAATTCGTCACAAATTTCCGACACCACATTTTTGTCGTAAATGCGTTAAAGATTGCTTAGTAAATGCATAGCAAATAGTTTTCAACGGGGCTTTTTCCAACATCACGGTTTTGTTGCAATTAATGTGTAGCAAACCTGAATTTGCTACGCAATTGTAACGGAAAAGCTTGTTAGAAAATGCCAAATTTCTAGTAGTGAGATACTACAATACAATACTTTGGTGCAACGATACGTAATTTGGCACGTGAAATGCAACGTGTCGCAATGTAATTATTATCTCGTTTTGAAAATTAGAAAAGTTTTAGTCAGTAGGTTATTTTCCCACTAGTCTTTGGTCATGTTTGGGTATGTCCATTTAAGTATTTAACATTGCTACTTAGACCATGTGTAGTGGGGCATTATAGGGCATTATAGGGCAAAAAAAACGTCCCCTTCCCCATTACATAGGGCATTATAGGGCATTATTTTTGAAAAAAAATTGGTGGGGCATTATATATAAAACGCCTAACATGGTTTGTGGAATGGTTGACTGGGTTTGACCCACCAATGAGAAAATAGTATGCTTTTTTTTTTTTTTTAATGATTGGAAGGGGCATTATCAGGCATTATTCCCACTACGCCACTTTTGCAATAACGCCCCATGCTGACTGGACTGCCACGTGTCGAATAATGCCCCATGGTAGGGGGCATTATATTGTTTAACCACTACACATGGTCTTTACAAAAGTTAAGTTTGTACCTGTGTGTTATTTGGACTTTCGTTGACTGTGAGACTAGCTTGTATCAGACAAGGAGATACAAAACTCCATTTACGACCTTGCTGCTCAGTTGCAGTAAAACCATTTTTGTCTATTTTCTGAAGACTTATATCCATAGGTGAACCCCCTTCTCGATCAACCTTAACAGTGCTGAAAATTTTTGTTAGACGGGTGATTATTAACATATATGAAAAATAGGATATAAAAATATTTGATTGCTTAATACTTATCTAGGCTGTGGTGCGATACTCATTATCCCATGATGTGCATATGGAACATGAGAAGGATCCATGAGATTTTCGACCAGGATTTCATACCTACAATAGGTGTATCACCCTCTTGATGAAAAATATAAACAAATGACTTTTTGTAATGATTTTGTAGAAAACAAAGTTGTTGAATTGAAGAAAAAATAACAATGGTAGACGGCTAGATTATGATTTTTTTTTGTTAAATTATAGGGTAAAAAATGATAGAGAGGATGCGAATGCTATTGATATATTATTATTATTTTTTTGAAAAGGATTGATATATTATTATTATTTTTTTGAAAAGGAAGTTTGAAAGTTTACGAGTGAGTATGATTTTGAATATTTTACAGGTTTTGATTACGTGAGTATGATTTTCAAAGTTCAAAAGTTTTTTCTTTAATATAGGCAGTTTTATTTTAATTTACTACAAGAAAAAAAAACCTTATAGAGACGACACTTTTTCAGCTTATAAGGAGGACATGTTGTCTATATAAGCCTTTTTCACCTATAGAGACGACATATCGTCTCTATAAAATTTGTCTCTACAGCCTCGTCCCTATAGGTCACAAAAGTCGTCCCTAGGTGTCGTTGCTATAGAAGAGTTTGTAGAGAGTACATGTCGTCCCTACAAGTGCAAAAAAAAAAAAAAATTTAAAATCAAACTTAATATTTACTAAATAAAAGAGATGTTTATTAATATTTTTTAAACCCTATTGAGACGATATGTCATCTCTATAGGTTCTCTTTAAAAAATTAAAAAAAAAGTATTTAAGCCTTGTAGAGATGACATGTCGTCTCTATAGGTTCTTTTTAAAAAAAAATAAAAAAAAAACATTTAAGTCCTATAAAGACGACTTGTCAAACTTTTTAGAGACGACATGTCGTCTCTATAAGTTAAACTTTATTTTTTAGTTTTGTTTTAATTTTCATACATATTGAATATTAATAAAATTAAATTAAAAGAAAAATATTTAAACTTAGAGAGACAACATGTCGTCTCTGTAAGTTAAAACACTTTTTTTAAGTTTATAATTCAACAAACTAGAGAATAAAAAAAAAGCAAAAAAAATTATTTTCACCTTATATAGAGGATATGTCGTCCCTATAAGGTAAGCTATCTTAAAAGGCACGAAAACCCTATAGAAACGACATGTCGTCTCTATAGGGCGATCTATAGAGAGGACCTTTGTTGTCCCTACACGTATCGTCCCTATTGAGGTTTTTTCTTGTAGTGATTTTCCATGTTTCTCTTTTAGTTTTTCATTTCACAAATTTGAGTAAAGTACAAAACTCGTCCTTTATGTTAATACCAGATTATAAAGTGTGTACTTTGTCTTTAAAAAGTATAAAAAATATACTCGATGTTTGCAAACCTTCCAAGTTATATCCTTTAACCCTAATCAGTTATTTTTCATTGTTAAATATGACCAAGTGGCCCCTGCATAAGGATATTTTAGTTATTTTACCATAATTACTAAAATAAATAATTATAAAAAATAAAACGTTTATTATAAAAAAATATATATTTTTTTTGAATGGCAAACACACTTTATATATATATAGTGGATGGTTCAAATGAGAAGAAATTTTTTGTAAGAATAAAAAAAAACAATCTTCAACCAATAAGAATGATTCTTTTTACTTCATTTAATTTTTGTCTTTAATATAGGTGTAAGGGTATATTGATAAAACTATATAGATCATTAATTGTTAGTCTTTCTTTTTAATAGCTAACTAAATTAAAATTGTAACTTATTTTAAAAAAAAATATATTTTTTCAAAGAAGAAAAAAATTATTTTAAAGTGTAGGATAAAGTATGAGGTGTGTAGGATGAATTACGAGTTGTATAGGATAAATTTTAGTATGTGTAGGATAAATTTCAAAAACGTGTAGGATAAATTTTGATGTGTCTAGGCAAAAATTTTTGTGTGTAGGATGATAGTCTTTATGACTAATTAATTAGTAAAAAATAATAATAAATGAGATGAGAGAAAAACTATTTAATATTTTACAATTGTACCCTTTGTTCTTTTTCTTCTCAAATTAATTTTATTCTCAAATGAACCTCCCCCTATATATATATATATATATATATATAAAGAGCCAGCAAGAAGCTGAAAAACAAAACAGCGCACGGAAACGAGAAAACAAATTACAACATCTCTAAAACATCAAAAATCTTCCATTGATCCCAACTCAAGGACTTAAGCTTCAATCTAGCGCATATCCAGCGAAAAGCCTCTTCTTTAATTTGCTCCACGGTCTTAGAGATCGGAACGAAATTGTTTTCGAAGACCTTCAGATTCCTGGCTTTCCAGAGATACCAAATAGTCGCGGACACGATCGTGTGGATAATCTTCTTCCATACTGCCCCACCCGGTCTGCTTCTGACGAATGAAACAAGGTCGTTAAGGCTGCTTATGTCGGCCAGGAAGCTCACCCGAACCCAAGCCAGGATGCTCCACCAAACACACTTCGCCCAGAGACAATTGACGAAAATGTGATCCGCATCTTCGTTCGATAACCCACACCTCGGGCAAAGAGTATCACCGATCGGAACACCCCTGCGGGACAACCCCATTTTGGATGCGATCCTGCCCAACGACGCCCTCCACAGCAGAAAGTAAGCTTTTGGCGGAACCCAGCTGTTCCAGCCAAACCTGTCTGAGATCGAAACGCCATCGGAGGTGGTTGACTCGATGTCCAGCCTGACCTGTTTGATAGTAAAGCTGCCATTAGGTTCGTTACGCCATTTCCAACCTGCCCCATCATTAATCAAATAATCTTTGATAGAGATACCGATTTTATCCAAATCCAAATCCGAATCGACCGATATGATATCTTTCCAAACGCCCGGCACGATCTTTTTCAAAGGAATGAAAGAATGGGAGGAGCTCGATCCCGAACCGCTATGGATCGCGGAGATCACTTCAGCCCACAGTTGGTTTGGGTTGACTTTATATCTCCACCACCACTTTGATCTCATGGCTTGATTGAAGTCAAGAACACCCCCAAGTCCCATACCTCCACCTTTCTTAGATTTAATCAAGAAATCCCATTTTAACCATCTTATTTTATTCCTTACAGCAGTCTTGCCCCAAACAAAATCCCTTCTAGTCTTCTCCATCTTCTTAAGGATGCATTTAGGAGCTGAAAATAAGGATAAAAAATAGGATGGGAGGCTCCCAAGAACAGACTTAGCGAGAGTCATACGGCCCGCGAACGATAAATGGCTAGCTTTCCATTTGGACAATTTGGCTGAAAATTTATCCAGAACCGGTTTCCAAAAAATCGCTCGCTTCATATTTACTCCAATGGGAACGCCCAAGTACGTGAAAGGGAGAGAGCCAACCTCGCATCTAACTTTACTCGCAAAACTGGTAACCTCGCTGTCCCGAACTCCAATACCATAAAATTTGCTCTTTTGCCGATTGACTTTGAGCCCCGAGACAAGATAGAGCCACTTGAGCATCCTATTCAAAACAATAATATTGTTTTCCGACCACTCTCCGATGAATAGCACGTCGTCCGCGTAACAAAGGTGAGTTAATAAAGGTCCGTTGTTTGGGAGTTGGCAGCCTTTAAATAAACCCGAAGCGCTGACCCGATTCATAAAAACGCTAATAATTTCCATCGCGATGACGAAAAGGAAAGGAGACAGAGGGTCCCCTTGCCTGAGACCTCTTTTAAACTTAAACTCTTTCGTCGGTGACCCATTCACGAGAACGGAATCCATACCCGATACAAGACAGCTCTTAATCCAGGAAATCCACTTAACCGGAAATGACATTTTCTCCATCATTTTAAGGAGGAATTTCCAATTTATGGAATCAAATGCCTTTTCGAAGTCCACTTTGAAAATCAACAATTTTGACATGGATTTTTTAGCCCACGCAATAACTTCACTCATAATGAGAGGGCTATCTAAGATATTTAGGCCCCCCACGAAAGCCGACTGAGTAGGAGACGAGATGTCGTTTATAACAGCCTTGAGTCTATTCGCGAGGACTTTCGCTAAAATTTTGTACACCGATCCCACAAGAGAAATGGGACGATAATTGGCGAGTTCTTACGGGTCGTTCATTTTCAGGATTAGCGCTATAAAAAAGGAGTTACATCCGACATTAATGGTACCTCTATGATGGAAGTCGTTCAAAAAACCCATAATAAACGGCTTTATGTGGGTTCAAAAGGCTTTGAAAAATTTTAGCGAAAAACCATCCGGACCCGGGGCTTTGCTCCCATCACAACCTTTGATAGCCAAAAGGACTTCATTTTCAGAGAAAGTAGCACAAAGCGAAGCACCTTGCTGATCCGAAATACACGGCAGACCATTTCCTAAGAAATCTGGCCTACGTCTCAAAGGTTCGGCGAAAAGTTTTCTAAACCACAACCTAATTTCCTCCTTTAATTCAGCGGGGTCCGAGATGTAATTCTCATGAAACTTCAGCCCTTTAATTCTATTTTTCGCCGTATGCACCGCAATGATTTGGTGAAAAAACGCACTGTTTTCGTCCCCAAACTTCAGCCAATTAACACGGGCTTTTTGTTGAAGATCTTTCGCCTTTTTCATCTCCAGCCTATCAAGTTTGACACGCGCTTCCAATCTAATCCACTTCTCTACTTCGGAGACCGAGTTGTTAAGAGCTTTGTTTTCAACCTGTGCAATCAAGTCCTCCAATAATTTTACCTCCATATTCTCGGCTAAAGCTGTCACACCCTAGCTTTGCGGAAGCGTGGTTAATTTTGGTGTGACTTCTTAATACCATAGCTTAATCAGACCCAAAGCTATATGAGTTAAAAACATGCAAGATCATCCATTAAGTTTCGAAAAATCAAACACAATACCATTGTTTTAACGTACCCTGACAAACATAATCTTGTTCAACAAACATTACCAACTAAAACATAACACAAATGTGGTTTAAGGATTGTGTCTTGTCCAGGAAAGAGACACATCCCCTAAACCCCGGATGATCTTGGAAACTAGTGCAGCGGAAAACATGCCATACCGTGCCAGATCTCGTTAATTTCCTGAAATACATGTAAGTTGAAAAATCAACAATAATGTTGAGCGAGTTCATGTGCAAGTGAGTAAGTAAAACACTTGTAAGTATAAAAGTTTCCTGGTATGTAGCAGTGTAAGAGGACTTGTGATCACCAATGGTTTGCAAGGCCATCAGCATGTTGTGAAATGCAAGTAGGAAGATACAAACCTAGCGTATTTGGCGTTGGGGCACAAAGTCACCACCTGGTCCATTATGCGGGCTCAGGGGTTGGGCTCGCTACACCCAGATAGATCTACCGCTTAAGTCCCTCGGTGTTCTAACTACCCATTCACATGATCTAAAACCTCCTTACGTTAATCATACCATGTATAAAGTACTTGTAGACAAAGTAACATGTATTTCACCCCCGCAGTTAAGAAAACTGAAAACAGTTAGAGAAAAGGGGGACATGAACTCACAGTGAATGCGCGTCTCTACCAAGTGTCTCCGATACAGTAAGCTGTGCGACGACCTACAAGTGCTAATTCTATTAGACGGACGGCCGTGCCTTAGCTTTATAGTTTATGTCTTTAGGGAAATAGTTAGACAACTATTTCGTGTGTTTGTTCTGTATACACTTGGTAGTTAAACTTCTTCCCAAGGATGGGGGATACAGTACATGTGCGTAAGTTACGTTTTATCAATCTTGTGGTAATGCAATTACCGGTGTAACTTATATGTTTGTGGAAGCGTTCGTAAAGTTTTGGAATCATTAACGCTTGTAAATATTATTTTTACTCTAAAATAATATTTATGTATTTTCACAAAATAATCATAAACAGTGTTGTGACAAATATATTTATCACGTTAATCCTTGTGAAAATCCCACCTCCGAATATGTAGTAAAATATAGTGCTGGCGAAATTTATGTTTCGAGAATATGTCCAAAAATAGTTCTAACACTTGTTGTGTAAATAAGCCTAAGTGTTAGGTTTTTAGAAAATTTCGCCAGAGTTTCCTCTGTAACTGGAGGTGGCCACGCTTTCAAGCGTATCATTTTCTTTTACAAATCAATCAACGCTTATTCCCAACAATTTCAAACAACCTTTCAACATTTTAACTCGTCAAATATGGACATATTCGTCAAAATACACAAACTTGTGGTTTGTCTAAAAATAAGTAGTAAATCTCTTTACTTTTGGTGGATCTTGTGTGTAAATAATCCGTTTTGGTGAAAACCCTGTTTTTAGAGAAATCCGTCTTTACAACTTCTAGTCATTTTTCCCAAAAATAGTTATTTTGTCGAAATCTTTTCATTTCACAAGTGTTCACACACTTGTGGTTTATAGAATATACTTATTATTGCAAGATCCGTCCTTTAGAAAAACATGATTTCTTTAACGCATGGTCTTTTGAAAATACCACTTGCAGATACGTAGATCCGCTAGTTTTAAACACCATTGTACAAGTTGAATCACTTTTACACAAATAAAATACTTTTACACAAGTTCATGGTTTAAGTGTGGTAGAGTTTCACCTTTTAACCCTTGTATTATTCAAAAACAAGCTTATGTTAAGATCCATGATCTTACAAAGTCGGGTTAAACGATGATCCGAGCTACCACATCATAGATCGGGTCTCAATAATTACAACTTCCAAGTACTACAACTTTTACACAACTTGTAAGCTATTAACCACCATTTTTAGAGTTTTTACTAGACTTTGATCAACATCTTGCATTTTAACGAGATTTAACCGACATAATTCCTTTTAACCACTTTAGATTAGTGCAAGAAGGTGTTTTAAACATTATACCTCTAGCTCGAGGCTAGGGAAGAAACTAGTCGAAAAACGGGTGGTTAATAGCGTTGTGGTGGGGTCCTCGCGATTCCGTAAGCACCGAGCTTCCTTATATGATATGTAGCACCTTTGTATGTGAGTGGAGTTATAATATCAAAATTGAAATATGATGTTGGGTGGCTTGTGATGATCGGCCGAGAGTCAAGACAAGAAGGAAAAGAAATGGTGTTTGTTGGTTGATATTTGTGAATGAAATGGATGTAACTTATGTGCCTTCTTATAATCTACTTCCACCATTATCCAATGAGTATAAAGCCCCATTATCCATTAGCATCTTTCAAATAAAAAAAAAAAAAAAAAAAAAAGAAATCGTGGGGTGGTGTGTCCCCATGCAACCGTTTCCAAGAAAAAGAAAATATGGGGGTTGGAATGTAATGGGACATGTTTCATTTAGTTATGTCCTAATGGCATTTAGTTAGAGTATTTAGTGTGTTTATTTAATATAAAGGGTGTTAGGGTATTAGGGGACCCTAACTGGCTCAGAAAAAGAAAAACAATATTAATGTCAATATTTTTATGTCCCGGGTCACGTCCGGTTGTTCGGTTGGATTTCACTCCGTTAAAGTGTTAAATAAGTATTTTAAGTGCCGTTAATATTATTTTTAGTGACACAATTTAATTCCAACACTTTAGAAAGTGTCTAGTAATATTTTTCCCCATGTTTTGGCACTTTACTAGTCGGCTAGAAGCCGGATTATTTATTAAAGTGCTGTGTCTTGTACTTAAAGTACGTTTTTGGCACATCCAATCAGTGTATCTTATTCCTAGAGACGCAGTACCACAACCCTTATATCCCTACACTCACTACCAGTGTAGCCAAAATATTTGAGGCTCTTAACAGGCCTTAGAGGCAGTGTCTGCCTGATGCTGGTCATATCAGCATGTTCGCCGTGTATCCGTTTAGTGCTACTGTGCTTTTTGTGCATCATGTTTGTCACTAGGGTTCAGTATGCAATTAATGTAGTGACAGCAAATAAAGTATGATGCAAGTAAGTGCATGTATCAGTATGCAGGTAGCAGTTTATCAGCTAGTTCAAACAAGCACAGTAATCAAGTAGTAATTAATCATTAATTAAGTTGTACGGATACCTGGTTTAGTGCGGGTTGTCACATTCTCCCCCCGTTAAATAAATTTCGTCCCGAAATTTAAGTTCCTCTTGTAGAAGCAGGGTTCTTGGGAAATAAGTGGGGGTACTTTTCTTTCATCCGGTCCTCACGCTCCCAGGTGTATTCAGGACCATGTCTGGCATTCCAGTGAACTTTGACGAGTTTGACACTGCTCCGGCGGGTCCTGTTAACTTTCCAATCTGTGACCTCAACGGGTTCTTCAACGAAGTGGAGCGTGTCGTCAACGTGAATTTCGTCGATAGGAATGGCAACGTCAACTTGAGTTGGACTTTTCTTTAAATTGGATACATGGAATGTATCGTGAACACCATTTAGTTCAGCAGGTAAGTCCAACTTGTATGCTACGGTTCCAATTCTTTCCAGAATTCTGAAAGGACCAATGTAGCGCGGATTTAACTTTCCACGCTTCCCAAAGCGTGCCACCCCTTTCCAGGGTGATACCTTCAATAACACCATTTCTCCAACTTGATAATCCACATGTTTTCGGTTTGGATCCGCGTAGGCCCTTTGGTCTGTGGCGAGCTGCTTCGATGCGTTTAAGTATTTGCGCAATCTTGTCTGTCGTCTCTTGGACGATCTCGGGACCAGCAAGTTGCCTATCACCGGCGTCAGACCAACATAGTGGTGATCGGCACTTGCGTCCGTATAGGGCCTCAAATGGCGCGACACCAATACTGGTGTGGTAGCTGTTGTTGTATGAAAATTCGACCAAAGGTAAGTGTTTATCCCAGCTACCTCCCAAATCCATAACACATGCCCTCAGCATGTCTTCCAAAGTTTGTATCGTTCGCTCGCTCTGGCCGTCAGTTTGCGGATGTAACGCAGTGCTCAGATTCAACTGTGAGCCAAAAGATTCTTGGAAGGATTGCCATATCCTTGACACAAACCTTCCGTCTCTATCAGAGATGATCGAGAGAGGTACTCCATGTCGTGCGACAATCTCTCTCATGTAAATTTCCGCAAGTTTACTAGTGCTGTCTTTCTCCTTGATTGGCAGAAAGTGTGCGGACTTTGTTAAGCGGTCAACAATCACCCAAATCATATCATGGCCTCTTGGCGTTCTTGGCAGTTTTGTAACAAAATCCATTGAGATTTGTTCCCATTTCCACTTGGGAATCTCAGGTTGTTGCAGAAGTCCCGGAGGCTTCTGGTATTCCGCCTTGACCTTAGCGCACGTTAAACATTTGCTCACGTAAACAGCAACATCGCCTTTCATCCTAGGCCACCAATAATATTCCTTGAGGTCCTGGTACATCTTATCCGATCCAGGGTGGATAGAGTACCGTGACTTGTGCGCTTCGTCGAAAATAACTTCCCTTAATCCACCAAACAGAGGAACCCAAATCCTTTTCTCAAAACATAACGTTCCTTCCTCGTTTGGTACCAAAAGCTTTTCCATTCCACGGAGATATTCTTCCTCAAGGTTTCCCTCCTTGAGAGCTTCCTTTTGTGTAGCACGAATGCGCAAGGAAAGATCGGTTCGTATGATCATTTCCAGAGCCCTAACTCTTATGGGCTTGATTCTTTCTTTACGACTTAGGGCATCGGCGACTACATTCGCCTTCCCTGGGTGATACTTTATCTTGCAGTCGTAGTCGTTTAGCAACTCAACCCATCGTCTTTGCTTCATATTCAACTCCTTCTGGTTGAATATATGCTGTAGGCTTTTGTGATCTGTGAAGATTGTGCACTTCGTACCATACAGGTAGTGTCTCCAGATCTTTAGTGCAAAAACCACTGCGCCAAGCTCCAAATCGTGGGTGGTATAGTTCTTTTCGTGTACCTTCAGTTGGCGCGATGCGTAAGCAATAACCTTTTGGCGTTGCATCAACACGCAACCCAATCCTTGACGCGATGCGTCGCAGTATACCACAAAATCGTCGGTACCTTCTGGTAGAGCTAAAATTGGCGCGTTACAAAGCTTATCCTTCAATATCTGAAATGCTTCATCCTATTTGATTCCCCAATCAAACGTCTTGTCCTTCTGCGTGAGGAGCGTTAAAGGTTGAGCGATTTTCGAGAAATCCTCGATGAACCTTCGATAGTAGCCAGCCAAACCCAAGAATTGTCGAATCTCGGTTAGCGTTGTAGGCGTTTCCCAATTCTTGATTGCCTCGATCTTTGTGGGATCAACATGAATTCCATTTCCATTAACCACATGTCCAAGAAACTGGACTTTGCGTAGCCAAAACTCGCACTTAGAGAATTTGGCGTACAGTTGTTCCTTCTTTAGCAGCTCCAATACAGCTCTTAGATGCTGTTCGTGGTCAGCCTTTGTCCTTGAATAAATCAAGATGTCGTCGATAAACACAATCACGAACTTGCCCAAGTATGGCTTGCAACTCTATTCGTCAAGTCTATAAAGACTGCAGGTGCGTTTGTCAGACCAAACGGCATAACGAGGAACTCGTAATGTCCATAATGAGTTCGGAAGGCTGTTTTCGGGATACTCTCCTCTTGTATCCTTAACTGATGGTATCCAGATCGTAAGTCGATCTTTGAATAAAAGCTTGAGCCTTGCAGTTGATCAAACAGATCATTGATTCTTGGCAGAGGGTATCTATTCTTAATCGTCAGCTTGTTCAATTCTCTGTAGTTGATGTTTATTTGAAAATCATCATCCTTCCTTTTGACGAGTAGAAATGGGGTTACCCCAAAAGGAAATTTTGGTCTGTTATCTTCCTTCTCTAACCATTGCCAACACTTCTCTGTCAATCCTTGCATCTTCGAAAATGTAAGTTGCTATGATGCATCGACTACGGGTGCCGTGCCCGGAATTAAATCGACGCGGGATTCGACTAATCGTGAGGAGATGATTTCGGCAAGTCTTCGGGGAAGACTTCAGGGTATTCTCCAATCACAAGGATATCTTCGAGTTTTGGTTCTTCGACTTCCTTTTCCATAACATGAGCCAAGAATGTAACACATCCTTTGTGCGAGAATTTTGGGTTTTCTTAGTCTGATAATCCGTAGGAGCGTATCCTGCTCCATGAGTCACGATCATTTCTTCGTTCGTTGTCGGGGCGCGGATGACAATCTCCGTATGGTTGTTCGTCAACCAGTCCATCCCAATCATCACGTCGAAGCTTCCAAACTCAACTGGCAGTAGATCTAGCGTAAACTTACGCTCTCCGGGTTCTATCGTGCCGATTCCAGTTACTGCGTTGGCTTCCACTAGCTTCCCCTAAGCTAGTTCTAATGGGTACTGGAATAACTACTCACTTACTACGTAAACCAATTATGTCCTTGAATACTAGAATTGTGAACCGTAAAATTTTCAACAGTAGTTGGCAATACAGACGCAATATTGAGTAATGTGGGACGTACCGCTATCCATGCTTGGATCTCTGGCGTGCCTCCCTAGCTCCGATGGGGAGCTTTCATCCTTGTGCCTGATTGCTTTTCGGGCAATATCTTCTGAAATGCTTTTTGCTTCCACAGTTTAAACATCCTCGAGCACGCTTCTGTTTATCACTCATTCTGCCTTGACAATTATCATTGTCGTTGTCCCCTTCGTGATTCTCACTACCGTCTTGGCCCCCATTACTAAGTTCAGTATTTTGCCAACAAGTTTCCTTGACATGTCCCACCTTGCCACAGTTACCACAATTTCCATATTTGCATCGCCCGACATGATAACGTAAACAATTGTCGCACTTAGGTAGGATACCCTTGTAATCTTTTCCCTTTTTGGCCTTCTTCTTGTTACTTACCCGAGTAACCATCTTGAAATTTGCAAGCTTCCTCTTGTTATCCCCAGATGCCTTTATAGCAGTCTCCTTTTTCTCCTCCGTAGTGGAAAATTTTCCTTGTCTAACTGCTTCTTCCGTGAGTGCTATGCTTATGTTGATAGCCTCGGTGATCGTTGAGGGTTTTGATGTTGTTACCAGGCTTAGGATCTGAGGTGCCAATCCCCTTATGAATTGTTCAATTCTCTTAAGCTCTGGTGTTCCCAGGAGTATGGCAACTTGTGATAATTCGTTAAATCTCTGCACATACTCTGCTATTTTTGGTCCTTTCATTTTCAAGTTCCACAGTTCTGTTTCCAATTTCTGGACTTCTGCCCTCGAGCAATATCTTTCACGCATCAAATTTTTCAGTTCGTCCCACGTCATAGCATGCGCAGCAGTCTCGCCCATCGTCCGAATTTGATGGTTCCACCATGACAGAGCCTCATCCATCAATAGCCCAGTTATATACTTGACTTGATGCTCGTGGTCACATTTGCTCAATCGTAAAACAGAATCTGTCTTTTCAACCCAGCGTACGAAGGCTAATGCACCCCCGGTGCCGTCGAACTCTCGAGGTTTGTGGTTTAAGAATTGCTTGTAGGTGCAGCCGTCGGGTGGGTTATTTCCTGAGGTACCTCCGTTGCGCTCGGAGTGATGGGCCTCGTATTGTGCGATGACTGCAGCAATGATTCCCTGAAGTCCCGCCTCGTTGGTGGGTATGCGTACATCCCGTCTTGGAGGCATTTTCTAAATAATGATCGTATGGGTCAGACCATATAAAGTGGAGTGTATATAAGTATACAACAATATCAACACATAACATCTCATGTTATCAATAAATCAATCACATAACATCTCATGTTATAAATAAATCAGCCTTTGCAATGGTCGAGGGCTTCGAGGTAGTAACCATACCCCTGATCTGGGGTGCAAGTGTCCAAATGAATCGTTCAATCCTTTTGAACTCCGGTTTGACTAAGTAGGGGGGCGACCCTAGATAAGTCGTGCGATTGCTGGACAAGTTCAGGAGTCTCTGGTTCGTCCATTCTCAAATTCCAGGACTCCACGTCAAGTTGCTGAGTTTCAGTCCTAAAACAACATTTCTTCTCAATCGTTTCCTTGAGCTCGTCCCAGGTCAGTGTATAAGCAGCGTCTGTGCCAAGGGTCTGAACCTGGAGGTTCCATTAAGAGAGTGTGCCATCTAGAAATATCCCCGAGATGTAGGTAACACTCTGTTGGGGCGAACAGTTACCCATTCTTAGAATGGAGTCGGTCTTCCCGGACCAGCGAACAAATGCAACGGTGCCTCCTGTTCCATCAAAGTTCAAAGGCTTGCAGTTCAGGAACTGTTTATAGGTGCAGCCAGTTGGAGGGTTATCTCCAGTAATGCCATCGTTGTACTTAGAGTGGAGGGCTTCATGTCGTGCATTTATTGGTGAGATGCGTTCTTGCAGCTCGGCTTCTGTCCTTGGCAACGTACTGGTGTTTGTGTCACGCCTGGGTGACATTCCCTTTTGTCGAAGTGGTGTGAAGCGTGTTAGACAATGTTCCAATTGTCTATGAGGTGTATATCGCAACATAAGCCATCATGTAATCACCCAATTTCACACGCAATTATACTCACTGTATGAGTGGGGAAGTAAATTTCTGAGCCTTCACATAGGCTTGCCAATTTGGCTTGTTGCTCGTAATAAAATGAACTCGAGGCTACATCGCCTTGGTCATTTGTGTTTAAGTTATTTCCTGCTGCATTGGTTATCATTAGCTTGGCCTGCAGAGTCCACCAGGATTCCTGTGCACTACAAATCGTTATTACGTGGGCCCCCGTAATAATAAATTGTCTTGCACAGTTACCCCAAATTTTCTCTCTTCCAAGCAGATGATCAATCAAGGAGCAACAGCAGGTGCATTGGCATGAACAGGGTCATGCTCCAATGAGGGGTCAGGAGCAATGCTTGGCTCTGGGGCCATGGTTAGCTCCGAATCAAAAACTCCATCTCAAAATCAGCTGGATTAACAAACACAGGGGTTGACAGGGGCTACAGGATCCCCCAAGGGCTGGTCTAAGTGCATGAACTCAATGTCATGGTCTGGATCAACACCAGGCGGAAAAACAGGATTGTCCTCAATATCGCGATCCAACCCAAAACTGTGTGCGGGATCCGGTGCAGCTGATGATGCCATATCAGGTTCGGCGTCGTGTAAGTAGTGCTGCATTCCCTGTGTGTGCGAAGATGCGGATGTTAGAACTCAAATGAGTCTGGGATAGGGGAATGGACATGAGTTTCCCCTACAGGAGCGTCCACATGCAGTAGTCTAATACCAGCAGCAATAGGGCCTTGCCCTCAAGTGGGTCCTCCTCTAATAGATTGACATCGTCGTCAGAGACAACGTCGGGGGGCATATCAACAACGGGATAAGCGGCAAGGGGCACAGGAGCAGGGATCACCGCCAGTGGTAAATTCCCAACAAGATGGCCATCAGTAGGCTCTGCTACGACTTCAGGCAGTGCAAAAGGGCTGAAAGTCGTCGTTGTCTGTGCCGGTAGTATCGGAAATGTACACCTCGTGCTTCGATGAAACTATGTCGTCTGATACTATGGCCATGGGATTTGTAGTGCCCATCTTTCTAGTACTTGATGAAAGTATGACGTTTGTAACACAACGCATATACGTATAATAATCAATCATATAATCATATAATCACATAAGTCACCAAGTAAGCATTCAAATCATCCTCCTAGTCCCACTAGCCAACATTCCTAGTCCCACTAGCCATCACTCCTAGTCCCACTAGCCAACACTCCTAGTCCCACTAGCCATCACTCCTAGTCCCACTAGCCAACACTCCTAGTCCCACTAGCCAACACTCCTAGTCCCACTAGCCAACACTCCTAGTCCCACTAGACCGAGCCTCAGCCTCCCAGACTGAGCCTAGAATAATGAATAAAATGTGCTCAACATTTGTTTGTAAAAAGTTGTGGATCTGGACTTAAGTGGTATGCAGTAAAATGTTTTCGTGAGAGCCCTAGTGATCACAGTCTAGACTCGAGACAAAATCCTAGTTCGCTATGATCAGAGCTCTGATACCAAGCTGTCACACCCTGGCTTTGCGGAAGCGTGGTTAATTTTGGTGTGACTTCTTAATACCATAGCTTAATCAGACCCAAAGCTATATGAGTTAAAAACATGCAAGATCATCCATTAAGTTTCGAAAAATCAAACACAATACCATTGTTTTAACGTACCCTGACAAACATAATCTTGTTCAACAAACATTACCAACTAAAACATAACACAAATGTGGTTTAAGGATTGTGTCTTGTCCAGGAAAGAGACACATCCCCTAAACCCCGGATGATCTTGGAAACTAGTGCAGCGGAAAACATGCCATACCGTGCCAGATCTCGTTAATTTCCTGAAATACATGTAAGTTGAAAAATCAACAATAATGTTGAGCGAGTTCATGTGCAAGTGAGTAAGTAAAACACTTGTAAGTATAAAAGTTTCCTGGTATGTAGCAGTGTAAGAGGACTTGTGATCACCAATGGTTTGCAAGGCCATCAGCATGTTGTGAAATGCAAGTAGGAAGATACAAACCTAGCGTATTTGGCGTTGGGGCACAAAGTCACCACCTGGTCCATTATGCGGGCTCAGGGGTTGGGCTCGCTACACCCAGATAGATCTACCGCTTAAGTCCCTCGGTGTTCTAACTACCCATTCACATGATCTAAAACCTCCTTACGTTAATCATACCATGTATAAAGTACTTGTAGACAAAGTAACATGTATTTCACCCCCGCAGTTAAGAAAACTGAAAACAGTTAGAGAAAAGGGGGACATGAACTCACAGTGAATGCGCGTCTCTACCAAGTGTCTCCGATACAGTAAGCTGTGCGACGACCTACAAGTGCTAATTCTATTAGACGGACGGCCGTGCCTTAGCTTTATAGTTTATGTCTTTGGGGAAATAGTTAGACAACTATTTCGTGTGTTTGTTCTGTATACACTTGGTAGTTAAACTTCTTCCCAAGGATGGGGGATACAGTACATGTGCGTAAGTTACGTTTTATCAATCTTGTGGTAATGCAATTACCGGTGTAACTTATATGTTTGTGGAAGCGTTCGTAAAGTTTTGGAATCATTAACGCTTGTAAATATTATTTTTACTCTAAAATAATATTTATGTATTTTCACAAAATAATCATAAACAGTGTTGTGACAAATATATTTATCACGTTAATCCTTGTGAAAATCCCACCTCCGAATATGTAGTAAAATATAGTGCTGGCGAAATTTATGTTTCGAGAATATGTCCAAAAATAGTTCTAACACTTGTTGTGTAAATAAGCCTAAGTGTTAGGTTTTTAGAAAATTTCGCCAGAGTTTCCTCTGTAACTGGAGGTGGCCACGCTTTCAAGCGTATCATTTTCTTTTACAAATCAATCAACGCTTGTTCCCAACAATTTCAAACAACCTTTCAACATTTTAACTCGTCAAATATGGACATATTCGTCAAAATACACAAACTTGTGGTTTGTCTAAAAATAAGTAGTAAATCTCTTTACTTTTGGTGGATCTTGTGTGTAAATAATCCGTTTTGGTGAAAACCCTGTTTTTAGAGAAATCCGTCTTTACAACTTCTAGTCATTTTTCCCAAAAATAGTTATTTTGTCGAAATCTTTTCATTTCACAAGTGTTCACACACTTGTGGTTTATAGAATATACTTATTATTGCAAGATCCGTCCTTTAGAAAAACATGATTTCTTTAACGCGTGGTCTTTTAGAAAATACTTATTATTGCTCGTAGCTCGCTCGAAAGAAGCTCGAGAAAAACTAGCTAAAAAAACTCAATTTAAGATGACATGAACCAAGCTGGCTCATTTTTATAACCAAGCCCAGCTCGAGCTAAGCTCGGCTCGGCCCATGGCTCGACTCGTTGGCTCGTTCTTAGGCTCGTTTAACTCCAACGTAAAGCTCAAGCCAAGTTTAGCCGCCTGAATTAATTTCGAGCTTGAGCTCGATCCCACCCTGGCTCGGCTCGGCTCGACTCGTTTACAGCCCTACGTAGATCCGCTAGTTTTAAACACCATTGTACAAGTTGAATCACTTTTACACAAATAAAATACTTTTACACAAGTTCATGGTTTAAGTGTGGTAGAGTTTCACCTTTTAACCCTTGTATTATTCAAAAACAAGCTTATGTTAAGATCCATGATCTTACAAAGTCGGGTTAAACGATGATCCGAGCTACCA
Source organism: Helianthus tuberosus (assembly GCA_030545235.1). Classification (NCBI taxonomy): domain Eukaryota; kingdom Viridiplantae; phylum Streptophyta; class Magnoliopsida; order Asterales; family Asteraceae; genus Helianthus; species Helianthus tuberosus. The sequence continues at coordinate 87,215,797 of CM060433.1, forward strand.
CATCATAGATCGGGTCTCAATAATTACAACTTCCAAGTACTACAACTTTTACACAACTTGTAAGCTATTAACCACCATTTTTAGAGTTTTTACTAGACTTTGATCAACATCTTGCATTTTAACGAGATTTAACCGACATAATTCCTTTTAACCACTTTAGATTAGTGCAAGAAGGTGTTTTAAACATTATACCTCTAGCTCGAGGCTAGGGAAGAAACTAGTCGAAAAACGGGTGGTTAATAGCGTTGTGGTGGGGTCCTCGCGATTCCGTAAGCACCGAGCTTCCTTATATGATATGTAGCACCTTTGTATGTGAGTGGAGTTATAATATCAAAATTGAAATATGATGTTGGGTGGCTTGTGATGATCGGCCGAGAGTCAAGACAAGAAGGAAAAGAAATGGTGTTTGTTGGTTGATATTTGTGAATGAAATGGATGTAACTTATGTGCCTTCTTATAATCTACTTCCACCATTATCCAATGAGTATAAAGCCCCATTATCCATTAGCATCTTTCAAATAAAAAAAAAATAAAAAAAAAAAGAAATCGTGGGGTGGTGTGTCCCCATGCAACCGTTTCCAAGAAAAAGAAAATATGGGGGTTGGAATGTAATGGGACATGTTTCATTTAGTTATGTCCTAATGGCATTTAGTTAGAGTATTTAGTGTGTTTATTTAATATAAAGGGTGTTAGGGTATTAGGGGACCCTAACTGGCTCAGAAAAAGAAAAACAATATTAATGTCAATATTTTTATGTCCCGGGTCACGTCCGGTTGTTCGGTCGGATTTCACTCCGTTAAAGTGTTAAATAAGTATTTTAAGTGCCGTTAATATTATTTTTAGTGACACAATTTAATTCCAACACTTTAGAAAGTGTCTAGTAATATTTTTCCCCATGTTTTGGCACTTTACTAGTCGGCTAGAAGCCGGATTATTTATTAAAGTGCTGTGTCTTGTACTTAAAGTACGTTTTTGGCACATCCAATCAGTGTATCTTATTCCTAGAGACGCAGTACCACAACCCTTATATCCCTACACTCACTACCAGTGTAGCCAAAATATTTGAGGCTCTTAACAGGCCTTAGAGGCAGTGTCTGCCTGATGCTGGTCATATCAGCATGTTCGCCGTGTATCCGTTTAGTGCTACTGTGCTTTTTGTGCATCATGTTTGTCACTAGGGTTCAGTATGCAATTAATGTAGTGACAGCAAATAAAGTATGATGCAAGTAAGTGCATGTATCAGTATGCAGGTAGCAGTTTATCAGCTAGTTCAAACAAGCACAGTAATCAAGTAGTAATTAATCATTAATTAAGTTGTACGGATACCTGGTTTAGTGCGGGTTGTCACAAAAGCTGAATCCTTTCTCCACTTTTTTTATTTCCGACTTGATATTCTTAAGAGTATTTGCCAACAGCAAATCCAGCCTTCCCTCGTTACTGTTACTACACAGCGAACCCGCAACAGAATTGCAAACGGACTCGATAATCTCTAATAATTTCTTATTGCCGATCCAGGAATTAAAGAATTTAAATGGAGAGGGTCCGAAATCAACGTTCGAGCAGGAAAGGGAGACATGACAGTGATCCGAGAAACCCCTCTTGTGGACCTCGACAACAGCGTTTGGCCAAATTCTCATGAAAGATTCATTGACAAGGAACCTGTCAAGTTTACTTAATTTAACATCTTTATGACCAGAACAGAACGTGAACTTACCGCCGATCATCGGGTATTCAAGAAGACCAGAGATCGTAATAAAACCATTGAAAGCTTCGGACGCCCCGCGATCAAACGTCGAATTCAGCCTTTCCCCTTCCGATCTGACGTCATTAAAATCACCGAGCAAGACCCATACGCCACTCGACTGACTAATCAAATCAGCAATGGCACCCCACAGAACCCTTCTACTAGCCACATCATTGGGAGCATGAACATTTAACACAAAAACTCTCTCGGCCACGTTCGCTATAAACCCAGAAATAAGAAGATACCTCTGATCTTTGATCACCTGATCGGCCGCAAACACATGCGGATCCCAGATAGACACCAACCCCCCAGATCTACCCACTGAATCCACCGATTCTGCTTTCACATTAGACCGATCTCAAAACCGGCGGAGCTCGAACTCAGACAGCCCCCCCGGTGACACTCTTAAATGGCAAGAAAATCCGCTTTTACTTTACCTTTAAGATTGCGAACCCATGCACCTTTCCTAGAATCCGAGACCCCATTAATGTTGATAGTTAAACAATTCATCGATCACTGTTGACTTCCAATTCCCCATGAACTAATTTCTTCACTTAATTCGCAAAGCCATCGACACCAATGCCTAAATTAACCTCGAGTTCCATCGTCCGATTGACTTCCTCGTCGAACTGAATCCGATCTCGCTCATCCTCTGTAGTATCGCCCGTTTTCTCACTGGGAGGGATAACCTCCTGCCCAGGAACCCTCATCCTGATATCCTCTTTTTCCAAGCGAAATATTTCCTCCAAATTAAAAGGGTTAGATGTGGTTGAAGGGTCCACCTCCTGATTCAGATCTGGGATCCCTGAAGATTGGGCCGTGAAGATGGGTTTATGATTCTGCTTGGGCCGACATGTAATATAGCTGGGTCTAATAAAAGGTCGATTACTCTTAACAGATCGAGCATTCCCCGAATTGGGCCCCTCAACTTCTCTCTCTTCTTGGAAACTTCTAAGCGGCGATTCCAAATCCCTAGGTGGCTCCACCTGCTCATGCGCCTCCTCCTTGGAGACAGAAAAACCCTTACAGTTATCCATGCACGTGCCTGGGTTCTCGTACATGCAACCGTTTGAATCACCTTCAATTTTCTCCGGCGACCCTCCGAATTCCGATTCAGATATTACCGGTGACCCTCCGAATTCCGATGACCTACCAACGGAGCTGAAATCCGGTTCCGAATCCACCGGTTTTAGGAATTCTGGGCACCATTGCCCAGGGATCTCCTCAACCCACACCTTTATCAGCTGGTCCATCCATTTTAAAGAAAATTCCGAAGAGATTTTCTTCCCGGACTGGACCAAGATAGCCATACGATATTCCGCCAGGTTCCCGTCCGAATCCTCAGCCTCGGACTTGACCAACAAGCGACCACATCGCTCTCCTATCCTGTTGAAGACATGCCGGTCCCTGGAGGGTAACAGGAACTCCCAGAATTTTGATCCACGCAACTCTTTCAAATAACGGTGGGATCCCCTCCCACAAATAAACTCTCGAAAACCATTTCTCCCACTCTTCTACCTTCTGAGTACGAAAAACTTCCGCTTCGTCGGCACTATCGAAGCATAGTAGAACCTTTAGGCCACCCAGGTATCTAATATTTAGGCCATCCTCCATAATCGCTGATAAATGAACGTTAAGGTTGTTAAGAATCTCCATATCCTTGGCCTCTCCGATCAGAGATCTAAACTCCCATCTTTTTTTAGTACCGGTGTTCATGGGTAGTAGCTCTATGGTGACAGTGGGGGGTCTCGGAGTACTCGGATTAACTACAGAGCTAAAGGTCCTCTGGCCAAAGAAATTAGCAGACTTCACACCACCTGACATGCCAGACTGATTAGAGGAAGGCGCCGCCGGCCGAAGCCTATCGAACACCGAGATCCTAGCACCTGCAGTCCCCTCCCTAGAACTCGGGATCATCGTTTTAGAACCATCTCTATTAAATTTAGCCAAGTTAACTCTGATAATGGCTCCATCAATAGTAACCTCCTTGAGTTTGGCTATCCAGCTTTCCACATCCCTAACATTAGATAGTTTGATGAAGCCAAACTCATTACCGGCTCTGTCTTTTTTTCCAAGGGATAAAGACATCTTCGAGGTTATCCAAGAATCCGAACGCATTCTACAATCTGTCACGGTTGCAGCCATCGGGCAGATTGGAAATGAAAAAGGTTGTAGCATTGCGGAGCTGTTGTTCTCGCTTCGAGAAAGTTTTCTCCTGTCTAACTTGTTTTCTTCTAAGAACCGTATTCCAGCCATCGTCTTGGTTAGAGAACTTGTTGGCGTGACGGGGAATGCCAACATGACCTCTCCTGCCCCCACGACCCATAGCCGGAGAGGAGAAGAACCACAGACTCTTTAAATGGTTAATTGGATTTGAACCGATCTAGCTGAGTTCACACCGGTGACCGCGATCGGTATCAGACCTGCTAAGCAATCAAGAGTCCGGGAGACCGGGGTAGAGAATGGGGAACGGAGAAATGGGAAACAGAAAAGGAGACACTGGACAAACACACCGACCCAGGAGGCGAATGGATGGGACGGCAAACCTGAGATAGAGAGAAAGGTAGCAAAGATTCTCCAGGGATGGGAACCAATGAACCTCGCACTCCATTCCAAGCAGCTACCCATCGTCGAGCGATCCGGCGTCGGCAGAGAGAAGGGTGAGGTTATATGGAAGATGGAATCTCAAAATGCAAAAAAAAAAAAGACCCTGAATTAATTTTGATTCATTCCGTTCAAACATCACAACTCATTTCCACTTTCTTCTTTCCTTTTTCAACATTCACCAATTCTTTTCATCTTCACACATTCATTAAGCTTCAAGCTTTAACTAAAGCCTCCTCTTTCTTTGCAATTTGATTTAATCAACATATTCCTCGATCGAAAACGATGAGGTGGGTTTCGCTATTTGGGTTCGTTTTATTGGCAATTTTGGTTACGCTAACCTACGCAGATGTCACTGATCCGGTGACAGAACTCAATACCGACCCGGTGAGTTTGTTAATTGCCAGATCTAGATCTAGATCCAGATCCATGAGTTCACTGAATCGACCCAGTGTCGGAATTAGTCCGATTAAATTACATTCGGTAAGACATAAAGTTTTTTTTTTGTTAAGGGTTACCCCGGTGAATTTTATTTTAACAAAAAAACCAAGTGAGAAGCCAAAAGAAACCCCTCAGTGAGGCATAAAGTTGTCATCGGGAAGTAAGTCGCTGATGTAGTTGTTATACATAAGCGTCGAAAAATAAGTGGGTTTGGTGGTGGTGAACGAGTATGTTTGGGGTTCAGATCTGGATTTATAATATATTTTTTATAATTGTAATTTTAAACTTATGATAATTGTTTTATTTTTATAATTATTTATTTTAGTATTTAGGGTAAAATGACCAAAATAACCTTATGTGGGGTCCACTTGATCATATTTAAACATGAAAAATAACTTAGTTATGGTTAAAGGACATAACATGCAAGGGTTTGCAAACATCGAGTACATTTTATGTACTTTTTAAAGACGAAGAACACACTTTGCAATCTGTGTTAACATAAAGGACGAGTTTTGTAAAAAATTTAAACATCTTCTAAAAATATAAACAAACATATTTGTTTTATTTACTTTTTATCTGCATTTTGATATTAAATTTATTAAAAACAAAGTTCTATCTTGTTTCTATTGAAAACCGATATTTTTTTTACCAAAATAACATATTTTTGATATTACAAGACAATAATTATACGTCATTTTAAAAAAATTAATAAAATTAGAGTAAACTGTAAAAATGGTTCCTAAGGTTTGGTCACTTTTGGCGCTTTAGTTCAAAATTCAAACCTTTTGAATCTAGGTCCTTGTAGTTTCGATTTTGTTGCCATTGTCATCCAAAATCAAAATCTAATTAGATTTTTCAGTTACCATCCAGTTTTTTTTGTCTTTTTCTTCCTTTTTAATGAAAGACCAAATGGTCTGATTTTTTAATTTGTTATAATAAAACGTTAAAAGAACATTTTGTCCTTCGTTAAAAAAGAGGAAAAAGACAAAAAACTGAAAAATCTGACCAGATTTTGATTTTGGATGAATATGACAACAAAATTGAAAATACAGAAACCCAGATAAAAAATGTTTGAGTTTTGAACTAAAGTGGCAAAACTAACCAAACCTCAATGACCATTTTGACAGTTTACTTTAAAAATTATATCAAAACATACAAATAAAATTAAGAAAAACAAATATGTGAATTTAGATTCAAAAAAACGTTAGATATTAATGTTATTAGAGAAAAAATATACTAGTAATGAATTGTAAAAATAAAATAAAAGGGTCAGAGATGAATCGAAAAATTCTAAAAATAAAATAAAAGGGTCAGAGTTGCGTTCATGTTCATACCCGTATGGTATATCTCTGGCGAAGAAGGTGGTTCCAAAAAATGAAGGATCATCAAGTTCAGGGATGTATGGTGGCTTCTTCTTGGTGAGGATATCTTTGTATTGTGGATCAGTGTTGGGCCAAAACCAAACAATCCCGTTTTGCACGGTGCTTGGATAAACCGCAACACACGCTTTCGGGAAAGAATGAACCTGCAGGAATATTTTTATAAACTATGTAAAGTGTTGGAAAGAAAACCTTAAGTAGCTAGCATCATAATATACCGGAGGACCATCAAGGGGAGCTTGAGGAATTAATTTGCAGTCACCCGAGCCATTAAACACTAGTACACAACTCATTTGTTGGTGCTATGGGCTGTTTTTTAATGATGCGGTTCCATAAACAACCGCATCTTTATATTTATTTTTCACCAAACAAAATTTTACTAGCACCATTTGTAATGACTCGCACCTTTAAAAAATAAAGTAACCATTTAAAAAAAGAAAAAAACAATAGTTAACACCATAAGTCTTGAGAAATCTTTTCCCCCAAAAATTTTCAGCAAAATTCTTCTCCCTCCCAAAGTTTCTCCTCGATCCCCTGAACCCAAACCAATCGGCGGATGCCCTCACGGCGAAAACCCTAATTTCTAACCGGCTGCAACCCTCTCCTCACCTAACCGGCGGCTACAAACCCTAATCACCTAACCGGCGACTACAAACCCTAATCGGAGCTTGAACTGACCGACAAATAGAGGTGATGTTTAGGCGGTTATTCACTCACCACTGAGTGTGAAGGTTAGGTTCCTTTGAACTTCATCTCAACTTAGGTAACTCCTTTTGATTAGTTTTGTCTATAGTTGTTTGATTGATGAGGTGTGTTCATGCATTTTCTTTACATTTTCAGTAAGATTATTTGTTTATTTCTACAGATTTTGGGAATTTTGGGGCTTACAACCTTTAAATTGTTCACATCTTCGTTATTGTGTTCTAGGGCTTACAAGCATGTAACTCTGGATTTTATGTTTGAATTGATGATAACTGTTATTATTTGAATTTCAAAGTTCAGGAAGGGCCAGTTGCCTGATTAGGGTTCCGACAACTCCGTCTTGATCTATCCCCAGGTATCTCAACTTCTGATCTTTTAGTTTCAATTTCTTATATGTTATTTATATCCTATATTTGTTATCCATATCATTCCCTAAAAGAAAAAAAATCGGTATCCAAAGATTAGATTGTAGCAATTTTGAAGTAGAAGCTAAGTTCTTATTTCTTTTGAAGGATCGTCTTCAAGCAGTAAGCAACAATCGACCTTAAACCTTCTGATATATAAAGTTTGTAAGCACCGATTTAAGCATGGAATCATCGATAATATTTTGATTAAGGGGTTTGAACTAAATATACAGAATAATGTCTCTGTACTCATGCCATTTAATTTATAAGACACACAAGTGTGGTTCATGAACTCTATTAGTTTTATAATTTCTTAGAAGTCTTACGTATGTGGAGATATTATATTATCACCAAATAAAGATGAATGATTAAGTAACCTTAACAAGTTATCATCATTGTAAGTTTACTAATACATGTGTTAGTGTTTTGTGCACGTCCTTGATAAGCTTGTGTGTAGGTCTCTAACGAATTAACCAGATTGCATTGATAGTTATACTAATTTGATAATGATTATTAACAATTTAAATGGTTATTGATGAATGTTGCTGATGCTAGCAGGCTATAAGTGGCAATGTAGCAGTCAAATGGTGAACAATTGACCAGAGGAGTCGAGCGGTCAAGAGGCGGGCAACCGACAGTGCGTTGGGTGGTTGGGTGAGTCGGTTACTATTCCTAATTACCTGTTCGTTCTAATATTTTATCGTGTCTAAGTTACATGGTTACTTGATTATGGATGGGCTTGAATATTCATAAGAATGCATTGCTTTGTGTTTCTTTAGATTATCACATATTTACAATTATGCTAGTGTCTTTAGCTTCTCACATGTGTTCTATTTCTTCTTTAGGTGCCCTTCTCAGCTGTGTTTTCTGTTATCTTGCTCTTCTCTCATTCGATTTTGATGCGTATGTTGCTTTCACCTGTTTAGTACGCTTACTTTTCCACTTATTTACTACGACGTGACTAGAATGGCTAATCAAATTTGATGTGCAGCACTTAACCAGTTAATTTTGTTCATCGTTTACACTTCGTATGTATGTTTGCAGTATATGTTCGGTAAACAAATTCATAACTTCAATTTAATATGTTTTTATATATTTGTTCTTAATATGTTTATATATGTGTGTGTGTACGCGCGCGCGTTAGTTTGTTAGTATAAAACTCAATAAAATGTAAACGGGTTAAATTCGGTAAACATGTACATATAATCCCAAAGTGTATTAGCACTATTACTTTTATATTTTTAAGGTTCATTTTGTTAATGTCATGTAATGTTTTGTTAGGCGGTTTCTACCGATTGGGATACAAGGTTTGAAGAGGTCAGTTCAGGTTGCAAGGCTCTACCGATTGGGATGCAAGGTTTGAAGAGGTCAGTTCAGGTTGCAAGGCGTATGAAGTCGTCGATTTGATATAAGTTAGAACTTTTTATTTGTTATTTTTTTGGGATGCTAAGTTTTGAAGAGATCAGTTCGGGTTCAGGTCACAGTTTACGTTTTGTGTTTCGTTCGGTAAACATGTACCTTTTAGAAACATGTTTAATATAAGTTTGAATTTTTTTGTTTGTTATTTTTTTATCATTCATATATGTTTGTGTAATTTTTTGGGTATTTATTGAGAATTGAGAACTATAATTCAAAATTCCTGAAAATTATAAATTTAAGTAATTCTCTTATTTTTTAGAAACAGTGGTGCGGTTCCACATATTAATTGATGCTATTGTTGTTTCCAAGTGGTGAGGTGTCTGTGTGCTACAATATCAATAAAAGGTGCGGGCACTTTAAAAAGTGGTGCGGTTTCCCTCAACCGCAACTTCTAAAATTGGATTTAATGGTGCTTCTACTATTGGTGCGGCTCCAACACCGCATGATCAATTCGATTTCACCGCAGCTATTAAGCTTTTGTGTACTAGTGAAAACACCAGCCATGGTACACACACTGCAGCCTACCCCATTGATCAATCCTTCCTTGAGAAAGTGGAGCCAATCTATGCGGACAACGATCATCAAACACCTTCCATTGATTCGCCTTCTTATCCCACCACACCACAACATCAAGACCCAACACCTTCATTCCATGAGGCGCCCTCTTGTCCAAATCACACACAGGCATGAGTGGATACCAGTGAGAAAACCAGTCAAATTTCTCTTCTTCATGATCAAGGTTTCCGGTTTCGGTTTCTGCTTCGGGTTGGGTTGAAATGGAAGGAGAAATGGCATTGAACTTATTGAGTTTGGTTTTTGGAAATCTGGTTAAGTTGGACTTTTTATGAGTAAATGGAATAGTGAAAATGGGTTTGGAAAAGTGGGCTGTGACAAGTGAAGGTAGAGCAACAGTCGAGAGACTTGTTACAGCTTCCATGGCGGATTATTGAGACTAGGATTTGCATTATTGGATATATATACAAGCATGCGAATGATTATTGTGTTTACTGGTACACCACTTTTACAGGCATGAGTGGATACCAGTACACACACTACAACCTACTCCATTGATCAATCCTTCCTTTAGAAGTGGAGCCAATCTGTGTGGACAACGATCATCGAACACCTTCCATGGATATGAATTTAGTGGTGTATATTACCCACTGTTTGTAGTGAGAATCATGAGGGAGCAGCTTTGTATGTGCTGAGTTGATTTGCCTACTTAATGAGCTACAACTTTCTTTAACTTTAAAGACGATTGATATGCTAATTGGACACCCAGGGGCGGATCTAGGCCACTTGTATGGGTTCACGGGAACCCATTTGGTTTAGACAAAAATGAGAAAAATTAGTGAGAACCTCGTATGATTTGGAAAAAAAATAGTGAGAATCTACCAAAATCCGCCACTGTGGGCACCACCCTTGTTTTGTGAGTGACCATCATGTATACCAATTGTATAAAGTTATATAACTCAACTCGCATAGAGTTATACAACTCATCTAGGCTCATCTATTTTAACAATCTACAACTCTGTCAAATCAGTCGAATTTCATACCTATATCTGAAATCTTGATCAAAGAGAAAAGAACTGGTGATGAACTGATCGCTTTTCATTACTCGCATATTAATACAGAGAAGACTATTTATATTATTATATACAACTACTAAACCTAACTAACTAATCTGGTATTAAAACTGAATAAATAACTAATTATGCAACTAACTAAGCTGATGGCATATTAAAACTAACACTTGGAGGTATGGAAATCCCCAACTTGGACAATAAAACAGAATGCT